>OX596264.1:5627425-6184450 GCA_951394255.1 Polyploca ridens | reverse complement strand
GTTTGTTTATTTTCTATCTGAAGTATTAATACCTAGTTTTAAGTTAATCGGACCGCGCAAAATTTCTTCTATGCAAACTAATAATTAGGAACATTATTTATTTAGGTAAGTAATCATGCTAAGTTTCAAGTTAATAAACCCAAGTAATAAGTGTTTCCTACAAACAAAATTCACCCTCTTGGGGTTGAATGTCAAAAATCCTTTCTTATTGAATGCATATTGTGACCCCCAGCGGTTTCGGTTCTGTGTTAATGAATCAGTCAGTCAGGATAAGTAGATAAGGACATAATATTTATAGAATATGCTACTAGCAGTCAACCACTTTCTTGGGATTAAAAGAAGCCGTTAGCCCTCGGGAGAGACAATGTAACTTCCCATTCGTGACAGAATATTCCTGCATTCAAACTTTATAATATTAGTATATATAGATTTATAAAATGGTGCTTTTATCTTTTAATTTGCATTTTTTTTAATTTGTTAAATATGTTTATTTACAGATATGCAGTGCATGTCTTAAGTGCAAGAGTTGTGATAGCAGCAGAGTTAGCAAGTTTGTGGGCAGCCTACCATTCTGTGGCCCATGCTTCAAACTGCGACAAAAAGGCAACTACTGTCCACTGTGTCAAGCTTGTTACAGGGATAATGACTTTGATAGCAAGGTGAATATGATATGCTCATATGATTTTACCATCAAAATGGAAAATATTTCTAAGCATAAAATCTTTCATTTTGTTTCATTAATGAATAACATTGATTTTGTGTCTTTCAGATGATGGAGTGTGGCTGGTGCGCCAGATGGGTACACGCCAGCTGTGAAGGCCTATCTGGGGAAGGCTATCAACTACTCTCAGCCTTGCCACCTTCTATTGAATACATTTGTTGCAAGTGTATGCCTCATGACCCACCATGGAGAAAGATGCTTACAGAGCACCTCAAAGGAAGACTGTTACATCTCCTGAAGTTGCTGGCCAAAAATAAAAAGGCTTGTGCTCTATTGAAATTGACGCCCCATAAGAACACTCCAGTGCCGAATAAGCCATACCGACTTATGTCGCCACAAGCCATCAGAAAACTGCACTTTGACGTCGCTGATGACACGATGAAGAATACGACAGAGACCAAAGTCTACAGAAATACGTCAAGAGGACGGCGCAACAACCTCGTCCAGAATAAATTCGATGACCCCAGCACGTCACAAGTGTGGCAATGTTCGCCATTACTCAACAATGTCCAGATGACTGAAAAAGAAGAGGTTCCACACACAACACATAAAGTTGTGAACCTACAGGAGCCATTGATGCAAAACAAAGAAATATGTTTCTCAACTGGTCTCTATGGAATCAAGACTGAGTTTGATGCTCCATGTATCGAAGTACATGAGAATTATCCTCCAATAAATAAAACTGAAAAAGCGACAACAATGTTGCCAACTACAATACATGACGATAAATATGAGCCAATCTCTGATGATGACGAACCAGTAAAGAGCTTTCCACAAGCTCGTAGTGAACAAGACTTGAGTCCAGCGCTAATACGGCAGCCTGGACTTAATATTGATGACGATATAAGTAGAATAATATCACCATCATTATTAGATATAAAGAAAAGAGTAAACAGTGACGAATATGTATCTCTAAAAGACTTTAATCAGGAGATGAAAGATGTTATTGAAAGAACTACCAGTGAGGATTTGAAATCAATTTACAAGGACTTATTCTCTGAGACATTCCCATGGTTTGACTGTGAAAACAACTGCCTTCAACCTAACCTAGAGGTTGAAGGAGAACAAGATGAAACTGAATCACTAAAAGACTGTGAGATGTCAGACAACAAAGGCATTAAAGCAGCAATACAATCTGTTGAACGGCCTTTGGACCAAATAGTACCAAAATTAGAAGCTGATGGTCATAAACTGGAAGAAGAGCTGCTGGAATTCTATCCTGTTGCTGATTCAAGAATTTGTGTGCTGTGCAAAGCCCTAGGTGATGGCTCACCGGCAATGGAAGGCCGTCTACTTTATTGTGGCCAAAATGATTGGATTCACGCAAATTGCGCCCTTTGGTCAGCTGAAGTATTCGAAGAAATAGATGGCTCTCTTCAGAATGTCCACTCTGCAATATCGAGAGGGAAAATGATTAAATGTGCAGCCTGTGAAGTCAAAGGTGCTAGTGTTGGCTGCTGTGCTAAAAACTGCAGTGAGACCTATCACTATGCTTGTGCTATTAAAGAAAGTTGCGCCTTTTTGGATGATAAAAGAGTATTCTGTCCAACTCATGGCAAAGATGTTCCTCCAAAAAGTTTGCAAAAGGACGCCGACTTTGAATTGACAAGACCCGTTTATGTAGAGCTCGATAAAAAGAAGAAACGGTACAGTGAAATTGATAAAGTAGAATTCATTCTTGGATCACTTACTGTCAATACTCTCGGTAAGATTGTGCCTTCAGTGTCAGATTATGAAGAATTCCTAATGCCAGTTGACTTCTCTTGTACCCGCTTGTTCTGGTCATGTAAAAAACCCTTGAAAATGGTGAGGTACACTATAAAAACAAAGTTATTATTAGCTGAACCTCTCCCTGGATTTGACTTTGGTGTCAATATAACTGTTGATCATACTTTGGATGTTCAAGTGGTTGAGAGAGTCATGGCTGAGATAGGAGCATGGCATGAAAGTATAGAGACTGGTTCTAGTAAAACAGTGCTACTACTGAAAAGTGATAAATCTCCAATTAAATTCGGCAATACGGTGACATTGGAGGATCTGGCTGTAAAACAAGTTGTAGAATACTTACTAGATAATGTTTGCAAACAAGAACAGCAAGATGAAGAGGAGCCACAAAATACGGCAGACTTACTACCACCGGAAGTCAAAGACGCCATATTCGAAGATCTCAACCACGATCTCCTTGATGGAATATCCATGCAAGACATATTCCAAGATTTAAAAAACGAATTCTACTGTGCTATAAGTCAGTCTGATGATAAAAGTAATGATAAGTCTGATTTTCGATCAACAGATTTTATTGATGAATTGCTCAATGCCAGGTTTGAATCAGGTAGTAAAGAACTAAAGAGAAGTAAATCAGAAATGCTCTTACAAAGCCACGGTTTGAAGACATTAACTACAGGACGTGGCCAACAAAGATCCAGTAGTTGGAACAACAAATTCGATACAAGTTTGTTATCATCTACGATAAAAAGATGTAAAATGGGTAAAACTTCCACAGTTACCGGTAAACTGAGCCCAGTTCAAAGAGTTACGTTACTTGAAAACCCATTAGATGCAATCAAAGAAGAAGTTGATAAAAAGTTTAAAGTTGAAACCAGTACTAGTAGTTCCATATGTGACGAGGACCCACATACATCGGGGATTAATTATCGTACAACATCGCCTAAACAAAAAGATGAGAGCGGAAATGACAAGCAAGATAAAACTGAGGGATATTATACTGATGTTATTGATTTCTACACCAAAATTCAATGTAGTCCAATATCACAACTGGATGGTGCAGCTGACTGGTCGGGATCTGAAAGTACTTGCAGCTCCCGTCCGAATAGCCCCCGAGATAACGACAATGATTTTTCGCCCATACAACAATTAGATGGTGCAGAAGATAACCATCCAAATGATAATGCACTAAGAGGCCAAACTAACCAATTTTTATATAGAACCAGTGGAACGGAGAGCTTTACCGTTACCTTTACCGGAAATCCAATGAACGGACAGCCCGAATTAGTAATGAGACCTTTAGATGATGGTTCTGGGTCGTCCAACCAAATGGAGCAACCTGTAAGGTGTGACAGATGTCAATGTACATATAGAAATAAAGAGTCCTATGATAGACACGTTCCTTCTTGTGATATGATGTCGACGAGTGAAAGTGAGAGTGAGAATCCCAAGTCTCCAGAGAATAGGACATTGACAACTCTACAGAACGCTTTTCAAGGCGCATTCGCCCAACCCATGATTATTCACGCCGGTGTAGTTAGTGGCTCCGAGAATACTGTGAAAGCTGAGGGAATCTCGGCTAGGAGGACTTCAATTAATACGAGGCAGATTACTATTAATGGCACTATTGTCGAAACACCATCCCCAGGACCAAATAATGAAATGACTATGACTATCACTGAACAGATGAAGTCAGGTACTGTGATTTTTGACCAGAGCAAAATGACCAATGTTCAAGTTTCCTCAAACCAACAAATGATGTCGTCGCCACAAATAGTTGTCACGCCGCAGATGCTTCTACCTTCTAAAACAAGCTCAACAGGTGGTCAGAAAATCATTACACCACAACTTATTACCCAACCAGGTATTCTACCCTACAATATCTGTGTTAAATCAGGAAATGGAGGCAATATACAGCAGATCCAAGGTGGTACTGACATGGCACAACTTTTATCAGGATCTGGAGGTATCCAAGTTATTTCCTCCAATTCAAACCAAGTTTTGACTATACCATCAAATCAGCAGGGAATGATGCAAAACAAAAATCAGGTCACGAATTTCCCGAACATGGCTAGTGCAACGTCAATAGCTTTACCTGTTAATTCGATTCAGGGAATGCCTAATACTTCAATAATACAAAATATTCAACCAATGATTCGACCGCAGATACAAGGAAATCAAACTATAATGATGCCTGCTATGACTGCACAAAGATTAACTTCTCCTAACGCACATAATAAGCACCAAATATTAATGTCCGGAGCTCCACAAAAGTCACCTAAAAAACAGCCTGCGCCCGTTCAGCCGAAGCCTATCTTCCAAGCTGCAAACCGAGGAAGAGGGCGGCCGATGCCAAAGCCTACGACAATCAAAAGACAAACTAAATTGGAAAAGACATATACTACCATTAATCAGTCACCTCTTGGACATGGCAATACAGTCATACAGTTGCAGACGAACAATCAGACCGGTCAGCCGTCAATTATTGTTCAACCAGTACAAAATCAGAATATTATGTCTGCATACGTAGAAGCATTGTCTCAGCAGCAGAACCAAAACATGCAGTATATTGCTACTATTGGCCCTCAGGGAGATTTCAAGACTGGACCCACCCAATTTATATCCCAAGGTGGTCTTGTACCCCAAACATTCCAAATACAACAAACAGAATCAGGAGGATTAGTAGCAGTCCCAAGCGGCGGAATCCCTGTATTGTTACCACAAGGAAATGTTGGCATTTTACCACAAGCTCTTCAACAAGGAGCAACCATTTTGCCACAAGGGACAATACAGACTCAAGGAATCATTTCTCAAGGACCTAATGGACCAACAATTTTACCACAAGCAATACATACACAAAACGGTACCACGATAATCCCGCAAGGAACTATCCAAGGACTGGCTCCCGGTAGTATAACGTCACAAACTGCGACGCTCATACCTAGTAACACATTACAGACAGCTGGAACTGTTGTACCACAGAGTGGTATTGGAAATGGGCAAACTACGATTATTCCAAATGGGTTGCAATCTCAGGGCAATACATTGATATCGTCTGGTCCAGGTGGTACTACTATATTGCCTCAAGGTACCTTATTACCACAATTTTGTAATGAACAAGTATTACTTGGATCAGCACCGACACTGGAAATGGTGACAGATCCATCTGGCTGTATGTACTTGACAACGACTCAACCGGTCTACTATGGATTAGAAACGATCGTGCAAAACACGGTAATGTCATCCCAACAGTTTGTGTCTACGGCAATGCAGGGAGTGCTCGCTCAGAATAGTAGTTTCTCAGCAACAACCACACAAGTGTTCCAAGCTAGCAAGATAGAACCGATTGTGGAAGTACCGACAGGTTATGTAGTCGTTAATAACGTCGGCGAAGGCGTGGCGTCATCAACGCCCAATGTTGTTACAGCACAATCTGTACAATCATCACCACAATCGATGAAGACCGTTAAAACGTCTGTACCTAACTTGACATTGCAACCTTTACCGGATAAATCGTCAAATAATCATCGACAAACACCAAAAGTAATACAAATGAGTCCAACGCCAATCGCAGTTGGATCACAATCTGGCCCAGGTGCAATGATGACGGGAAGACAACACATAAATCCGATTACGTCTCAGATACACAGCATGTCATTGTCTAACTCACAAAACTTTCAGAGAGGAAATATGGCGAAAACGATCAATGTATCGATGAACCCGAATGTTACCCTTGTTTCGTCAATCGGACAGCCCGTGATGGCTATATCTCAATCTATTCCCCACTCTGCAGCCTTTACGATGCAATCTATACCTTTGTCTCAACCTATAGTTTCGAGTTCTATTGCACCATCATCCAACAAAAATATAAAGATAGAGAATCAGCATGTTATCGAAATAAGTGGAAATTTACACGATAACTCGAACTCCTCAAGTTTACCCACTATAAGCGTTACTCAAAGCATCAAGTCACCGACACCATGGAGACAAATAAGTACATCAAACATAAGCAATAATCAAGAGAACAAGTTGGAATTCCAAAACATTACAATGAAGCCTGCCAACATGAACACCTCTTCGATAAATATACAGAATAACATGGTTTCCCGAAATCATACTCATAATGAAGTTGACAAAATGAACCAGAACTGTCTGATGAATATGAGTAATAATGGAAATTCGTTATCTGGTGTCAATTTGCATTCTCATCAGTTTGAATCAAGCCTGAATGTAAGTCATCATTCAACGTCTCATTCTACTTCCAACAATGTGATTCAAATTACAGCCGGGAACATTTATCCGCCTTCATCAGTAATGAACAGCAACTTTGATGCTGATACTACTTTGAAATTAAGCAAAATCAATGCTCTGTCGAAAGCTGAAGGAGGCCACTTAAATTTCTCTCAAGAAATAATGGCATCACATTCACAACAACATGCTCAGAATGAGAAGAGTTTCCAGAACATGGGAAATAATGACAACAAACATAATACAGACGGCTTAAATAGTCAGATGAACATCCACAAATTGAACAGCTGTCAAATGGCTGGAAACGTCAGCAACTCACCAGCTATCAGCATTATACCTCACAATATGATGCGACCACAGTTACAAAATAATCAAAACACGATTTCGGTTTCCAATAACCAAAACCAAATGTGTTCTATTTCAAACAGTTCATCACATGGACAAGTCCAGATTTTGAATTCAGGAAATAATTCGATGCAAAACGTAAACTTATCGTGCCAAGAAGCCTCTAATAGTAGGCTAAACATCACAGTCTCCAGTGATAATAACATACAGCAAAATCAACAACACGATAACATGTCAAATACTTCCATAAATACTTCGAATATGCCACATGGAAATATGCAAATAATGTCGCACGATAATAATCAAATGTCGTCGACTAATCAAATCCACATTATGAATGGGCAAATTCAACATAATCGTCAAGTCGATAACAACAACCAACTGCAGCAGCTTCAAGGAACATCTAACAGATCATTCCATGAAAATATGTTGGGCAGTCAACAGAATCACAACCAAGCAAACGTGCTTTCTAATCGGAATACTCCTGACACTAGTCACATGAACCAGTCCATGAATATCCACAATTTAGGCAACAATAATCATAATAATCACAATATAAATCGATCAGAACTAAATGAACTTAATCATATTCATATGCAGCAATCGATGCCTAATATAAATATGCAGAGTAATCGAATGCTAATAGATAATATGCAGTCTCACAATATAAATAATTTGAATCATAACATGCATTCCAACAGATCTATGGATAATATGCATAATACACAGTTACATAACATGCAGCATATAAGTCATCATATGAATAATAATAATAGACCACAGATGGAAAATAACATGCATGTTAATCAACAGATGTCCATGCCACAAAATAGACAGATGGACAATCTTCATCACCAACATCAAATGTCTAATGTAATGCAAATTCAAAATAATCGTCAACATGTCGATAATAACCTTATGGGAATGCACCACAATCTTCCCAACCAAATGCACAATAGACAGCAGATGGATAATAATAGTATGCATATGCATCATATGCAAGGAAATAATTCGAATATGAGTTTGAGTAGTCAAATGGATAACTCTGGATCCATGCCCTTACACGGAAATAGATATGAAAATAGTTCCATGACCATGCAAAACATGAACACTATGAATCAAATACAAAATAATAGAAATTCTTTGGAGCATACATCATTGATGCAGCACTCAATGAATAACATGAACAGTAATATGAATAATATGGGCATGCACAACAACTTGAATAATACCATGCAGATCTCAAATTCAAACCATCAATCTATGAATAATTCATTGATGCATGTCCCAAATATTCCAGACATTAAAAATGAAATCCAGAATTCATGTAGCGGTAGTTGCTCTAATAATAGCACACAATATTCTAACAACCAATCGTCTTTGGAAATCTGTTCGAATATGAATACAAATAACATAAATATGGGCGCCGGAAATATCATGCACAGTATCAGCGGAAACAACTCTAATTTGTCAAATAACATGATGATGAATTCTGTAAATAGCAATGCCATGTACGGAGCGACAGCACAAAATAATATACCTGGTCATGACATGTTAATGAGTTGCAACAACTCGTCGGACCATAGCGTTAACAACCTAATAACAGGACCATCTAATCACATGATGATGAATAATTCACAGCCTCATGCTACCAATAACCAAAACCAGATGATGAGTGGACAGGTTACTAATAATACCCAGATTAATATAAGTAGCTGCAGTTTGAATAGTAATAACGCAACTCAGAATCAAAACATACCTAGTATGGACAATCAAATGAATCGAAGTAATATGACTGTAAATGACCCTCCTAAATTCACACCGGAACCATTGCGTGGCAAGAATATTATGGGTCCTTCGACTAACACCAATATACCCATACCAAACATACCCAATAACGACTGTGCTAAAGTTAATGTTGCGGGCAACGAAAAACAAAATCATACTATATCTGTTAATAACCAGATCGGATATATGCAAATGAATACACAGAATAGAGTGATCAATCTTCCGGAAAGGAGTAGGATCAATAATGCTAATATAGAAAATAATATGAACCAACATGTACCGCAGCAACATAATATTCGCGTGGTCACCAACAACAGCAACAACAATGTGTCTGGTATCACTGCAGACCCTCTCACCTTCCAACAAAAGAGTGAGAATAGTGGCACAATGATAAATGTGCCATTCCAGGCCATACCAAATAGTGCACCAATGAATATTAATGTCAACTCAAGTAATAACACAGTCAACATTACAGTTCAAAATAACCTTGTAGATCCGAAAATCGCATCAAAAGGTGCTGCTGATATTAACTTTCCTCTTCAACCAAATGCAAATTTACTACAAAATCAAAACAACGCCAGTAATATGATATGCATACCAGTTCAGAACAGCACTATTAGTTTGCCTACACAAAATAGTTCTACCAGTATAACGTTGCCCAAAGCTCCGCCGACCCAGCAATCTGGTATTCCAACCAACGTTGTAAATCCCATGTCTATGAGACCTATGAATCGGGTATTACCTTTACACAGAGATGGACAGAGTAAAACTGCCAAAACTTCAAGTACTTCAAAAACAGTGACAGTGCCTAAGCAGCGACCTGTCAGTCATGATATGCCAGATTTAAATATAAAGGAAGAGAACATCGACAGTGATCTTGAAAAAGCGATTGAAGAATCGAAAAGGATGATGGAACTGGAAAGGGCTAAAAAAGAAAAAGAGGAAAGGGAAGCTACCCAAGCACTACAACTATCAGCAGAAATTCACCAAGCTAATACGAGTACCGCTCCAAATGGTGTAGAAATCATAAGAATGAATACTCCCGTTGAGACAACTTCTAAAATGAATTCATTGCCTAATTTGGATGTTGAGATGATAGAAGTTGAGCCGCCTAAAGTGCTGACTGAAAAAGACACGAACAGAGTTCCAGCCACCGCAAAAATATCAAATGCTGTTCCGAAAGTAATGAAAAGACCACTAGGTGACAAGGAAACTGATAACAAACCAGTGGTCACTAAGAAGCAGAACAAAGTATCTAAAGGCCAAGAGAACAAGTCGTCATTGCCTAAACCAGCACCCGATCCACCCAAAGACGACGGCCCAAAGTTAATATACGAAGTGACTTCAGAAGATGGATTTAACTATACTTCTTCATCGTTGACCGATTTGTGGGCGAAAGTCATAGATGCCGTTCAGAATGCGAGGAAACAATCTGGTCTGCCGTTGATACAGTATAATCTACCATCTTCTTTATCTGGAGCTCATTTACTGGGTCTCAATAATAACGCTTTGCGATATCTCATCGAGCAACTACCGGGGGTAAGTTTACAAAATATCCTTATGTATTCTTCTCCATGACCTTCAAACCTCGATGCCTTCAAATATGTGTGAAAGGTATTTCTTTGTCAAAGATAGCTCGAATGTTACAGGCGTAGCGTATAACTGAGTAGGTTCCTGCGGTAGTGGAGTGTTGCGGGAGGGGTGTGTTTTCATTACTTCAAATGAAAAGAGTGAACTAAAAATGTATCATATGTATAACAAGACAGTTTTGAGACGTCAATATCACCCCCTCGCACCGCTCCACTACTGCAGG
Source organism: Polyploca ridens (assembly GCA_951394255.1). Taxonomy (NCBI): domain Eukaryota; kingdom Metazoa; phylum Arthropoda; class Insecta; order Lepidoptera; family Drepanidae; genus Polyploca; species Polyploca ridens. The sequence goes on along the minus strand of OX596264.1, from coordinate 6,173,810 downwards.
AATCTATCTACTTAGCTATGCGCTATGTCTGTAGTTGATGACCTTCTGGTGAAAGGAAACGTCTTAACGAAAGTAACCATATCACAGGTGGTAGACCCTCTCTAAATCTGTCGCTAAGCATCTACCGCCATGTTAGCTGCACGAGACAATTCCCTCTTAGCATTGTATGCTTACCTTCGGCCACATCATCACTTCGTCATGATGAAATTGTGGCCAAACCATCCTAAAAAAATATACTTACGTTTCCTAATATTGTTATCAGGCGAGTCGCTGCACAAAATACAAGATACGTCAAGGTCGTCAACTGAATAGCTGGGATAACGACTTGGATCTCAGCGAAGGTTTCAAGGAAAGTCCATGGGGCAGTGCTCGCACGGGCCCTGTTGCTCGGAAACCAAATCACGACATGTTTAGTTGGATGGCGTCGCCTTTTAGAGAAGAACCGCCTCCGTTCGGCGGTCAAGAGGGAGAGAGCTCTATTTCAAGGTACTTACTTTATAAATTGTAATTTTAACATATTTTAGAAGCATTGAACTAGTATTCAATAAGCACTTTATTCTCAGGCGATTGGCAACTTTACCACCGGCCATGAGATTCAGACAATTGAAGGAGACATCTAAAGCGTCTGTAGGCGTATACAGATCGCATATTCACGGACGCGGCTTATTCTGCAAACGAGATATTGAAGAAGGTAATTACTACTTACTACTATTACAAAACTAATTTAGTCTCACTTCTCTTTTCTAACAAAGAACATAAGAAATGTAGTCTTGTCAAATTAGTCCTATTACATAATACAATAGAACTAATTTGACAGAATGCATTTCTTTCCTATTGCACGTTTTCAATGTATATGTCGCCATCATAGACTTACGCTAGTCGCCATCGATATTACTCATAGACTTCGTTACCCTATATAATTCACATCTGTAAATTAAATTGGCATAGACTAATTTGACCGCTTCAAATACTTTCTATCCTTTTTCCATGTTTGTAAGAATGAGGTGCAATGTTTTGCGATTTACTACAGAATTAGGACCATTATTTTTTGGCTTGTTTGCATGCTCTACCCAACTGTAGAGTTAGAACACACAGGACTAATACTTTTTGTTTGTAACAGGTGATATGGTAATAGAATACGCTGGCGAAGTGATTCGGGCGGTATTGGCGGACCAGCGCGAGAAGAAATACGAAGCGATGAGCGGCCGGCGCGGCGTCGGCGGCTGCTACATGTTCCGCATCGACGACAACCTCGTCGTCGACGCCACACTGAAAGGCAACGCGGCGAGATTTATCAACCATTCATGTGATGTGAGTTGTATTTAAGAATATACTAAAACATAACCCCAATAGAGTTAGATAATTATAGAGCGATTGTACGGGGTATGGTCTAATTGCCTTGAAACGAAGTGCGCGTGCATAGTTTGAACGACTAAAATACGTATAATGAATGCCAATTTCTCGTTTTTTATCGATACTTTTACCAAGAACAAATAACAAGGAATCCATATTGACATTTTGTCTGACTGTAAACTCCTACCCCCTTATTACAAAAGAAGATTTAAAGCAAGTTTAGTAAAACATGTCACTCTGTCACTTTCTAACGTCATATAACAAAAAGTGACGAGGCTATTTTAAAACCTGGGTTTTCTCAAAACCATGTTTTGTAATAAGGGGGCTAGTGTACGATATCTTTTTGGAAACTGCTCACGCTTCTAGCAAGGCTATTATTATTATCGCTATCACTCTATAATATTCTAACTCTATGATAACCCCCCCTTATTAGGTGAAATCATAGAAATATAATAAACCGGGTGAGATGGTACACCACCACAGACATCAATCTAAATAGATAACGCAAGTATGTACCTCCATCCGTATGAAAACCAAGCGTGTCACTTTTTTCTACCTACTACTTTCACAAGCGCGCTTTAGTAAGGCTGGCATTAGAGCTATAACGTGAAAATGAAGCGATCCTATTTGTCATGTATTTGAAACAGCGTCAAAAGAAGAGCATTGCTCTCCCTTTTAGCACGCGAGGTACACACACTCGCGTTATCTGTTTAGATTTATATCTGTGATAACCCCCCTTTTTACATGAGATGGATTAAAGTCTGGCAAAACCGAGGTTGTGGTAAAGTAAGTCTAGCAAAACCAAACGAACCTTTGTGTGTTTGGTAATTCTGCGATCATTCCAGATTTTTGTGAACTTCTCAACGGCTGATCTAGTTACAGCGCAGCATTCTTTATCTTCTTCACAGCCTCCACTGTTAGTGATAATGGAGTCAAGATAAACATAACTTTGACATACTAGGCAGTTTGCATCATTTACGATTTCGGGCTTGTTGTTATTAGCACGATCCACTATCATCATTTTCTTTCTTCTCGCGGTTTATAGTAAGTCCAAAACAGAAACTGGTTCATGCCAAAAGTTGGAGGTCTTTTATATCTTCTTCAGTTGTGGCAAAAAGAGTAGTATCATCAGCATAATCTTAAGTTTCATATCAAAAGAGTATCCATAGGGGGGCACCTATGGATACTCCTTTCTCCCATCTCTCCAGAACAATCCACGTTTAATAGTATAGGATAGTTTATAGTAGGGGTGTTATAATAGTTTCCGCCTTTTTTCAGCCGAATTGCTACTCGCGCGTGGTAGACATCCACGGCCACAAGCATATCCTGATCTTCGCCTTACGACGTATTACTATTGGCGAGGAACTCACCTACGATTACAAGTTTCCATTCGAGGAGGTCAAGATTCCATGCACATGCGGCGCCAAGAAGTGTCGCAAGTACCTCAATTAATATACGAGTGAGTGATTTGATTGTGTCAATTATGCTTGTCTTGTTACGTGATCAAACCGTATGTGGATACTCTGCATTAACAGCAGAACCATGTGGGTGTAAATACATGTTTTGTAATATTTTTAAACGGTGATTTATATTCAAAGCCATATGGGCTATACTTATTGAATAGCATAATATAAAAGTACATAAGTGAATTAGACATTAATCTAGGAATATGTGACTTTATGTGCATCGTTGTCATTCGAAAGAGCGGGAATGTTTGCGCGCTGGAAATGTAACTCGATGGATCTCCTGACAATTTCTAAGTGATCTTATTTGGAATTTAGTGTGGGGAAGTATGTATGAGGTTGAAATACTGGGTCGAGCACAATTTATTATGTGTATATAATTAATTATGTATCTAAGACAATAAGTCAAATTCACATATCGCGTTATTCCCACCTCGTATTGACACACGTTTATGACCACTGGAAATTATTTTGACACATTAAAACGTTTTAAATGAATCTTGTTATGATCTCTTTCTTGAATCTGCCCAGTGTTGAAGTTGTTGGATTGTACATTAATTTGGATTAGTTTTAAAATATTCTTACTTTGGGATAAGTTTATACATGTTGTAAATATTTTAAGTTGCGTTGTTTTTATAGATCAATTAGAGGGTTCGCGAACGGCTTAAGTGTCAACCTAAGGTATCTACACTTAATTACGATGTGATATGAGTTTAGGCCCGGATTCGGGTATTGAGTATGGTTAGTGCGTAGATAGTGTATATTTGTTCCTCATTTGTTCTTATTTTTCTTCACTTGTGATCAGTTAAGTCTCGACTAACATAGCGCGTACGTGTACATATACTGAAGGACTTTAGACATTAATAATTATAAAATTAGTACATTCGAAAGAAGGGTAGAAAAAGTTACAAGTACAATGTTACTTTTTAGTAATTATAATGTGTAATTGTATAGTGAATTTGTAAATAAGAGGAATTATCTGTCATAATAATGAGTTTAAACGACAAATCGTTTTATTTTAGTCATAGTGGTAGGTTGTACTTTATAGAGTATATTTTACTGTGTAAATATTAATAAGTTATTGGGTGTGCGGGGGATGGGTAGGGGGGAGGGGGTAATCCCGAGGGGAGGGGGGCCCGAGGCGCCGCTGGAGCGGGCGAGAAGCGTTGTTCAACAACTCCCAGTTACATAACATGGTTTAGCATAAAAATGCACACATTTGTTAGCTTTAATACTATGTCAGCACAGCACAGCTTGGGTTTTTAAATATACTTTTAATGAATTAAAAATAATTTTATTATTGATTGATTGCCTGAGCGCAGACTTTAATTGGCAAATATATTTTTTTGTAGCATTTTTGGTTATCTAAGCATTTATAGACTGAATTTATACATCACACCAAAACAGTCATCACATGAAACAGTCAACTTGCTAGGGAAAAGGCTTCAAATATTCACAACTTTATTATTTTAGTAATAGATTTAGATGCAGAAACAATTACAATAAAATTTATTTAAATGGATTTTTTGGAAAGCCATAATAATCGGCTATCATTTTCTGAGGATATTTGTTACTGCATCTAATAATAGCAGTATTAACTTTATACTATGTGTCCCAGTGTATTTCATAAAGTCCATAGAAAATAATAAAGTAGGATCAAATGTATAGTATTAGTACATTCTCAAGATACTGTATCAATTCTATATCAACTGACGTAATAACATTGCACTATAATCCAAAGTAAATGTGGTTATGAATCGGCGCTTAAAATATTTCGAGATTTTTAAATATGAATTTTATTATTTGTCTTTTTTTAAGATAAAATGGAGTTATAATGCTATTGTGTGCATTACCCAATTATAAAAAAATGTTACATTTTTAAACGCTAATCAATCACATAAATGTTGCTGGTAATAATTAGTACTAATGTAATAATTATTCGATTGCAATTGATAATCTTAGCTCATGTTTTGTTAACGACCATTTGTCTATCAAATAACCGTATTCGTCGGCAATTGCTGACAAAACTGTAATAAGGTATTAACAACATAATAGATACATTTTAGGAAGATTTCATTAGTAAACTTCAGTTTTATTAAATAAGTATTGTTGATAGGCAAATGGAATATCAATAGTGAAAAAAAAATATAGTGATATAATTATTGTTATGTCACAATACTGCAATGAGTGTGTTCCCATAATATTTAGAAAGGCATCATCCAGGTACTTTGGAAGTGTGCAGAGTTAGAATAGCCCTTTTCGGTAACAAGTGTGGGAACCCATCCATAGCAGCGAAGAGCCATTCTTTTTTAATAAATAAAAGGTTGTTATATTTTGTTTACATTTGATACGAGTGTTAGACGAGGTTATAGCTTACATCGAGTTATGATAATAAATACAAAGTACAGGTAATTTTAATCGCTATTCGATTTATAATTAACATCTATTTTTTAAATATTAGTTTTTATATTGACATAAGATTAACATGAGTTTCCTTTTCCTCTGTCCTCCTCAATATATATCTCGGGTATAGTGTTATTTTCAGTCGATACTGAAACAGGTATATCAATTTACAATCGATTGTTTAAGGAGTTAACGGCGTTAAAGTTATTTTTGTCGGTAGGCACGAAGATAATATTATGCTTTAAAATTATGTAGGTACATGTGCATTTTGTTAGTCCTAAAACAATCATAATTTAATTAGAAAAATCAAAAGACCAAATCACTAAGTGATGAATAATGTTTCGTTAATTATTAAGTGTATGCATCTGCTCTTGATATTATTTGTGTTAAAATAATGCTTTTATTTTTAATGTACACAATGCCATTTTGCCTAATGTTATTATAAATTATATGAAATTGCTTTAAAAGCACCAATTTTACAATGCATAGTTCTATGACCTGTCTATACATTTTATTACTTTATTTATTTCTATCATTATTTTGTATGTGGTAAAATTTACCAAAAATAAAAATACTAAAATGTGCTTTATATCTTGTTTCATTTACTGTCAATATTGTTATTTTTCAATTAAACAAGTTTATCAATAAATCTATTTATTTAAATCTGAATTGCAAGTCCCCATACATTAACAATACAGTACATGAATTTGTTCTCCCAACGCACAGTACAAGTACTGTCAGTAGCAGTGTCCCAGTAGTACGCCACTGCAGTGTGCAAACCTGACCCGTTCCTCTGAGTTATTGTGATTCTCACTGTCGAAAGTCGAATTAAGTATCAAACTTAATTTACAAATAGGTAGGTAACTTACATCAAAATACTGCTCGAGTTCAGTGAATAAGAATAATTTATAGATACCTAGGGCCTGTGCCCACCCGCCACTTTCTGCAGCATAGCGAATTAATCAGGGGAAGGGTAGCGATTAAGCGCGATAGTATCGCAGCCTTTTAGGTTGTGGGACAAGATAAAGTCGGGTCTAACAGCATGCTTCACTTAAATAATTTTATAAAGACTACTAGCTGTCTCCCGCGGTTTCACCCGTGTATCCGGGATGAAAAGTAGCCTACTCGGTTCAATGCAGATTCCTATCAGAGAAAGAATTTTCAGATAGGTACGCGACTGTTAGTTCCGTCGATTAGCGCGTTCAAACACACAAACTTCAGTTTTATTATATTAATTTATATAGTATAGATTATATGCAGTGGTTTATAGGCTACAGGTGCTTGTCTCGGTGGAGATAACAGATTTAAAATCTGTGGGGCACGGTAGTGCCCCCCGCCAAGACGAGCTAAGCGAAGCGCAAGGGCACTACCTACCTTTTCTCGAAGGGCTTCGTCGTTTTTTTGAACCCTCATAACATGGGTTTGGATTATACAAGATAAACAAAATTCTTGAGATATGATGCCTATAGTGAACTTATTAAAAATATTAAGTTTCAATAACATAGCTCTTATAGGTACCTTAAATTTTATTGATTTCTAAAAAACCCCGATCGTCACTGACTCACTGATGATCATCAAAACTCTTAGGGTACTTCCTAAAGTCCTAGAAAGCTGAAATTTGGTATGTAAGCTCGTATTAGTACACAAACAACAAAAACAAATATAAAATTGGAACATTTACAAAAAAAAACAAAATAAAAATAAACATAAGCAACTTAAAACGGCCAAGCCACATATTTTGACTACGGTATGTAGAGTTTGTGAAGTTAGGGCGTGTAAAGTTATAAGCTTGGCTCTACATGAGATCTGATAACTTTTTGACAGTGCGAGCCATATGGTCTTGGCAACATTTTACACAAAAATGTTGTTGCGGGATATATTTAAATACGAACCAATATACTTGAAGGGCTTATTAAGTTTATTCAGTCGAGCCAATGTCTTTTCAGTAATAATAGAGATCCACTGCGGCGTTCGTGAGTGGCTATACATATTTCCACCGAGACAAAGTTCTATGTTGTCTCTTACAATTTTCTGTACTTCTTCCACATTAAATACAATATCCTTAAAAATATAATAGTAATTATTTATAACAATTCGCAGTGCCTAAGTATATTAGGTCATATGAGGCCAATGTTTGGCACACTGTGATTTATTGTGAATAATAAATGGAAATATTTTTATACAGGGTGGAAAGGGACAGGTCAGTGAGCTACATTCACGTGAATATGGTCTTAGGTTCCGTACGCACAGACCGGCTCGGAGGGAAGAGCATATTTTGATACGCGTTTAAAAATAGACGTTATACTCATTGAAATAAGGTTTATTTTTACATTGATTGCTGGAGAGCCGCGCTAACAAAAATGAAATGTAAAAATAAACTATATTATTATTTCAATTACCTAAAGCTCTATTTTAATCACGATAAAAATTTGCTCTCTCCATGCCGGTCTGTGCGAACGGACCCTTAAGTACAGTAAACTCCACGAATGATGAGCACAGGCAGTAGTGGGGGCAAGTTCGCGCATGTACTCTTTTGGCCAAATCACAGTAGCCAAATGACACGTGAGAATCCAATAGACGACAAGCATCGGCTGACGAACCAATCGTGTGCAGCTCGGCGGTCCCCCCTTCTTCATTCCGTCAAACAGACCGAAAAATTAACTACTGCGCAGCTGTCAATCTGTGCTCATGACTCGTGGAGTTTACTATACGTTCGTACCTACTATTATTTATTCTGTGCCTTAGGAGACTTGTATCCCTTACAAGTTATTTTGTGTTTTGGGAACAAACAAAGTATTATTATGTCTCCTTATGCTTTTTGTTTATGTCAGAAGTCTGACAAGCAGGCAGACGGTCCACCTGAAGCAATTGTCTTGCTATTACCGTCGCCTATGGGCATTAACAATACCTACCAGGGGGATTGTATGTTGCCGACCCTTAAAAAGCCAAGAAAGCATGTAATTTTTAATGTTTTATGGACTAACGAGAATAAGGATGGAATTTAAGTACCTACTAAAGCAGAATGTATACGTTCAATTCAATCATTTATTGCATCACATTAATATATACACAACACACACAGTTAAAAGTAGGTAGGTATACACATGTGGCCTCATCTAGGGCATTGCAATATAATCATACAGATAAATATCCTAAGGTAATATAATATACTAATAATTACTTAGATGCACCGCTACATTCCAAGAAATCTGTCTGAAAAAAAATCATCTAACGAATAATAACATTTTTTTTATCAATATGTCTTTTAAGTTCTTCACAAAATGTATATCTTTATTTATGTCTTTTATGATATTTGGGATATGATTGTAAATTTTTACTGCCATAATATTTGGGCCACGTTTAGTATTTGATCACGTTTCCTCAGATATGAGGCTGATAAAATCGATATCAATTAAATGCGATAAAATCTATCGATATCAATTCATAGATCCTACTACCTACACCTACCGTCTTGTAGGGAATAAGTCTTAGCGTAGCCATAGCGTAGCGTTATATTCTCTTTGGAAAGAAGAGGAATATACAGTAGGCCTACCTACTACCCCTGTGGCCTACCGACTAGGTATATAACTTCGCAGGTATTCGCAGCGGTACTTAGGTAGTTACTACCCGTGCGCGATAAGTTGTGACCTGGCGCGGTTACCTTACAGTTGCGTGCTTGTATACTACACGTCATGAAGCATGGCTCCCGTATTGTAAGTGTAGCTGGATTATTGATTCATGCAACAAGAATAGCGCGGGCGTCATCAGGGAAGTGCAGGGGAAGCAGGCGAGGAAGTCGCGTTGCACTCAAGTCTCAAGTTATCGTGCACGGGTAGTAGGTACCTACCTCTTCATCTTCTTCTTGTGCCATTGTAGTTTTAAATAGTTATGGTTATTAAAATAAAACCCCTTTAATTAAATTTTCCTTGCTAATTAAAGATAGTTTACAATAAAATTATGAGGCTAAAGTCGCAACTTTTTTACGACCAACTGTGTGTGACAGAAAATTACACTTAAGGTACCATTTTTTTTTTACCATAATGTCAATTATTTCTAGCCAGTAACTTGTTAGAATCTGTCTACCTACTTTAAGGTTTTTCACATGTTATTGGTTATTTCTATTATTTTATGGAAACATTAATAAACGGTTTTATGAAATATTTTATAAGTAAGTATATCTCACTCTACTAATGATGCAAGCAAGAATATCTTTGAGATATACATCGTCGAACGTTTAAATGGCTCATATTCATAACTTGCAGCTGAAAATAATCAAAAATAAAACAAAACTACCTAAAGGCAATTTTAAGGCAGTTAAGTACTTATAGCTCAGTGTCCGTGACGAAGGTCGCGGGTTCAAATCCAACATGAGTTTGCTTGAGCTTTCAGTGAAGGGAAACATCGTAAGGAAAGTCCATAAGCATGGTGGTAGGGTACTTTGTAAAACCCGCCTAGCTAGCTACCATCCTCAAGTAAAAAAATTGTAGCCAAGTACATACGGGTGTTCCGACAGCTTCACTTGAGAGCTAGTTCCCTTCTAGGCTTTGTATGCTTAAGGTACTGCCTTTAATCACCGACCAAGGTATGATTGTGGTTAAATACAGGCCTACACATAAAAAGCAAAAAATAAAGCTTCTCTAAGTATAGGCATAGCTTACCCTATACGGGCCCTGTATCAAAGTCTACCTGAATGAGACTGACTGCCCAAATGGAGAGTTTTTTTTAATGAATTGTTGCTTACACACTTCCCCTGTAAGCCCGGGGGCCCGTATCTCAAAGAGAATATCTTCTTGGATACGGCGGTACTACGCCCCTGGTTATGTTATGACCTCAGTCAGACAGAATACATATATATTTGAGGAAAATGGCGCGCGGATCTCTTTCATTATTAATATTTATAATTTAAAGATATTAGGAGAAAAGTTAAGGTTTTTTTTAGTTTGGGGTAATTTTGTATAGGCGCGCTACGCGATGAGTGAACGATAATTTCATTTTTATATACCTATGTTATATACTCTGTTTTTCAGGTTATTATATTATCCCACGAAAAACATAAATGTGAAAATGGGAGCCAAGTTCAAAATTATGATAATTATGGTGTAGATTGTCGACTTCACCGACAAAAGACTTGATATTTAAATGGGTGCCAAGTTCTGTAGACAATCCTTAAATTGATTTATAAGAACGTATAACATTCTTAAGTAAATTTGACACACTATTTCTTGTTTTGTTTTCTGCTACAACAATGATTGCTATTTAAAATATGCCTTTTTAAATTTGAATAGTCAAACTAATTACACAATGTAAATAAGTTATGATCTATTAACCTTAACATTTGACTTGGCTAGTTTTTAGCAAATCAAATTATTAGAAGAATGATACACACGTTGCTGCTCGCCAATTCTCTTACTTGGCAAGACACGCTACCGCGTGTCTAGATCTATGTTATATGTAGTCTTTGTGTAGTGTAGTCTCGTTACTTAGTATAAAAATTCCTTGGTAGTCTTTTGGTAGCTCTTGGTAGTAGCTCTGGGGTACGTTTAAGTAAGCCGACAAATTTTCGCCGGATAAAAATTATACTAGCGAGCTTAAATACTCAAATCACAGTAAGGAGGCAGACGGAGCACCTCATGTCCATGCTGTTCAAGAAGTTTCATAAATTGGTTCTGGTTTATGCTTCTGTTCCGGACAATGTAATTCAGCCTTTTAAAAATAGATTTCAAATTCAATATTGTTTTCTGTGAGCCACTGCTGTATTTTGCTTGTCACATTTTGTGCTGTAGGTAGCTTATTCACTTGTTCAGTGTGATACTTGCTGAGTTTCTTGCCGGGAGTGTGTATTACGATGGTAAAATCAATTGTAACGTTTGTAAGGGCCTTATAAGGGCCTATATTAAATTAACAATTTTTGAATTTGTATATACCTATATAGTACAAGCTCTGCTTAGTTTGGGATCAGATAACCGTGTGTGAGGAATATCTCAGGATATTTATTTATTTATTTAAAAGCATTCTATATAAAAATATAATATAACGAGTTTATGTAAAATTTTGCATGCAAATATCTACCAACTTTGCAAATATTACTTAGGAAAATCAAACATAACTTAATATTTATATAAATTTTTTGTCAAGTATCAAAACAATTTATTCTTACTATACTTAGTGATACTACATTTAGTTTTTTTTAATTTGCCACTCTTTTTCAGGCTCAACTTTCGTGTGCCAGACTATAGTATTTTTAGAGTTTCTTCACTCTACGTTGACAGCACTGTTTCTCATACATATGTAACGACTTTTTGGCGGGAACTTGCAGAGTGACGTAGCGTTTTCATTTTTATTTTCATAAATTCGTGTATTTTGAGTTTTATTGCATATTATCGGTGGTATTTTATCCAATAAAGATCAATCCATGTGCACCAGTGAAGTGAAATGAAATTAATTATGTGTATCGTGACTTTACAAGTTATCTCAAAAAGTACATGAAAAGTTTTAGTACAATGACCACCATTTTACTAAAACATGACTGGACGGTGACTGATTATGCGGACTATGTGAAAGTTAATTTGCGGACTATATAATGTGATATTATAAATAAAATGTATGCGACTGAAGGACTTTGTATCCATGGTCATGAACAAATTAACAAAAAGAAAATACATATGTAACCCAATTCGGAGCTTTATTTTCACGGCTAGTAATGATGGAACTAAAATATTGAACCATAGAAAACATATATAGTCTGTGGGAGCAATCTATTACATGACGGTTACGCGTCCCACTCTCCCTTGTCCTGCCCCCTCCTTCGCCTTACAAGTGCGACCATTTTTGTGTCGTCGTTACAATTATTACGTCATTCATGGCAGATCATTGTAATCAATATTTCGCTATTAATTGCAATCTTGATTAGTGTTATCAAATACTGCAAGTTATCTACGAAAGAGGACGTTATAAACCTACTGTTTATTTACGCAAGGACGTTTAACATTAGTGCTTATTTACGACAGGACGTTTTTAGATTATTTTTATTATAATAGTGCATAGTTGTTACGATAGGACGTTTTCTATAGGTTAAGTGGTACTCTTTAAGTTTTGAAATGTATTTTAAGTGTTGTATTCCAAATTGTGCTTCTAAAAGAGAGGATACCAAACTTCACAAGTTTCCATCTCACGAAGACCAAAGAAAGAAGTGGCTTGACTCAATAAAAAGAAGTTTGATTGAGTGGTCTGTGGACACCGGTAACATGAACAATTTGTTGGTTTGCCACAAGCATTTTGAAAAAAGGTTTCATACAGCAAAATCTGGCCTTAAAAAGATTGCTTATCCAACTCTTTTTTCGGTAAAGGAAATTGAGGATGGTATTTCCTCCAAAGCATGTGATGATAAAGGTATGTCTTTAACATCTTACTTAATAAAGTATAATACTTAGTCAAAGATTTTCATAGGGCATCGTGCCTCTACCCAGATGGATAGTCAGCCTTACTAAAGCATGACATTTAATATCACTCCGCTTGAGGGGCATCTAAGCAAATCGCTCTCAGTTCGTACTGCGCACGGCTGTCATCGCGTCATACTCATAATAAAAAATGACAACTAGCATATTGAAATACTGTAACAACACTTATAAAAACCAAGGAAAAACCATAAAACTAATCTTCCATGTGTAAGTATTGCGATTTCGTCACTTTTAATTACCTAAACTTATTACTTTTAAATACTGTCAATTATGGCTTGTTTATTTCGTGTTCCCATAGAGGCGACTATCCTTCTGGACCTTTTAAATTCTTTGTACTTAGTATAAGATTATCTGTTGTTATAACTATTAATAATTTTCCTTTTTTTTCAGAAAACAATCCTTCCGATCATTCCTATGCACGTAAAAGGCACTACGACCATACATACTATGCATCACCAACAGTACAATCCACTGTACTAAAGCATAACATGCCACTTTCTGGTAAATATTTGTTCTATTCCACTCAAATATTATTCTTTAAGAGAATGAACACTTTAATAAACGTTATTTCAGTGTATTTAAATAAAGTTTTACAATTATATGATAAACAAAACATTAACTGATAATACATAATTTGGATTGGCTGAATTACCTTATTGGTTATATTTTATATAACACCCCATTTGTTTGCATCGGGGTTTACCCGATACAAACAATGGGGTATTATAAGTTTAACATGTGTCGTCTGTGCCATCGTAAAGCTCAAAAGGACTAATTTTTTTTTATTTATTGAAAGCTAGTTTAATTGGGATGGTTCTTAGCTATATTTTCACCTGCTATTAAGTTGTTATAATAAGGCTGGAAAGCTTGTCAAGTTGATAAATTTTAATTTGTTTACAGATCTTTGTCATATGCCTTCAACATCCACTTCAGTCTCTGCTTTGCCACACGCAGGACAATTGGAACAAGCCACTGGTAAATTTAATATATTTTATTCTGTAAAGTGCATAATTTTATAACAATGTTTGTTCTTCTCTGATCAACTTGACTTTTGTACTGAACGCGAACTGTGTTGTACCACTGAGTTGAACGAAATTTACTCATGTACAGATTTTTCACGAGTGGCTAAAACTTGTGTCCAATTATTTTCACATTACTGTCAACCTTATTACCTGGTATTAATTTGTTATAATAAGGTTGGAAAGCGTGTTAAGTTAATAAATTTTAATGTTTTTACAGATCTTCGCCATTTTATGCCTTCAACATCCACTTCTGCCTCTGCTTTGTCACATGCAAGACAATTGGAACAAGCCCCTGGTAAATTTAATAATTTTAATATCTTTGTGTGCATAATTTTTTTTTTATCTTTTTTTTTTTTTTATTGTTTATAGGCCTATGTTTGACCGCAATCTCACCATGGTAAGTGATGATGCGGCCGAAGGTGGTAAAGCACACAAAGCCTAGAAGGAACTGGCTCTCAAGTGCAGCTGTCGGAACACACCGAAAGGTGCTTGGCGACAGATTTTCAACTTGAGGGTGGTAGCCAGTCAGGCGGGTACTACTAAGTACCCTACCACCGTGCTATGGTTTCTTTACGATGTTTTCCTTCACCGAAAGTTCATGCTCATTGTAGGATTTGAACCCGGGACCTTCATTTCGGTTTCCAATGTCACTACCACTATCTATTTTATTATTTGGGATTTTTGTCCACATGGACATGTCAATCCCATTGTATCATGCACATAGTTTCTCACTACACAGTATAAAGAAATAAACAAATGAAATAATTATATTATGTAAAAGTAAAGTAAAGAGAGTGTCACAGGTGAAGGAGAGTTACCAGAGTACAAAATTTTTTTGAGAGTTCTGATTTTGGGTTTGACAAAATAGCCTGAATTATACCTACATCTAATGCGTTTAATTTATAATCCTTCATTAATGATTCTCTCTCATCTTTGTTCTTGACACAGTCCATCAGCAAATGTTGTACATCCTCAATTCTATCACACACAAGGCAGTTTGGTGATTCAGCTTTTCTCATTAAGAATGCAAACTTAGCCGATGGATAGTGTCCAGACTGTAACTTTAATACTAGCTTAATATAAGTTCTACTAAGTCTACAATCATCAAACCAAGGCACACGAGGAGGTTCACATTGAATAGTTTTATACCAAATACCTTTTGTTTCCGATTTTTCGTCCAAATATTTCTTCCAACTATTATAACATCTAATTTTGAATGTAGGCATTAAATCTGTATAATCTGGCAAAAAGTCAATCACATTACCTCTTTCTGCAGCCAGTTTAGAAATACGATCAGCCTCCTCGTTGCCTTGTATACCAATGTGTGCCGGGACCGTGCATAATTTTATAACAATGTTTATTCTTCTCTGATCAACTCGATTGTAGCCGTGCTGGTTCTGTCGTTTAAGACGTATGTAAGACGCCTTTTGTACTTAGTGCGAACTGTGTTATTCCACTGAGTTTAAAACTCATGTACAGTTTTTTCACCTGTGGCTAAAACGGTAAAGGAAGACATTGTGAGGAACCTGCATGCCTTTTCTTCCTTGAGAAGCAATTCAGATGGCATGTGAAGCTCACCAACCCGCATTTAGCCAGTGTGGTGAAATTATGCTTGAAACCCCCTCGTTGTAAGGAGATGTTTTAATTTTGTTATTATTAATTTATTATAAACACATTTATGTTGTTTCTTGTATAGGTGAACTCACATCATCCTCGAAACCTACAAAGGTGCGCAGGAAGAGAGTGGTTAAAAATTATGGAGAGCTAACACCAAAATGCAAATTGTTATACAATGAATATAAAAAATCAAGGCGTCAATTAAACTTCAATGTGCGAGCAAAAAAAGCAATAGCCTTTTCTAATGATCATAATTTTGAAATGATGACGAGAAAAATGAATCCTCTTGCAAAAAAGCTATTTAACATGCAGATTAAGTTGTGCACAAAAAGTAAAAAAGGCAGGAGATTTTCATTGGACGAAAAATTGATTGCGTTATCTATACTTAAGCAAAGTCCAAAAGCTTATAGATTCCTGCAAAAAATTTTTATATTGCCTTCAACTACAACTCTCAAGAAAATGATTTCCGGACTTGATATAAAGGCAGGCATAAATTCAAAAATATTTGAAGTCATCAAGGATGAGGTATGTAATGTACTCAGATATTTTTTTTGCTGTTGTTTTGTTTCGAATAATTGTTTATTACATTGTATGTATTCATTATTTATAAATATTTAGTAATGTGTTGAATATAGGGTTTCGTTTTTCCCGACCTTTTTCCGTTCCCGGGACCCGGGAATGAAAATAAAAATTCCCGGGAATAAAAGTTAATAGTTTTGTTATTTTTACCTATCAAAAGTCATTGACCTTTGGACAATAAAATTAAAACACGTAATTTAATTTAATTAGCCATTTATTTGTCTCAAAAGAAGTTAAAAAAAAAACAAATGTAGATTAAATTAAATTAAACTGTATGTACCAATTTAACGTTCATAAGTGCCTTACTAGGGCCTAAACTGAATAAATGACTTTTTGATATTGATTTTGATTGATATGATATGATGCGATATTTTAAATCTCACACTCCTACGTGTAGCCCAATAGGCCAAAAAACCGGCCAAGTGCGAGTCTGAGTCTGACATCCTCACGTGATGGTTGAAGAGGGTTCTGACCTTCTTTCGACACATTGAAGAAAAATCCCTTTAGAGTAGTAATAAACTTATGATATAACTCGACACGGTGCCGTTTGGCGGACGGTTTGTACGGAATCCTTAAAAGGAGCGAAAATAGAAATGAGTATAATGAAAGTGCATTAATATAATAATTACGTGTTTTACAACTTCACCAAAAAAAAAAAAAGATTTTTTTCAAAAAACCGCTGGTACACTTTATCTCCAAAAATACATATATATACAGGGTGTATTTCGCATGGTAACGCAAACTTCGCGAAAAGGCTACACCTAATGCCACTAATCAAATTGTGAAAGGCATTCACCTCGCTAATGATCGGTTATAGAAATTGTCATTTTCGAGCGCGCAATGTATTGTGAACACCGCGATTTAAACGCGCGATAACGTTGTGCCTACGTAGTATGTCGCTGACTGCAGGCGAATATCGCCATAAGACACCGTTTCTAGTTTTATTTACATTGCTACTTTTAGTGAAAGTAATGAATTAATAACTTATTTATTTTAAATCTCTTTGGGTTAGGTAAGAATAACGATTATGAACAGTCTAAAGTAAAAAAAACTCATTTTTTTTTTTTTAAATTTGGGAAAAACCGACGAAAAATTCCAACATGGGGGGGTCCAGAATCATGTCCTGGACCCATGGTATCCGTTTGTGCGGCGATGTCCCTTACACCCTGTATATACAGGTCGTTGTTTTGGTCAGCGACGAGCGACTCAGGGTCGATAATACAATAGATACTGGTGCTAAAAAAAATATAAAAAAAATACTTTATTTTCTTTTAATCATAAAAATAAAAAATATTTTTTTTTTGAAAATCATGTAATAAGCTAAAGTGTAGACAATACTCAACGGGAGTGCGAGGGAGTAGAGGGGTGGGGCGATGGCGGCTTGTGCCTACCTCTAGTCAGTGCACGTGCCTAGTAACCATACTTTGCGGTAATTTTATTTCAAATTGAATAAGGTATTTCTCAACATATTTACAGTATTTAATGGAATTAAGTCCATTTTTGGGGAATATATATTTTGTACTACCGCTCCTGGGTCGCTTGTCACCGACCAAAACAACAACCTGTATATATTTATATGTAACTATATTTAAAAAAATAATGTCATTTTTATTTTCTACAAAAATCTGTTCATTGTTCTTTTCGGCTTGTATCTGTAGTTCAGAAAAAACTTAATTTTGGCCGCGAAATTTACCTATACAGGAAATGTACGTTTGATTTCGGTGGATGTAGACATTTGTTTTATGATTTTATGCAACATTTTCATGTATCAAAGGTTTTTCGTTAATTTTGATAAAGATTTGTAGGTGTTTTAAAGCATTCAATCTAGTAAAGAAATTCCCGGGAATTCCCGGGAACCGCAAAAAAACCGAATTCGGAAAAGACGTATTTCCCGGGAATTCCCGATTCCTGGGTCCCGGGAACGAAACCCTAGTTGAATAGCTAGACCTTGTAATCATAATTAAAATAATTATTTAAATAAATTTCAGGTTAGCGGCTGGAATGATAAAAAAAAATTGTGCAATATCATGTTTGATGAGATGGCACTAGAACCATCCCTAGAATATTCTCAAAAAAATGATTGCATTCATGGCTTTGTGGAAGTGAATGAGAAGACTAATGATCTGGCTGATCATGCTCTGGTCTTCCTAGTGAGAGGGTCAGTTTTTAAATGGCAACAGCCTGTCGCATTTTATTTCACCCAGGGTGCCGTATCATCACTAAAACTGCAAATTATTTTAAAAGATGTGGTATCCGCAGTTGTGGAAACAGGACTTGTTCCAATAGCTCTTGTGAGTGACCAAGGATCGTCTTTCCAATCGGCTCTTAGAAGCTTGCAAGAAACGACAAGAGGGGAACAGATACGTGCTTGCATTCAGACAGGTCCGTGAATACTTTATAACTTTACCAATATACAGTACTTACCTATGATATCTCAACACTAAGCCTGAGTATTAATAAATATACTTTATTCTCAGATGATACAATTCAAATAAGTGGAGCATCAATGAGCGTGATATTTGATCCACCACATTTAATAAAAGGAATGAGGAATAATTTTCTATCAAAAGAAATTATTAGCGATGGCAAGATTTCAAAATGGCAAGATATTGTCGATGTTTACCAAACCGACTGTAAACACACGCAGTCTCGCTTACTACATAAATTAAACGACGAGCACATAATTCCTGGAAAAGTAAAAAAAATGAAAGTAAGTATAAAACAAATTACTGTCTCCCACCAAAGAAATGGTAATGGGGTGGTTGGGAATACACCGAATTTACCACCGGTTCGGAATACACTTAAACTGAGAAGACGGGAACGAAAGCCCAATCCAAACACACTTTTATCTTAAGTGGTATTGGATCTGGTACTAAGTCGTCACTCTAGGTGTACATAATATAATATATATAATATCTATACCATAGGATATCTGCATGCCTTTCATTATGATCCGTTGAGTAGTTAAGGCATGAAGGGGTAACAAACAAAAAAACAAACAAACTTATTTTCGCATTTATAGTTATGATAATAGTCCTGTAACTCCACAATTTTATTTTATTTCCTCAGGTGAAGAATTGCGTTCGTGTATTCAGCAAAACTATGGCGGCTGCTTTGTCATATACTGCTGAATTCTGTAAGTTTAATTATGAATAACATTTACTACAATTAGGGATTCGTTTTTTCCGACCTTTTTCCATTCCCGGGACCCGGGAATAAAAAATGATTTCCCGGGAATTCCCGATTCACGGGAAATTTTGAAGTGTTGTTAGTTTTGTTATTTGTACGTATCAAAAGTCATGTAAAACACGTAATTTAATTAAATTAGCAATTTATTTGTCTCAGAAGTAGTTAATAATATCATCAATTCACAAAGAACGAGCTTCGTTCGGAATTTCTACGAGACAGGGAAGCGAGGACATTCGTAGGAGAACAAAAATTATCGATATAACTCGTAGAGTTAATACGGTGATGTGGCAATGGGCAGGCCACATCGCTCGAAGATGGCGCGAGTGGCGACCAATTCGCGCGCCGTGCGGGATGTCCTCCCTGGTCAGAGTCGCTGGGAGCCGCTGGATGCAAGCGGCCCAAAACCGCTTGATGTGGAGGTTAATGGGGGTGGCCTATGTTCAGCAGTGGACATCCTTAGGCTGATATGATGATGATTTTGAAATTATTATACAAAACTTATTTTTTATTTAAAAAAATATGTATTTTCGGAAATATTTAAATTTTTCAAAATAAAAACGCTGATAAGCATTATCTCCGAAAATACACATTTTTTAAAACAAATTTTAATGATATTTTCGCTTTCGATTGCTTATTCAAAGTTTTTCTCTAATAAAGTTTAGAAACTACAAACTACCCATAGTAACTAGAAAAAAAGCACCTGTAAATTGATATTATAATTATTAATTTTCTACTTGTGATTGTGAGACATAAATAGGTAATTTTATTAAATTACGTGTTTTACCTACTTGACTTTGATAGGTATTTTTGAACAACTTGAAATTTTTCATAAAAAAAAACGTTATCTCCGAAAATATACATTAAAAAAAACTTCCTAAAAAAGAACTTTTAAGAAAACTTCCTTCCTACAGTTCCTTTCAATGATTTCTCCTAACCTTGTAGTTCAGTTCGTTCGATTTCGGTGAATGTAGGCATTTGTTTTAAGAATGTATGCAACATCTTTGTGATTCAAATGTTATTCGTTAATTATTACCAAGATTTACAGGGGTTTTAGAGCATTCAATCTCATAAAGAAATTCCCGGGAAATCGCAAAGAAAAACCGACTTCGGGAACGACGCATTTCCCGGGAATTCCCGATTCCCGTGAATACCCTAATAGCAATGTATAAGTTATTCATAAGGCGATGATAGCTCTAGGATTCGAATCCTACATTGAGATCGAGCTTTTCGTGAAGGAAAACATCGTGAGGAAACCATATCACGGTGGTCGGTACTTAGTAGTACCCACCTGGCTGGTCAGTAGGGTATCGGAACCGGGCATTCCCGGTTCTGAGGGTTGCAATAAGAACCGGTTCTTAAATATAAAGAACCGGCCGGTCTTTTCTTTCGGGTCTTTCGGTTCTTTCGATTAATTTTAAAAAGTCGTTTAGGATGGATCAGTAAATTTCGTAGAACAATCAAAACACACTATAGTGGTTAGTGTCGCAGCATGAAGCTACTTGTAGCGATTAAATAATATTAATAAAGCAAAACGGCAGCTTGTGAAGAGCATGTTGGTGTGTAGCGACACCAAACTCCAGCTATTTATCTATTTTTAATTGATTATGTGAATTATTATGTTTATGCAATCTTTGAAATTCCTATTATGTTCCTAAAATTTAATAATACCTATAAGTAATTAATTGTTCATCATCTACATATCCTGTTCTCAGCTATTTGTGATCGATGCAATATGTTCGCTTCTTCCATTCTGCCTTTCTATCCGTCATAACAGCATTCACTCCTTTCTTATTTACATTATCTTTCTCACGATTTATCCATCTCTTTTTCGGTCTTCCACTTCCCGTGTATCCAACCACTTCCATATTCATAACTTTATTACTCACGTGGCTTTCATTCCTCCTCATAACATGTCCATACCGCTACTTTCAAGCTTCCTCTTATGTACTCATTATTTATCATATCCATTCTTGTCACTCCATACATCCAACATAATCATCTCAGCTGCATGTCTTTCATCCATATTCTTTACCTAATGCCCAACATTCTGAACCATATATTAAGACTAAGACCTGTCATCACGGACTTGTATATTTTCCCCTTTAGCTTCAGGGGTATCCTTGGATCACATGTTTATTTTGTGACTTGTCGCCATTTCATCCAACCTAAATCGTTCTGCATTTGTGAACCGAGGTACCAGAAGTCGTAGAAGACTGGTACTGAAACTCCATCAAGTAAAATAGACGCGAAAGTAGAAATACCGCCTAAATCGCAGACATGAAGCAATATTGCTTCATGATCGCAGAACATATGTTTAGTTTTAGTTCAGCTTATTTTCAAGCTCTCTTTAGCTCTTGTAGCTATTTGACCATCCTACTCTTTCAACGACAAAGCATCCATTACCACCAGGAAGAGATAAGGCATCATAGCAGACCCTTAGTGTAAGCCGACCCCTAAATTGAACGTATTGGTATCTTTGTAATTTGTTATGTTAAGTACATTTTTATTTAAAAAACTAATATAAATAAAAAAACTGGATTGTTAAAAGACTTGATTACATTTATGTTATTTTAATCAATAGCTGTGATTCCGAATTCACTGTTTGATTGTCATTCTACGACATATTCGATCATAGAAAACTATTGTATTGTTATTATACTACCTATAATGTTTTTGATGATAAATTAATAAAAAGAGCAAAAGTTTATATGGAATAATTAATGGAACCGAAAGAACCGAAAAAACCGGGTACCCGGTTCTGGATTAGAACCAGAACCGAAAAAACCGGTTCTCAAAATATGGCCGGTTCTCGATGCCCTACTGGTCAGTCAAGTTGAAAATCGGTGTGTTCCGACAGCTGCACATGAGAGCCAGTTCCTTCTTGGCTTTGTGTGCTTACCACCTTCAGCCTCATCATCACTACCTAACCAGTAAAAAATGGGTTCACGCAGTAATCTTGATAATGATAAGTTTCACTATTAAGATTACTGTGTGAACCTGCTATCAGCTAATACCATAATAATTGTTTGTTTTAATATAATAATATGCATATTATTATTTTCAGCAAACTACACTGACGGCAGACCAGTCAGCGACACGTTAAAAAATACGTCTGAAATGGTGTCATTTTTGGATGACGTATTTGATAGCGTGAACGGGTCTACACTTGATCACAAAAAATCAAAAGGAAAACTTTTACGAAAGGCTGTCACCAATAATTCGGTGCATCACAAATTTTGGATGGAGGCAAAGAAAAAATTTGAAAAAATTAAATTTCTTGTTAATGGAAACGAAAAGTCCGTGCCTACATTAAAAAATTGGGTAACCACAATTAATAGTTACCAGAGGATTTGGCAAGTGTTGTACAAAAAAAATATAACTGTAATGCGCCCTCGCTATTTCAACTCGGACCCTATCGAAAACTTTTTCGGCCGAGTGAGGGCGTACAATTTTAGAAATAATGATCCCACTTGCCATACCTTCATAAGTACTTTCAAATCACTTTTAATAACTGGGTTTATTAAATTCCATTCAGAATCATACAATTGTGAGGATGATACTTGCACCCAGTTGATAAAAGTTCAATCATTATTCACCAAAACTTTAGAGGACAACAACGTCACATCCAATATCGATCAGGATATTGGATGTGTTAAGGATATCAGTGATGAAAATATTCAGGTACAAGCGGCAAAAGAAAGATTAAATGTACACTCTAGAGCATATACCGCTGGATGGGTCATAAAAAAAGTACTTGCCAGAATTAACTGTAAACAATGCGAGGCAAATCTATGTACTAATATGGATACTGATGTACATAGATGGATCTCGCATAGGGAATATAAAACGATAAAACAAAAGAAGCTGACCTATCCATCGGAATATGCTGTGAGGCATTTTGGGTATGTTATAGAGGAAGTAAACGAATACTTGGAATATAGAGCACACCAAGAAAATGTGACTGAAGAAATTAAAAAACACATAACATCCAAGTACCCGTTTGATTTCATAAACTGTGAGAATCATAAAGCCATAGTACTTGACTTTTTTTTAAGAATTTCTATAAAATTAAGCATTTATAACTGGTGCAATATCATTAATAAGATTTTAAAAGGCACGGACTTAATAAGGCTAGAAAAGCGTGAATCATTGCCACCAATGCAAAAAAAAGCTTTAACTAAATATAAGAAAAAGTTAAAAAATAAATCATTCAATAAATAAAATACACCTTGTTGATGTTTATATTTTATTTATTGCATATATGACATCGTAAATGTTTATACATTTACGATGTCATATCCTCAATGTCAAAACTCTGCAGGAAATGTGTGACATACATTTTATTAGAAACTTTTACTAAGAATTCTATATATGTACTTTCTAAGCAGCCATAGGAAATGTGTTAAATTCAAGATTAGGTAGATTACAGTACATTAATGAACAATATAGGTTATTTTTCTTAATATGTAAACTGATTATTATAATTAACGTAAGGGCTTCACTTAACATTAACTGATAACTTTTTTGGCGCAATTATTATGTAAACTGTTTATTATAATTAACGTAAGAGCTTCGCTTTACATTAACTGATAACTTTTTGGCGCAATTATTTTTTTGGTTGAATATCTTACTATTATAAACATGTCTATCACACCGACCTGTGACAATATCGCGCGCGAGCCGAGCGATCGAAGCGAGTGGTGCCGCGGGAGCGCTAGATACTTGTTTTTGCACTCTAAAAAGGATAAAATTTAATTTAAAATTTACACATTTCCTAGCACTGTTCAGGAAATAAATACAATTCCTAAGAAATATATGTTTTAAATAACCTTCGACAAACAGATGATTAGTATTTTACACATTTCCTAATCTGTATGACATAGATTTAGGTTGTTTTTTGTTTAATTATTTTCATGTTATTTTTTCGTCAACGCTTAGGTATGTTTTTTATTGTTAATAATTGGAAAAATAGCCAATATAGTCAGATTGTCCAGAAATATATAGTGTATCTTGAGTCCTTCTGGGGCCTAAATTGAATAAAGGGCTTTACTTTGAATGTGTATTTTATTTCTCTGTCCAAAATATCAAACAAATACAAAAAAGTTTTGAAAGGTTTTGTACCCCAAAAAATTTTTGAGTAGGCTGTTGAATTATAATTCTTTTGCCTACATACTTCGGTCAATAAAAAAGTCCTAAACCCGAAAGGACAAAATTAAAAAAAAAAAAACTGTCATGTTCTGGATTGCTCTAAGGTTAAAAATGAATGTATTGGACATGTCCGTCTGATGCGTAGTATCTCTACTTAGTTTGTGTTTATTTTCTTTTATTGTGATTTGGTATGTTTGTGCCGTATTTCAGTTCATTTAGTGTGAGAAAAAAGTCACTGGCATATCACCCGATAACATGAAGTCCTAAGTGAACATGTGTATTTTATACCGAGTGTGAAACAGTGAATTGTTTAAAATTCATGGAGCTGAAGGTCTGGGTCGAGGGAATACAAAGGATTGTATGTGGGGTCACTGAGACCACAACTTGCCAGGTCAGTATAGAAATTCTCATAATTAAATTGTTGACGCATCACAAACAGTGGGGATGCAATTTCTCTCTAATTTTACCTATTTCTATTGTATGTTTGTATGAAAGGCACTTTTTTCACACAGGATGTAGTATTTGCATTAGCTCATGCCACTGGCAAAGTTGGTAGATTCACACTGATAGAGCGCTGGCGAAATAATGAACGACTTCTCGCACCCCAGGAATATCCACTCAAGGTAATGAATAATCTTATTTCTAAATCTAAAAACAATCACTATCAATACTTATTTATGTTGATTTACTAAGAATAGGAAGGTGGAGTATTGTTTAGTATAACATGTATATTGTAGAGAAATATCTTATCCTAGGAAAACATAAGAAAACTGGAATGAAGCACACAGTGTGTACTGATAGGAAGCAGTTACGTTACCACAACCATGCAACACCAGGGGTATCACACCCTTTTTGGAAGTCCTCATACTGTATTAAGCTATTATTTCAATTTTTTTTTTACTTATAGATCTTAATGAAATGGGGTGAATATTCCAATGATATACAGTTTATATTAAGGCGCTCTGATTCAAGCAACAACCAGAAACCTTCTCAAGATAACAACTCGAGATCTCCAATTGGAAATGGGTTTGTATTCATAAACACAATATTCTCTGCTTAGGGACTCAATCCCACTTAATTTGCTCACGGTTAAAATTATAACAATGACATCTATTGTTATAATAGGATGCGTGTCCCTCGCGAGAACCAATGGGTTAAGGCCAAAGTTCAGTTTCTTTTAACATTATTACAGGGGAGATTATTTTCTCAGTGCATCAAGTGAGCACTTCATAAAATTTAATATTTTTTATTACTTAAAATGTATTCTAACTTAAATCTGACAGAACAATTTTAGTAACCGAACAGAGATAGAATTGAAAAAAATATATCTTAATACTAACAATATAATATTTTTTAGAAGCCATAATACATCAAATCCCAATATATTGGAGAGTCAGAATTCACCAAATCGAATGGGCGCAACACCAACCTATAACAATAACAATGTGAATAACACCTCCCCGGGGAATCCAGTTGGAGTGGTTAAGGGAGTACAACAAGCCAAAGCACCTGAATCTGATAGTCCTGTATTAAAAGATGTCCCACCTTATAGGTAAGTTGATAATTTGTTTCAGTAGTTAATAAAGTTTTCGGAGTTTTTAAGTAATATAGGTAACTAGCTTCCACTAATTAACTATAATTATTATTTCCGTCCCTTAGCTTCTAAGAATAATAAAAAGAAGTAAAATTTATTGTTTGCATGGCATCAAATATCCAACTATAATATTCTGAACACACAAAAAATGGTTCTATTATTTACAATAATAGATCTTTTAATTCTTTTAGGACAGTATTATACCCTATTTACAAACAATGCAATTCTTTCAATATACATTAACTAAGATCTCAAGGGACCTCGGATTTTTATCTCATAAAGAGGATTTTCGTTTATACAGTTTGTCGAAATGTACTGTTATATAATACAGAATGTATGTAGCTATGTACTTACATAAGTACTAATTGTTTCACATAAAGAGGCTACTGAACTAAAAAGTCCTAACTATGGAGTTAAAAATCTATAAAACGACATCACAGTTATTACGATTTATTTATCCCAAATACAAATTCGGGCAAACGAAACATATCCATTTGCTTTTTTTTAAATGAAGAGAGCCCCCACCGCCTTACCGTTCTCCGCCGGCACCGTGTCAAGCCCTACGCAAGTCCCCCAACCGCAACCGAGGCGGCCGGCCCGCGCACATGTCCCCCGTGAACGTGCCCGACGAGCCCGACACGAGGAACCCTGAACCTGTCAGTTACAACACCCAGTACAGAGAGCTTGTGTCTCTTGTCAACTATCAGAGAGAGAAGCTTTCTAGTCAGCAAGTTGATCTTATTAAGGTGGGTTTCAATTTGTTTTTTGTTAGAAGGCAGGTAGGTTTAGCTGATGATAAGGCGCAAGCCAGCAGGAGCTGGCATCTAAGGGAGTCGTGTGTTCAAATTGCAACTTTATTTCCATGCGTTTAGTACGAAATTTGAATGGAATGGAAATACGCCCGTGACATGTCCACGCTTACGCCAGCTATGTGCCTTGCGCCTTAGAGGCCAATGTCTGCGTCTTTCCGAAAGACTTGGTTATTGTTTGGATTGGGAAACCGAATCCGAAACACTTGGTAGAGATTACATAGCCGCTTAGCAGGGCATCATGTTTTGAGTATAGGTTTAGTCCTCTGCGACTTGGGAAGTTCGTTTTTTTTTCATGTACATATTCTGCTTTTTATTTGGAACTGACATGAAGCTCTCTACTGGCTTTTACACTATTCCGTGGTCAACATTTATTTTGGACCCCATTAACCGTAATTCTTTAACCGTAACCTTATTAACGAGAAGGGTGCGAACAAATAATTGGCTCATTTAGAATGGTCCTTTGTATAAGCCATCTATGAATATTTTGAATTAGGTCTGTGTTTTTCAATCTGTGGGTCGCAACCCATAGGGGGGTCGCGAAACCTTAGTCGGGGGGTCGCCGGCAGATGGAAAAAGGCAAGGTAGACTTCGCGCAAGCTGGCGTCCAACTAAACACCTACTTAGTTGCAAACCTCTCGCGGCTTCTTGCAGACTAATAAATAAAGGTATCAAAATAAAGAAAATCATTATCTTGGTTTTTTAATTTATAAATTCTTTGTCTGTCTGACAAGAGGGTCGCCAGATTTTTTCAACCTGTAAGGGGAACGTGAAATCAATAAGATTGAAAACACTGAACTAGGTAATTCATAATGATTCATAAGGATTTTCAAGGGTGATATTTGTAAATTACTTATATGTGAAATATAATTCACTAGCTGTGTAATAATGGTGGGAAATATAAACAAAGTCGCGACGCGGCTGCGTGAGAAATATTCCGAACACAATACGACACCGACTAGATAGAACCTCAGCACTTTGTGGGTTTCCAGATATCCTGGGAATAATCTGACATGTATCATAACTATATCAACTCGAATCTGATTACTATGTACCATTTGCGAGTTTGCATAATATTGTTCTATTATTTGATTTTATATCGAAATTAAATGGTGCATAGAAAAAAAAAACATTAATCTATATAAGCTATACTTCACAAAATGCTCATTTAGGCGCTCTCTATTTTGTTAATAAAAAAGAGTTTTATAATGATGTATAGTATGATGCCGAGATCGGGTACTGGGAGACCAAAGGTCGGGAGCAGGAGCGACAGGTTGAGTTGCTGCAGCAGCAAGTCAGCTCCGCAGATAATCAGCTTCGAATTAGTACTGAACAGGTAAGCATTACTGTTATCGAAAAATAAATATCCTCGGACATCATTATTTTTCCATTTATTCAATTTAGGCCCCAGAAGGGCAGTTATGAAGGTCACATTAACTGAAGCTACCACCGGTTCGGAACTCTGCCTTCAACTGAGAAGAATCCGGAATGTTTGGCATTTTTTTCCTCTTAATTAATTAACGGCTACACTAATTGATATGTTCAAGCTATACATTTCCAGTCTAAACTGACCTCTTATTGTACGGAAATCCTTTACAATATGAGATCAGCTTATACTGGATTTATATAGCTTACTATGGACACCAGCCAAATGTACTGCAAATTAATATCTTTTCTTTTGATACATACTTAATATGTATTGTTTAGTTAATAATTTAGGATTAGCAGACTTGTTTATGGACAAATGTTTGTCCTGAACGAAAACCTAACTACGACAACTGGCCCGGCAAGAACTTATCTAAGCTTGATACTAAAATATTTCTTTATTGACTTTGACCATGAACTTGCTAAAGATTGTTGACAACCAGAGATATGGAAATAAAAAAGCTTCATTTACATAATTAATCATATAAAAAAACATATTTACATTTAAATTAAATTAAAAAAGTATTGGCATCAACAAACCACTTTCTAAAACAGGTACAAGCATTAACCTACATAGAAGAAGAGAGTGAAATAGTCAAACAGAACGAGAAGACTCTCAAGTCTGAGATAGTGTTAGTTCGGTCAAAGCTGGCCAACTGTGAGACCGAACTGTTACAGTGCAAGAATAAAATAAGAAAGCTGATGGAAGACATTCATAATGAGCAGAGAATTTTAAATAGTCGCCAACAGGAAAACAGGTTTGTGTTCGTAAAATAATCTTAATAAAATCAAAAAGGAACGTGATTATGGAAATTATTACAACAACAATGTTCTCCTTGAATAATCTATACTGAATATAGGGAATGATTATCAATTATTAAGCGAAGCTTCTTAACGTTTAGTCCAACTATCCCATGAATGAATATGAATATGAAAATAAATTTGTAGAGGCAGTTTTAAATTCAAGACCGACAAATTTTATAATTACTTACTACTAATTTTGACATGCTCGGAGCCTACAGATTTTCGCTACGAGCTCTTGTTCTTGCTATACAGATTACAGACCAACGAACTTCAATTTTAATCGATTTTTTCGATTTTATTTCTAATCAGAATTTAAATGACATACAGCAGTTTAAGCATTTTCCTGATAACTATTATAGAAACATAGCTCTAAATAAATTAAATTGATTTAATTTTTTCCTACAATCCTTTTTACTCATTGTCAAAGTGCTGCAAAATACATGGTCATAATAATAAAGTAACAATTCCAGACAAGCATTGGAGCGGTCAATGCTCGCCGAAATGGAGAACCTGCAGAGTCAAATACAACAAGCTAAACATGCCACAGAAATTAACCATCTCACCGCTGAGAACCTGAAACGTGAGGTAATAACCTAACAAATTATACAATCTATGCAACAGTGTGGGTGCATAGATAATGCGTTTCTGACACCTGTTAATATTGGGGTATTCTCGGAAACGGCTAATCCTAGGTCCATTATATTCTTAGGCATAGCTTAGTGCAGTGTTTTTCAATCTTAATGATTTAGCGACCCCCTTACACGTTGAAAAATTCTGGCGACCCCCTTGTCAGACAGACAGAATTTATAAATTAAAAGACTACGATAATTATTTTTTTTATTTTGATACCTTTACTTATTAGTTTGCAAGAAGCCGCGAGAGGTTTGCAACTAAGTAAGAGGTAAGTTGGACGAGCGCTTGCGCGAAGTCTACCTTGCCTTTTTTCTTCTGCGGGTGACCCCCCGACAAAGGTTTCGTGACCCCCCTAGGGGTCGCGACCCACAGATTGAAAAACACTGGGTTACCATCATAATCAGATAAGCTATGTTCCGTGTTTGGCCACTATTAAAGTATCAGAAACGCATTCTCACGCCAGCCGCACTGTATTATCATAGAAGCTACATTATCCCAGAATATTATAGGATACTTTTTATCCCGGGAACTTGTGAGAAACCGCGGGGAACAGCGGAGAGATAGTTTGTATGTTAGGTAATAGCCAGAAGTACGGATCTGATTCTGAAGATTCGTTCACATTGTCGTGTTGTGCTATAGGCTAGTAATACCTAGCTAAGCAGAGCTTGTACTATGGAAACTAGATAACTGATATTACAGTTAAATATACCATTTTTTTTGTAATACATTGGTATTATACATAATTACACCCAGACTCAGGACATCCAGACATGTACATGGACAAAACACATATCCTGGGTGGATATCGAACCCACGACCTGCGGCGTGATAGGTGGAATCTTTATAGCCGGAGAGCTAGCTACGGAAATACGTTTGCAATTTTAAAGAGCATCGATATACCTCTAGTTAGTGTGCCATACTATCATTATTAATTGATTCGGGCACCTGGCAGTTGTTCAGCGGTGGGGGTGAGAGTTTTCGGGCATCAAGGGGTTGTAAAAGCAAGACGTGCAACTTATGGAGCTCTTGATTTGGTGTGGTATTATAGCTAATTATGTATTTAATTCGAATATAACATTGCCAGGCGTTTTGGTTGGTGGAAAAGTAGTGCCATGTGACATCCAAGGTGCTTGAAAATTTTTCACCAAATCTAGAGCTACTATTCTTCAATTCTTATATTAAATAAATATTTGACGATAAGGTTGTAAAATCATATACGCGCGCACGCATGATATCAATTAGTGATGCTTTCGTTCCGTATAATGTAATAAAACTCTTAAATAAATCAATTGATAACAGGTTGGAGTTCTAGAAAGTGCGATAATGGAGAAGAAACGGCAAGTGGAGCGATTAGTTCAGGAGATGAAAGAAGCCAACCTTCAAAGTTTGACGGGGAGTGTTGATGAGCTGCGACATCCTTTAGATGGTATGTTTGCAACAAATTAGTCTTTATTTGTTTACAATAAGGTTCATCTATATTATTATATAAATAACCATAAATTTAACAGATAAACCTTATTGTGACGCAATAAGGTAAATTTTGCTTTAACATTCTTAAACGTCAAAGGGTATTTCTTAGATTTGCCACACTAGTTTACAAAAAATAATACCTATATCTATATCTACACCAGCGTTTCCCATTAGCCGGGTCGCGACTCGGTACCGGGCCATCAAAATAAAATACAGGGTCTAAACATTCCCACCTTGTTATAAAAATAATACCTGCTATCGATCGACGCATCGTAAAAATCATAAAAATGTTTCATTAATACTACATTGGCCCTGACTCTGTTGTTCACAACTAAACTAATTTTAATCTCACTATGTCTCTTTCTAACAAAAAACATAAGAAAAGGATGTAAGAAATTTAGTCCTGTCAAATTAGTCCAATGCTTGTTTTCAATATAAATTTAGTCGCCATCTATCGTGGTTACGCCTAAATACACGCAAAATAAGATGGCAAAGATTAATTTTACAACTTAAAATATGTTCTATCCTTTTTCAATAATGTTCGTAAGAAAGAGATGTCTAAACACAACAACAACAGAATCGGCACCATTGTAGTATTAATAAAACTTTTTTACTATTCATAAATGTGCATTATTTTACCTAATGGAACCAGCTTGAGTTTAAAAGTATTAAGTGGGTCACGAAGGGGCAGTGTGAAAATTACCGGGCCATGGCAGAACAATGTTTGGGAAACACTGATCTACGCTAATAATAAAGAGAGAAGATTTGGATTTTTGTTTGTATTGAATAAACTTAATAACTACTGGCCAAATATGAAAAATTCTTTCACCAGGAGAAAGCTAAATTATCACTGAGTAACATAGGCTATATATTATTTCCAAAAAAAAATAGGGATCCCAAGGAAAACTCCAATAATGTAACCGAAATTTCACCCAGGCGACGCCGGGCACGAACAGCTAGTACTTGGATATTTCTAGTGACGTTTTGGGTTTTTTTCAGGGTTATGTAAAGCTGGCAGTGCACGAAGAATCATCGGATCGCCGCGTCAACTAGAAAACGCAGCACCCACTAATAAGAATCCACACGGAGTATGGGTATAACAACCCCCTTCAGATGATTTGATTTGGTAACGGCCATTGTATCATCCCCCTATTAAGAATTCGACGACAAGTAAGATGCACATGAAATCGAACAAAACGCATTGTATTTTTAGTAGGTACTGATATATATTGCGCGTGTATATGCTATACAAAAATGCGGTACATTTATTTTATGCTTAGTGAATAATTTATTAGTTTGTGTTCAAATTAGTGTCATATTTTAAAATAATGTCACAAAGTGTTTTATGAGTTTTATAAATTGAGTTTTTTTTACAAAATGTGTACGTACGTAGTTTGTGTTATATTTTGAATTAATATTTTTATAGAAAAAGTATTATTATGTCTTGCCGTAAAATCTTATATTTTATTATTATTAGGTATATAGCTATTGGATTGTTCAGAAAATACAAAAATATTGTAATGTTGTATGTACAAAGGTAGTTCTCATTCGAGGACACAACCCCTAGCGAAAATCTTTAGCCTATTTAACGGCCTACATAACTATCTGTACTAAGTAGTAACTGCCCTATAATGTAATAGACAAATTTAATATTTAGGACCAAGATATTTTGTATCATTACCATTTCTTACTCATTATACTTAGGTACTAGGATTGGTACTGATGTCTAAGGAACAATTTGGTACTATATCAGTTTTATTCTTTTATTTGTAGATACGATGTCATTTGATATCTGACTAAGTATACTATACCTAATTACGTGTTATTATTTGCAATATAGAAGTAATTTTAATTATAATAATTATCTAGTCGGAAATATAAGCCATTGCAATATTTTATAAACCATACTAACATTCATATTTAGTAGAATTTGAAATGTATCATGCATTTATGAGAAATCGATCTTTATCGAAAATAGACTAGCATAATAGATGTTATAAAGCTATACATAATTTCTATAAGACTTGAATTGTATTTAAATTTATGATGCATGGTTACTAGTAGTAATTAGACGATTTGTGTATAATTCATGTATGAAATAAAGTTCATTTAAATATACGTAATGTTGTTTAATATAACCCAATACATTTGAATGGTATTATGATGAAAACACAGTTATTAATTAATTCTTATATTCAATAAAACTTATTCAAATACATAGTATGAAATTAAATCTTCTTGCAACAACTATCATTAAGAATAAAACTTTCTATACAATAGATGCCATAAATGCGCAACGTGACGTTGTACTTCCAAGTGTTTCAATATTTTTATCTCTCGAGCAGAATTATATTAATATTTACAATATAGGTTCATAAATGAATATTCTCATAAATTAATAAATAAATCATCAGTACCCAATATTGGAATTCTACGAAAATAGTTACATATCTTATGGGAGAGATTCTACCATGAAGCACGAATTGATCTTCATAATGAGAACTTCATGTCTTACAAATAAACATAAATCCAATTATAATTTCCATAAAGTAAAAATCACATTTCAATACTTGAAATTTTATTGTTCAAGGCAATTTTCTTTTGCCATTTTCAGACCGAAATGAGTAGACACTTCACACATTTACATCATCAAATGAACAGAGGCATCTTGAGTCATTCAAATGGGGCAATTATTCTTCAAGAGGTTATTTGAGTCAAGGTTTGTCACCATAATTTTGTCTCCATTATTTTAAAGGACACTCATTTCAAGCCCATTGCATCCTTAAATCTACTGTGACAGTATATACTATGCTTTCTCTTCTTTCTCCCTGTTATATCGTTCTAGCTCTTTTAGGAATTGTCCTTTAGGTTTCATGACATTGGGCCTGTCACCGCGGCACTTGGGGCAAAACCATTTCCCTTTGGGTTTAGTTGTGAGTGAGACACAGGAGAAATGGAACCACTCTATGGGGCAGAGATCGTTGTCACAGAGGATCATTTCACCAAATGAGATCTGGTCACAGAGGCAGTAGCGCGGCTCGTCGGGATCAATGGCATCGGTTTCTTCTGGTGGAGTCTCCGAACGCTGTGCGACTTGGCGCGCTTTACGCTTTTTCTTCTTGCCTATACCTGTGAAATAGTTAAGTATTATTAAATATGCAGAAATTGGATATTAGGTGATAGATAGATTACGGTAGAATGATGAGATTATAATACCTTTCTTATGCGTAGTATTGTGTGCATGTCGCTCACTATCTCTCTCACTGGAATCAGCGCCATCGGTAGCAGCGCCTGCCGTCGTCCTCGATCGACGAGCACGTTTAGACCACCTCTCGCCTAAAAAGACAAGATGAAATAAGTTTGTAAGATTTTACTTATTAATATAATCAACTTTCTGCACCTATTTAAACATTAACTATACCAAAGCTCACTGTGAGCATAATATACATCATTAAAAACTGCTTTACAAAAAACATAAACCAACTTCAAAGTACTTTAAAAACTGATCAGATCCTGACCTGAAGACAATGGGACCAAACGGGAAGTATACCCAAAGTCAAAGTCAAAGCCATTTATTCAATTTAGGCCCCAGAAGGGCACTTATGAAGGTCAAATTTACTGAAGTTACCACCGGTGAGAAGAATCCGGCAAGAAACTCAGCAAGGTTACATTTTTTATATATTTTTTGTCAATCTGACTATGTTTGGCTTTTTTTTCCAAATAATAAAAAAAAAAAAAGATATACCTAGGCATAGATACAGACGAAAAAAGAACACCCTTCCAAACTATAAAATAATTTTCCAAATTGGTCAATATAAGACAGAGTTCTGAGGTAACAAACATAAAAAAATACAAATAAATTGAGAAACTCCTTTTTTTTACGTTGGTTAAAAAGGTTTACAAAGATTTATATTTCAATACTGCTATATGCTGCTATTATGTATTTTGTGCCTTGTGGTGGGAATATAATAGTTTTTCTTTATTTCTTTTTTCTGATACATTTTTAATGTTAACAGATCTTGGATTATGACATTTTATGCAAAAGGTTGATTTTTTTGTTGTCAAATATCATGTAAAGTATTTTTAGCAATATCATTATGGATTAGAAGAAGTGAAGCATACCACCAGTTTTATCCCTTTCAACTTTTTCCTTCTCCTTCTCATTAGTACGTTCTGGTGGGGGTGGTGGCGGCACATGCTGTTGTGGTGCCTGTTGTGTGCTTGCTTCCTTCTCTCCTGTGCGAATTGTCTCTGGGACCGGTACTGCCTCTTCTTTAGATGTGCCATTTGTGTTAACTTCGAGGCAGGAAACTTGAGGGGTGAAATAAATATTTTTTATATCACATAAGTGTTATAAATTCTTTATTAAAAATAGCCATAGGTAAGATAAACAAATTTTAGTCGCATCTCATCTCTTTCATACGAACATTATTGAAAAAGGATAGAATATATTTCAATCTGTCAAATTAATCTTTGCCTTCTTATTTCACGGGTATTTAGGCATAACTGCGATAGATGGCGACTAAATTTATATTGAAAACAAGCATTGGACCAATTTGAGAGGACTAAATTTCTTACATCCTTTTCATATGTTCTTTATTAGTTTAGTTGTAAACAACAGAATCAGCACCAATAATAATTTTTAAAAAACTTAGGTACTTGTGTTTAGTATCTAACTCACTTTACAAAATAATGAAGACCATGTAGACAAAGATGTATCATGCTTGACCCTAACAAGTAAATTAGAAAAATAGCTTGTAACTTACTTAGTTTTTTATGATCAGCATCAAGTGAGCGTTGTTTATTGTCAATAAGGTCCTGCAATAATTGTACGACTTGAAGTTTCTCATCGCCTATTTCTTGTGCTGCTGCTAATGCTGACTGTAGGCGCCGAGCAGCCCTGTTGCGCCGAAGCTCTTCAGTGTTTGGTCCTATACATACTGCTAGATGTTTTTCTGCCTCTCTTACACATTCTGTAAAGTAAACTGACTTTAACTACCACCAAATGCGTTTTCATGTAGTCGGGACTCATTAGCGTGTTAAGCAAACAATACAAAATCATTGATTAGGTTACCAAGTTAATGTGTATCAATTTCTTTACATAAAGACGCTAATTACCAGTATTTTGTTAAGGGGTTTTCTGTATATAGCGACAGTTCGATGCAGCAACAAACTAGTGGAATATCGTGTGTTATTTTGGTCCATTTCCACATAGTCGTAAAAATATAGGTAGGTATGCATACGTAATTAGGTTGAAAGGCAAACGTCAACATAACATTTACAATACTCTTGCATGAATTATTTATAACTTAAAATGTTGTAAAAGGTTTATTACAGACACGGTAACATAAAAACGAATAAGAAATACAAGTTTTACCTCTGTATGTTACGTCAAGCTCTCGCATACGCGATAAATGTCTTTGTAGATCATTCGGAAGATTTTCTACGCAATCTAAGTAATTCTCAACGTATGTTGCTGAAAGCAACGCTTCTGTGGAAGTTTGATTCAGCATAATTAAAGATTGAATATGGTTTTCACTATCATAACGTGAGATAATTTAGTAAATCACTTTGAAAGCGAATAACAAGTCCGCTACATTCAACAGCCGTCCCGTCAAAGCATCATGATCGTTCGGAAAACTAACAGTCGCTAACAAACGTCATTTGTTATTTTTCTTCGTTTATTAATCTATTTTTTTATATTAAATCTATAGTTCCATACATTTCATAATTTTCTAGATTGTCTTTTTATTATTTTATAGGATTTTTAATAAAAACTTATAAATCTACAATTATTTAAAAAAAGTAGATGTATTTCTGAACGAATTCGGTTGCATTCCAAATCACGCTACAGTCGATTTGAGCGTGCAAAAGTGAACAATAGGCGGGGAACTTGCAGAGTGACATTGTGTTTTCATTTTAAATTTCATCCCACCAAAAACATTTTTATGTAAAATGTCGCCGCCAAGACATATGGCTCGTACTGTCAAAAAGTTATCAGATCTCATGTAGAGCCAAGCTTATAACTCTACATGCACTTAGGGGAAGGCCGGGTAAAGTGAATACCCCGGGCAAAGCGAATACTCCTCACTACTCCTAAATTATTAGTTTTTCATCCAACACGCCACCACTGTTACGTTCGGCCATCTTGGTTTAGTACGCGGCAAACATCGAAATGAGGGGCCGCGTCGCGTCCCGTCCGCGGTGTGGAGATTTGTGTTTTCGTAAATAAAAGATTGATTTTACGCGGTAAGTAAATTGATCAATTCTCCTGTATTACCAGTTCTTGATTTTTAGGAATGTCTTAATTCGGTAGCATATTAAAGTAGGTTTTTATGGTATATTTAATAGAAAGTCAGAATTATTAGTTTTTGTATGAAATGTGTTAACCTCAAAACTTACCTAATCGGGGAAAGTGAATAGGGCAAAGTGGATATGGTATCCACTTCATGGTATCAACAAAAAAACTGCTAAAAAGGTTAAACAGCCAAAGAAAATAAAATAATTTAAGGATATTTTATGCTTTTTTGCGGAGAAATATATATATAAGAAGACGGTAAACCAATTGAAAATTGGATTCAATGTGACATTTGTCAACAATGGTGTCACGAAGACTGTTCTGCTTTTGATGGCACTCAAGGATAAACCTGTGACTATTGCCAATCTTAATTGTCTAATTTTATGGACAAGCAAAGTTTTTTATTACAGTTTATCAAAGTTATTTTTATGTTTTCAGATATTGAATATGGATATTCAATTTGCCCAAGTACTGTGTTCGCTTTACCCGGGGTACCGGGCAAAGCGAATACTTTCGTACTTTTTTAAATTTTAATTGCAGTTGTTTATTGTTTAAATATTAATGGTAACTGATGTTCGTATTTGTAAGAGCAATAAATAAAGACTGGTTTGTGATAATTATTTTGTTTTTGTATTGTATACCTTTTCTGCTATAACCTTAAATACCTTAAGGTATCCACTTTGCCCGACCTTCCCCTACTCTACAAGCCCTAACGTCACCAACTCTACACACCGTAGTCAAAATATGTGGCTTGGCCGTTTCAATACTACAAGAACTATTGAATAACAAAAAAGTAATTAACAGTGAATACTTTTTTCACCTTACTCCCATGTGACGGTTGAAATTTCCAAGTTTTATAATTTTTTTGTTGTTTGTGTACTAATACAAGCTTAACTTCCAAATTTCAGCTTTCTAGGACTTCAGGAAGTACCCTATGAGTTTTGATGATCATCAGTGAGTCAGTGACGAAATCGGAGTTTTTTAGATATCAATAAAATCTAAAGTATAAGAGCTATGTTATTGAAAATTAATATGTTTAATAAGTTTACTATTGACATCATGTCCTGAGAATTTTGTTTATCTGGTATAATCCAAACCCAAGTTATGAGGGTTCAAAAAAACGACAAAGCGCTTCGAGAAAAGGTAGGTAGTGCCCTTTCGCTTCGCTTGGCTGTCTTGGCGGGGGGCACTTCCGTGCCCCCAGATAAATTCGTGTATTTTGGGTTTTATTGCATATTATCGGTGGTATTTTATCCAATAAAGGTCATACATGTGCACCAGTGAAGTGAAATAAAATGAATGATGTGTATCGTGACTTTTCAAGTTGTCTCAAAGAGTCCGTGAAAAGCTTTAGTACAATGACCACCATTGTACTAAAACATTACTTTGGACGGTGACTATGTGAAAGTTAATGATGAAGTTAACAAGTACTTTGTTAATGTTGGCACGAGTTTGGCTGAAAATGTGGTACTTACTGGAGCTCCTCCTATAATAGAAATAAACCGCTCCATGATATCCCCTAACCCAAATTCTTTCGTCTTAATGGACACAGACAATGAAGAAATTGAGCGATTAATCTTAGGTCTAAAAAATGAGTGTTCTGTAGGGATGGATGGAATATCTAACCGTGTGCTTAAGTTAAATAGGGATTTTCTAATACCCCCTTTAACACATATATTTAATATGTGTTTACAGAGTGGAACCTTTCCCGATGTTCTTAAGATGTCACTTATTTATCCTATACACAAGACTGGGGATAGAAATTGTGTCCATAATTATAGGCCTATATCTATTCTTCCAGCATTATCAAAAATTCTGGAACGTGTTATGTGCTCAAGATTTGTTAATTTTTTAGAAAAAATAATATACTGTCCGCAAACCAATACGGCTTCCGTAGGGGTAAATCCACAGCAGACGCGGTACATGAATTGACCAATTTTGTCGCACAGAATCTAGACAGCGGTAATAAATCAATCTCAATATTCTTAGACCTGGCAAAGGCTTTTGACACGGTTTCTATCCCTATTCTCCTGGATAAAATTGAATGTTTGGGTGTTAGGGGCACACAACTTAAACTGTTTGGAAGTTATCTCTCTGAACGTTATCAGTGTGTCAAAATTGGTAAGTATGTTAGCTCCTATAAACTTATCACACACGGTGTTCCGCAGGGCAGTATACTTGGACCAATTCTCTTCCTAGTTTATATAAACGACCTCTGTCAAATGGCACTCCCTCATGGTAGGCTTTTTTCATATGCAGATGATACTGCGCTGGTGTTTGCGGCTGATACCTGGGAGGAAGCTTTCACTGCCGCTCAAACTGGGTTTAACATGGTGACTGAATGGTTACGTCACAATTTTTTAACACTGAACAATGATAAAACTAAGTACTTGACATTTTCAATCCGGGACTCTGCTCAGCCCAGGAAGGACTTTAAGATAATTGCTCATGACTGTTTAATAACTCCAAGCACAACTTGTGCATGTGACAAAATAGAACGTACTGATACAATAAAATATTTGGGAATAACTTTGGACAGTAATCTTAATTTCAAACAGCACATCATCACCTTAAGTAGTAGGATTCGTAAATTAATATATATCTTCAAAAACCTTAGGTATGTTGCTGACACCACCCTTTTAAAGCGAATCTACTTAGCCCTCTGCCAGTCACTGCTTACGTATTGCATTTCATCTTGGGGTGGAGCAAACAAAACTACTCTTAAAACATTAGAGGTAGCTCAACGTGCTGTGCTTAAGGTTTGCACGTTTCGACCATATTTGTTTTCAACTGAGCTTTTATACCAATCTTGCGAGGTTCTCACTGTGCGACAACTTTTTATACAAAGTTTTTTATTCAGGCAGCATAATGAACTCAAGTTTGATCCAGAATTACTCTCAAGACGTAGAAAGCATACTGTATGTATTGGAATGCAAAAATTTAATACGGCTTTTATTCATAGATTTTACTGTTTTCTTGGAGGTGTCTTATACAACGAAGTTAATAAATTGCTGTCAGTATATTCG
Source organism: Polyploca ridens (assembly GCA_951394255.1). Taxonomy (NCBI): domain Eukaryota; kingdom Metazoa; phylum Arthropoda; class Insecta; order Lepidoptera; family Drepanidae; genus Polyploca; species Polyploca ridens. Next base: position 6,133,520 of record OX596264.1, on the reverse strand, counting down.
CTTAACAAAATTGATTTTAAACATAAAACTTTCAAATGGCTTCAAGCCTTATCGTATGAAGAAACAGAAAAATTGCTCACTGTCTACGCATAATTTATTTATTATTTTATTATTATATTCACCCATTTTTCAAACTCTATAGCACACCCTCTCACATGCACACACGACACTCACATCCCACACACAGAGAGGATCTCATACTGACTATTTTCCTAATTTAATTCTTTTTTATTTACTGTTTAAATTTTAATTTATTATGTAATGATTTAGCTTTATATATATGATTTCCTTTTTTTTTACGACCTATATGATCAACAATCTGGGGTGGGTGCGGTTTGCTGTAATACAGGCGTCAAGCCTAGCTCAGCAACTGAGGTCTCAAGACGACTGTGTGCTTTATTTTAATCTTTGAATGTAATACTTATATGGAAATGTAATACTTATATGGAAATAAACTAAACTAAAAATGTGCAGACTATGAAAATGATATTATAAATAAAATTACACGTATGAAATGGCTGTATGGTTGAAAAAAACCCTTGCCTATCCTTTTATGGATGAATAAACTACTACTACTGAACAACATGGACGTAATATACAAACAGGATTGAACTCTCCAAAAATTTTATCATACAAAAATAAACCATAAGTCATGCACATTAGGGTTTACTTTTGTTAGTTATCTTAGCCGAGGCAAAACGAGCCGAGAGAGATATAGACTAGGAGGGCACGACAGAAATGGTAACGATAAGGTAAATGGATGAAATCGGGTTCATCGGATAGAGGATAACTCTCTGATGCCAAATAAGTCGGTCTGCCTGCGCCAATTGGTTGCGTTATCTAGATATGGCGCCTGAAAAACTGTTTATCGTGACCGAAAAAAAAATGATAAGGTAAATGGCTGAGCTCGACGTAGAAAGTAAGTAGTAGTTGTACTGATGTCATTATAAAAAAAACTGACCAAATATTCGGTTGCGTTATCTAGATATGGCGGCTGAAAAACTGTTTATCGTGACCGAAAAAAAATGATAAGGTAAATGGCTGAGCTCGATGAATCATGGAAGTATTAGTGCATACTAGCTTAGTAATAAAAAAACTGACAACAATTTTGGTTGCGTTTCGTAGTTATAAGTGATCTACGTAATAATTATCAATATGGATAATTTTAGTGTATTACGGTTTTGCGGAATTTACATTGTCAAAAATATGAAAATGTAATTAGTGCCACCCCCCGCCCTTTATATCCCCCGCTACCCCGCCTGCACTGAGCGGCATTCACGAGTCAACAGACATAGTATTAGATTATAACATTGTTGTGAAAGATATTTTGCACTAGTTACCTGCACGAGCTTACAGGCAAATTCAGGCAACGCTTACTCGCGCTGTTCACGAGTTGACAAAAGTGTTTTATTATAAATATGTCAGAATTAATGTACCAGATTAGTGAAAATAGTGTAAAAATGAAAAAGTTGTGTTGTTTAATGAGAACTCTTTAAAAAAATCATCATCATCAGCCTATCCCACTGCTGACCCTCCTTTCACAAATGAGGGCGAAAGGGACTGGGCAATACTCCACCACGCATGCCCACTGCGAATTGATGGCGGTAGGCTAGTGGTCAACCTACTGTTGGAATTTTTCAAGCTGCCTAGGAGGCATCCTACTAGCTTAACGACTATCATAATTAAGTGATAACCGGGACCAACGGCTTTACATGCCTTCCGAAGCACAGAAACGCTCGATTTGAAATACCACTAGGCGGTCACCCATCCAGGTATCAACCACGACGATGGTAGCCGATCGATTAAGAACGGGTAACCATGCTACACCACGAGTGCATTAAAAAAAGTGTTACAAATTCGAGGTAATCGTATCTGAAGTACGAAAACATATAATTACCAAATAACATAGATTGTCATTGTAGTTATCATTTATCACGTTATAAAAAGTTTACAGTAGTTAAAAGTACGTCCACTTTATTTCATAAGTTTACTAAGAAAAACGCAGTACCAGATACACATAATTGATTACCAGATACACAGTTGAAGAAATTCTACTTACAGTGCCTAATACACCGAGCACACCTTAATATTTATATTGTATTATATTCTTGCCAAAAACAAAGATTATCAAGATGCACTAATAGAGTTATATGACGATGAGCCATTGAAGAATAAAACATGAGAAAACATAGAACAATTTGTTTCGACATGGATTATGATCCTGTGTCCCCTAGATGGGGCAGAGGGCGTCTACAGAAACTCTGGAAACTCTGAAGACTTCCCGATCTTCTTCGCTTCGTCAAGCACAGTGCGTCGCCAGGTTTGTTTGGGACGGCCACGCTTTCGTTTCCCCTGCGGATTCCAGTCCATTGCCTGCTTGGGTATATGGTCGGGGTCCCTTCAGAGAGTGTGGCCAATCCAGTTCCATTTGCGATGCTTGATCTGTTGGTCGATCGGTGTTTCGTGGCAGCGCTCGGGCCAGTGGATAACGAGAATTTGGCGAAGGCATCGGTTGACAAAAACCTGGAGCTGGTGCGAGATGGCCTTGGTTACCTTCCATGATTCACACCCGTACAGAAGAAGTACAAACTTCACATTGGACTCGAATATCTTGAGCTTAACTCTGGGTCAGCTTCCGAGACTGCCATAAGGGGCGCATATGCACGAAAGTTGCTCGGGCCTTGGCAATCCGATTGTTTGCGACATGTATGGCTGCAAAACTATGTCAATTCAGTCAACGAAGATCGCCATAAGATGCTTTAAAAAAAAAAAAACCTAATAAAGAAAATGAGAAATTTTACAAGAGTCTTATGAATTTTGATGCTTCTTCAATGCCACCTTCAAAAGTAGAATTGGATCAGCATATTACGCGCAAGATATGTATGGAACATATGGAGCAATGCCTGTTGATAAACTCCCAGTAGTTTTTCCCCAGTCAATAAATTAAAGTAAATTGTTGATTCTATAATAATTGTAAAACTATCGACACGTTACAATAAAAATCTAAATTCAAATTGGGAAAGTCCGAATAAATTTTTGCAACTAACTTTAATGTCTTAAATAACTAATATATTGATTTCAAAATTCCAAACAGCAGTTATTTTTTGCGTACGGTAGATGGAAAATAATTGTTGGCGTGTTGCCGCTAACAACATCACTATAGGTTCATGCCTACCAGACAACTAAGCATTTATTTCATATAATACTCAAACTATAAAAGAAGATGAATATAACCGCTCACTGCTGGCGGGGTGGCGGGAGATATAAAGGGAGGGCGCCCCCCTCCCTCACCGATATCATTTTCATATTTTAGACAATGCAAATTCCGAGAAAACCGTAAAACACTCAAATTATCCATAGTGATAACTGTTACGTAGAACGCTTATAACTACGAAACGCAACCAAAATTTTTGTCAGTTTTTTTATTACTAAGCTAGTATGCACTAATACTTCCATTATGCATCGAGCTCAGCCATTTACCCTATCATTTTTTTTCGGTCATGATAAACAGTTTTTCAGCCACCATATCTAGATAACGCAACCGAATATTTGGTCAGTTTTTTTTAAATTGACATCAGTACAACTAGTACTTACTTTCTACGTCGAGTTCAGCCATTTACCTTATCGTTTTTTTTTGGTCACGATAAACAGTTTTTCAGGCGCCATATCTAGACAACGCAACCACTTGGTGCAGGCAGACCGACTTATATGGCATCAGAGAGGTATCCTCTATCCGATGAACCAGAGTTCACCCATTTACCTTATCGTTACCATTTTTGTCGTCACCTCCTAGTATAATAGCCCGAACCGAGGCCGTTTGTCCCTTTTCCTCAATTGCCAAAAGATAAAAATGTTAAAGATGGTAGAAAATAATTCACCACAACAAGTAAAATATATTACGTATAAATATTTTTTTGCTATTAAAATAGTTTTAAATCATTTTATTTTGTAGGTTTACATCTGTACATAATAAGAAATAATTGTATTTAATAAAATAATCAAAATAATATGATTGTTTGGTAGCTATCATAAAATTATTCTGGTAGCACTGAAATCTGACATCAATGGTGTCATAGCGACATGGCGACTTTTTCTGTTGTTTTGTGGAAACCATTGAGATATATACATGGAGGTGAAATGTTTGTCTATAGAAATAATCATTTATACATATATGTGGTATATCGATGCCTAGTTCATAAAAATACTGCCATCTCTTTTTAACTTCATCATTTTTGCATAAGTGAAAAAGAATAGCAGCATTTTTGACAGTTACTATGATGGCAACCCTTCGTTCTGAGTATCATCAAAATACCTATTTGCGGCCGGTCCGCCATTTTATCCTCCGGCTATCTCGACTCGCCATTGGTCAGTCATCTGTCAAATGCTTGTGATTATCAAAGGGATAGAGTTGTGCCCTAAGAATTATTTATTTATCGATAATGTCCTTTTATGTTTTTTTTCAACTTGCTTTCAAGGTTGCCTGCTAGAAAAGGAAAAAAGAATATTGGCTTGAAACTACCTAAATAAAATTATATTGTTCAGAAATAAAAAAGATTTATCTAGATATATCTTTAAAAAATAATAATTAGTATTCTTAAAAAAATACTGTGAGCGCGTCGCGAGCGTTCCAAATCATTGACAGCTCTCAGTGGTCATAGACGTGATATCTGTAACGAGTAATCGGAACGTAAATTATTGATGTAAGCGTGAGCGCTAGAGCGGAGTTCAGTGGAGCGCACCCAAAGAATCGTCGGCGCGCATCGTTTCGTTTTTTGTACCTCCATTGTAAAACGCGCGCGAGTTGTAGAAATAATTTTGCGATTATAGTAGATTTCAAATAACATGAGTTCGGTGACACATGGTATTTTATTAGATTTCTCAATGGTTAATGTTCATTTCGATATAATAAAGGAATACTATGATAGATCGAGGTTTCATGAAATATTGTGAGTACTATTTCAGAGTAATCAAATGGAATTTCACTAGATATTGGTAAAAAACCCTTGACCTTGACGACTCATCCTATGTGAAATAGAGTTATAGTTGAAGTAATTAGCTGCATTATTGCGTATGAACTCAGTTTATAGTGAAAACCATCCATAGCAAGATGCCCACTTGCAATTAATTGGATGTGGCTGTCGCGGAAGAGAAAATCACCCGACCATAACTTTGCACCAGTACGTACTTAATTTCAACCGAAATATCTTATTTAATTCCTAAACAAAAATATTTGCAACATTGAATAGTTTCAACAGTAAAGCATTCATAGTTTCGCTTTTAATTTATAATTGAACATTTTATCGTAGCGCTTATTCGCTCAAAGAGCAGCTCGATTGGGGAAGTAGGTACCTCCACCTTACAGAATACCGCAGCCAAATAACTTAATGTTGTGTAAAGTTGTGTTCCTGCGCGTGAGTAAGGCGCCAGAGCTCAGGGGAGGGGGGAAAGGTCGGTAACGCGTGAGCGTTGCTTCGTGTATTACGAGCGTCCATATGGCTACGGCAACCACGTACCATCAGGCGTGCCGTATGCTTGTTTACCAACTTAGTCGTATAAAAAAAATACTTTATTTTTTTAAGAAATCGTATTGAGTCGTGGTATTTTTACACGACTGACCCGGAAGGAGGGTTATGTTTTTCGAGTGTATGTACTTATGTCTATTTCTTAGATACGGTCTGCAGCCTAAACGGCTTGATGGACTTTAACATATGAGGTGTCGTTAGATTCGTCTGTGGGAGTAACATAGGATATATTATTTTAATATGGCATCTAGGAATAAAAATAAGGTGGTATTAAAAACAAAAATTTCGTTATTTGTCTAGAACAATATGTAAATAACTTCGAAAGTATAACCCATAAAAAAAATTAATCTCAATCGCATAAAAATGGTTACTGTGGGTTATCCATAGGATATAGACATATACCATCGTTAACTTTTTTGTAGATATTTTTAAGATACACAATTCCGTAGTACATCATTTTCATATATCTCGTAAAGTTTAGTCAGCATTAGCAATGAATGCGCAAAAAATTCTATGTGTTTTCGAAACATTGTTTTTTTATATATTCTGTATATATAACATATATAAACCTTCCTGGGAAAATTATCTAACTCATAGTGAAAACCGCATCAAAATCCGTTGTGTAGTTTTAAAGATCTAAGCGTACAAAGTGACAGACAGCGAGAAGCGACTTTTTTTTTATTTATACTATGAAGTGATGATTAGTAAGTAGGTATAATTCACTCAATTTACAAACCCGTTTTTAATCATCATTTTACAATATCGTAATGTCGGTCGGTACCTACTGCATTATAAAGCTTTACCAATTTATTCTATGTTCTTTATCAAGCAGCTAACCCTCTAGACCTCAGTCTCCCAAGTAATTAATTTATTTCAATACATTAAAAAAACAATAAAAATCTGATGCTTTCCTCGGAAAGTCGATGAATACTTGTTGAATTATCTACTCGTAGATACCGTGATAAAATATAAATACATTCTAACAATCTTTTATCGATGATTTATAAATATCGATATAGGCTTATCACCATGGGCTGCACTATTGACGGCCATTTTATCCACCGGGTAAGTTTAGGTATGCACGTTTTTTTCGTAGGTATGGCAAGTCCATATTATTATTATGTCGATGGTGGAAACGCATAACGCATTTTAAGTTTTACCTACGGTTTTTTATACTTTTTATCGTGAAAATGGTGAAAAAATGTTGTATCAAGACATGTAAAAGTGAATCATATGCTGGTTGTGGGATTTTATTTCACAAGTAAGGAATAACGATGATTTTATTTACTAACAATGGTGAGTCATAAGTAGTTCGACCATGGTTTAAAACTAAATATAATTCGTATAATGTTTGTTGTGTGTTGTAATGTGTACCTATTGTACAAATTATTTGTACCTATGTATCGCATAATTGAAATAGCATTATTTTTATGTTTGTTACAGCTTTCCATCGAAAGAAGAAATGAAGCAAAAATGCAATTTTGATGCGATTAAAACGAATGTTTTCCACAAGATTGAAACATCTGATTTATCCACCGCATCCTTTACAATGCATTACAGATGAAGAACCGCACGAACTGCAACTAGTAAAAGCATTGGCTAATAATTCGTACCTATTCACCACGCGAAATGTAATGCATTCAGAAACTTAGGCAGTGAGATTGGCCTAAAGCAGAAACTAAATAAAACGATTTTGTTTAGCCGTGTTTAATTTTAATAAATACCTACTTTGTCAAGCACATTGAGTTTTATTTCCCTTTGCTTTATTTTAATTCCCAAATAACAGCTCTGTGGGGCGATTACGTAACTAAATTTCAATCATTTTCGAATTGAAATCGGTTCAATATAGCGGTTTTCTGATAACTTTTTTACGTTCTGATAACTGCAAATACAAACAATGGTTCATTTGAAATGGAACCATTTCCGTTTTGTAATATTTCTACCGATTCAGAGGTTATTTCAATCTGAATTTCATTGAAATTAAGTTAGGTATTCGCCCTACTGTAGAGCAAACTGAAAAAAGAGCAAGGGGAAAAGCCATGGACCCGGAACGAAATTCTGCATGCACCTTTGCCTATTCATACGTAATATTTGATGATTCGACACAGAACGTAACTCAAAAATTAATCATAACTTTTCTCAAAAACATGGGTATACACGGCTACACATCAAGCTATACATTTCCAGTATAAACTGATCTCGCATTGTATAGGATTTCCGTACAATGAGAGGTCAGCTAATATTGGAAATTTATATCTTGATTAACCGTGCGTACACGATTCAACACCCACATAGAACATAACAATGTTCAGTTTCAAATAATGGGTTTTCGTGAAAAAGTATCTCGATATCTATAGTTTTTCATTATGGTTTTATCTCTTCTTTTTTCCATAAATTATTATTTCACTATTTTAAGTAACATAATAATAATGTTAATATTTTTGTAATAGAAACAATAATTTGAAATCACCTAGTGTCAAAACGCCACAAACAGACAAAATTGGAGGAACTTTGCAAGGCAGCGGTTGTGCGCGAAAGGGACTAACCATGACCACGACCACTCTGCCAAGAATGCACGACTAGGTAGAAGAAGTGTGAACCGGACACAAATTATCTCTCAAATCCAACTTTCCTGTTTGTTATAAAAATGATTGGTCACCCTATTAGAATGGGATAAACAGCCTCGGTATGCGTTATCTCTCTCTGCTCGCGTTTTTGGCCCAAGAGCTCAATCCTGTTTGTATATTACATCCATGCTGAACAATAGGCGCAGATAGAGAATTATAGGTAGATAGGCTGTCTGCGTATAGCGAAGAAGATAGCGATAGTTCGACTTAATTACATATGTTTGGTTAATTTCGTTCATTACGGCTTTTACAGCCAAATGCATAACAATTCAATTTTTTTTTTATCGCACCTGTTTAACATTATGCCAATGTCACGTTTAGGAAACTGATATGTATTTTATAAAATGCAGAATGGTCGTGAATTTGGAAGGGATCAGTAATGTTGGATATGAGCTTAGGGTATGAGGATACGGATTTAGAGTAGGAAAAATAAAGGATAATTATATTACATTGATAATTAAATTTTTATATCATTTTGAATCGGATAAATATTGACGTCTCAAATGTAATGGTGGGTCACAACATTCAACACGCAAGGCATTGAGAGGGCTTGATTGCATTGCACCAGTTACTATTCTTAACGCTTTAGATTGTTTAGACTCAATTTTTTCAAGAGCTGATATGTTGCATGGTTCCAATAAAAAGGTCTCATAGTCTAGAATTGAACGAATCAATCCATTATAAACTAATCTGAGAGACGACGGATGTGCCCCCCATCAAACGCCAGAAAGACATCGAAGGATATTGACCATACACTCACATTTTACTATTATGTGATCAACATGTGTGACTGCAGTCATTTTAGCGTCTAAAATGAGACTCAAAAATTTTACGTTATTTTTAAAAGGAATATTTTTCCCACATACGATAAAGTAATTGTAGGAGGAACTTTTTGTCTTGAGAATAACATAATACTACTTTTGGAAGGAGATAATTCCAATCCATTATTATCCAAGAAGGCAACGGCTTGCAAGTGTAACTGCCGCAACACACCGGTAGGTGCTTGGCGATAGATTTTCCAGTTAAGGGTGGTAGCCAGACTGACTAGTACTAGAAAGTATTCTAGGACCCTGCTATGGTTTCCTCACGATGTGTTCCTGCTCATTGTAAGAGTCGAACTCACTACTACTCACTCTGCTAACTATCACAGAGCTATCATGTTTACCAAGTATCTCCCTCGTATAGACGTAAGAGAAATGCTACTACTGGTATATGGAATGATGCGAGCCTATTCTTGGTTAGTATCATCATTATCATATCAGCCCATGGATGTCCACTGCTGAACATAAGCTCTTCATAGGATGTGGCCATTAATTTCCACTTCGAACGGTTCTGGGCCGCTTGCATCCAGCGGCGCCCAGCGACTCTGACCAGGTCGTCGGTCCACCTGGTCCTGGTGGGAGGTCGTCCCGCTCGGCGCTTTCCAGTACGTGATCGCCACTCGAGAACCTTTCTTCCCCATCGGTTATCTGCTCTTCGAGCGATGTGGCTTGCCCATTGCCACGTCAGCTTACCAACTCTACGAGCTATGTCCGTCGTTTTCGTTCTCCTATGAATGTCCTCATTTCGGACCCTATCACGTACAGAAATTCCGAGCATAGCTCGTTGCATAGCTCGCTGTGACTCTGAGCATATTTATGCTTGGTTAGTATAATGAGTAGGAATAGTAATGTCATAATAAATCTCAGTTGTTGAGTTCCATTCTGAGAAAGGAAATTGTAATTCAACGTAATAATTATTATATTCAGGAGTCGAGGTCGTTTAGAACACCTACAAACATCACCCACGCCTACTTTGTCATAAAACTAAAATGTGAATCGGCAGTGTGGCATACAAACTCAAACTCTACTGTACTGGCACTAAATACAATTAAGCGTTTTATTTCTTTCATATTTGACAGGATTCTTTTTTGGCAACTCAGTTTGATTGATCGAGTTTTGGTTTTCGTTTATAAAACGCGTGATCTTTCTAAATTATCTTTAAATTTTAGTGTTTTTGTGAAGCGTTTATACCAATGTCATCTACACTTATATTCGTCGGGCTGCCGGAGGATTCAAAAAGCTCTATTACCAAGTATGTACTCGACTAAGTATTTAATAAGTTGGCCATGGTCTCTATCGCTGTAAGATTTTCTGTTATAAACACTAACATGTCAGGTCTATTTATTTTACTATTCTTTATCTGAATCAGAACAAGCAAAATTATCCAATTCTGTTAATTGGCTTTTCTTATAGACTTCGGTCCTCTCGTGTTCTCTAGAACATCGAACTTATCTACAAGCCAAACGGTAGCTATTAGGTATATACCTACATAATATTTATATCACTCATCTAGTTTCAATGCTACAGGCTTTGCTATGTTTGCGATCACATGTCCGTGTCTGAAGAATATCCCACCCAGGATATATTCGTTCTCAGTTCTAATCGTCTCTTGAATAACGTAAGAACCAGCCGGACTATTGAGTATTTTTGGTGAATGAATTTTATCCAATTAGAGCCCACGGATAGTCTTCGTCGTACCGCGTCATTGGATGAAATCATTTATTTTGTTTCATTTGTTGAACAAAATAAATGTACCACCAAAGATGCGCGGTAGAGCCCCAGATGATCCTATTCCCTATATTTCAACGACGATGAACTGCTTTTCCTTAAGGTCTGTCTGCTGTGAACAAAATGTATGCATCTAATTTCATGGTTCAAAAAGTAATAAAGAGTAGGACATACCTACATCTGGAAGTAACTCTACATCAATCGACCTAGTGAGCGTCATACATAATGATGAAAATGAGATGTTTTCATTTACGGTTTGGTAATACATAGGTATTAATGTTTCAATTTCAATGTGGGCACCCAGGTTAATTCACCTAAGTGAATTAAGTCTACTGAAGGATATAAACATAAGTATAATAACGTAACTAAAATAAGTAAGTATAATTATCCTCATAGTTGCTGCCATACAATTTACGAGTGAAAATAACTTTCAAAAATATAAGGAATAAGCGCACACTTCGGCGCTCATGCATAGCAACACTTCATAACAATAACATTCAGGCGCTTAGTTTATTACATAGATATGCTCAGTTCTAGAATGGAAGATAATATTCAGCGGCATGATGTATTTATTGTTTTCTTATTTTAGGAACAATGTTTCTATCCTTAATAAATGAGCAATATTTGTTATAAAGGTACTTTTGATATCTCGAAAACGATTCTAACGATCAAAATGAAATTTGCTGAGGTTTTTGGGGGTGAAAATTCGATCTGGCAAGGTCACATTTCAGGGAAAACGCGTTTTTCGAGTTTCACGTTTCACGCAGATGGTATAAGATCGGTGATTTCACTGTAGCATTTAATGAAGTACAAATAGAACAAAGAAAATGTTATTATCTGTCATTTTATATTATTATGTGAAAATGAAATATACAGGTCATAAAAGATGGCGAGAATTACAGACTTTTAGCTGTGCATATTGTGGAGACAGTGAAAATACGGCCACTGATAAATTAACCGCCAACGTCTTGCATGATGTATCGATGACCGAGATCAAATGTTTTAGCAATAAACACTCGCCATTAGTACCTGGTTGAACTTTTATTGAAGGGATTGGAGCACAAATACGCTTAGGTACCAGTCTACTACCCTCAAGGCAATACTGGCAATATCTGTCGCCAAGCACCATTCGTCGGCAGTTGTAATTGAAAGCCTTCTAGGGTTTGGAAAGGCCCCTGGAATTCTTTTTTCTATATGATGAAGTCGGTAAACAAGTCTGTAGCACGCCTGGTGGTAAGCGGTTACCGTAGCCACATGGAACCTTGCAAACTTGTGTTGCATCACTCACGCGTTACGGCGTTACCGACCCTTCCCAATGACCACTGGCGACCTTACTCACGCGCAGGAAGACAAAAAAAATAACAATAGATTTCTATTCTTTTCCTCGCCCGCGCGGATCATCAAACAGTCAAAGGATTAAAGTTATTTGGCTGCAGTATTTTTTTATTTTTTTTTATACCACTAAGGTGGCAAACAAGCATACGGCCCGCGTGATGGTAAGCAGTTACCGTAGCCTATGGACGCTTGCAACACCAGGGGCATCACTCGCGGGTTGCCGACCCTGAAGAAATGTCTTCACACCCTTTTTGAAGAACCCCATGCTGTACTCCAATGGAAAAACCACGGCGGGGAGCTCATTCCACAATCTGAGCGTCCGCGGAAGAAAACTCCTTTGAGCCCGCACAGTAGCCTGCGGTATTCTGTGATGTTATACATACCTGAATATGTTTTATTTTGTTTTAAGTGATATTTTATTAGTTCTTAAATAGTGAGTAAACAGTAAAGTATTGGCGCCAGTGTCTGGTCGTATTTGCTTGTAGTGTAGGTACGGTACTTCAGTGTAATTGAAGGTGTAGGTTGATCCAGATTTATTCCAGTTCAGCCGTGGGCGGCGCTTGCGCATTTTGCCTTGAGTCTCCCAATTAAGGCAAACTACAATCTTGTTTATGTTTTAATGGTTTAGTTTGCTCAAATTAGGAATCATTGTGTAAGGTTTTTTTATTTGCAACCGGAGATACATCCAAACATATTCTTGACCTTGTACTTTTCTTAAAATTCCATGTTTAGATTATGTTATGAGCTTGAATTGCACACTGTGTGATACTGCGTTGTGCATTGTGCAGATCACTCGAGACCGTATAAAGGCTTAGTACCAGGTGTTTCCAGTGTGTCATTAAAGGTTACGCCATAACATGATAGTGTTGCAACATTCGGCCTTTTCTTTGTTAATTCGACTCGCTTATTCGCAATTGCGAGAAGGAACAACGGACCGAGACAATAGAATTGTCCTTTGAAACGCGTGCGCACAGAATTTATCCCTCTCCATTCATGCAGAGATTTTCGTCATTATTTACAGTTATTTGTAACTACTCTGTTGTAATTACGCCCGAATAAGATTGGAGTAAGATAAAATAAGTGCAGCAGGGTAGGTTTTGTCTTTAAGTGAAATCTGTAGTCAATTGAGTTAATAAATAATTGATCAGTGCGTATATAATGGTGTTACGACAGGGTAATTGCATTAGAGCCAGTTGTGACGGGAGTGCGGTAACAGGATATGGGTCGGGTTCCGTGAAGCCTTACTGGGCCGTCTGCGGAGGGCTTATGAAATGCAACATAAAGGGGTGGCATTAGGATCAATATCATCGTTTCATACTTATAAGCCATAAGTATTCTGTCTGCACCAGATACTGACCAGTTTAGTTGTTGAGTATGCAGCTATATCCTGGCAGTACTTATGAACTCTATTTACTTGACAGCACAATTCAAATTTACCTGCAGAGCCACCAAAATTTACCTGAAATGTTGGTGTAGCGCTACAAAATATGTTAGTCTGAAGGTGAATGAGCAGTTGGGAAAGAACAATGAAAAAAGCATTGAATTATTACGCTTAGAAGCGAAGTATCGAACAAAAATCCTCGCGACTCGTAGGCCACTTGACAACCAATGTGTGCGTGAGTACCATATAATTACACTCGCTGACACGCACACAAGCGCACGAGTAATGTTGCAAGCTAAACGAAATTTTTCGGTAAAATTAACATTCCGATACTAGTGAATGAAATTAGAAGTAAGCTTTGAGTATACATAAGAAGTAAGTATTCATAATTTTAATTAAATAGTTTAAAATGTTCTACGTCTTAGATAATTTATCATAGACACAGGCCTGTTATTTATTTATTACTAGTATAATGATTATGTTTTATAGTACTTATGTCGGGTATTTTAACATAGTAAACCAAGACAATGTGCAAAGCTATGAACGATCGTACAATTTGTAGTAGGTATTGTTGGTAATGATAGGTTTCATATATGATAGGTTGTATAGAAAAAGAAGATTAAGAAGTATGTAGGTATTTAATTATCATTATCGTATAAAAGACGAATAGCTATACATTCTTATAATATCTAACTGAATCTATACTAATATAATATTAATATTTATAATGCAAGAAACCGGAAGAGTTTTTTGTTTGTTTGTTTAAACGGGTCAATCTCTGTAAAAAAAATTACCTGTAAAACTACTACTGTGTAAAACTACCAGGGGGGGGGGGTATTTTTTGGTATACGAGTCACTCATTATATACAATTCAATTTAATAAAAGATTCGGACTTGATGAATTGCATAAGATCTGCCGTAAATTCGAAAAAATTTATTGCGTTAGCAATATTGCTCTAGCTTCCTTTTTAGGAGGGCTGTCTGATTCGAAATTATTTCACTAATATGAAGCTACATTATCCCGAGTATTATAGGCTACTTATCCCAAGAACGCGGGTGAAACCGCGGGGGACAGCTAGTCAGTTATAATAGCTATAAGTAAAAGAAACAACTTATCGGACTCAATTACTTACTCTACTTCCTACTCTAACAAAATCAGTATCAATTACGTAAAACAACACAAATTCGCACACAAACAGCTGGCAACACTTTGCTCGAAATCTGAGTGAAGTATTTTTATTTTTGAACTTTGTTATTTTAGATGAATTACGCAATAAAATTACTGGCTTTTCTGTGGAATATTACAATAGAATTCTAATCTTTCTTCCCTGATGAATTATGACACAATTTTACTGCACAAACCGTCATATTTATTATTTTTCTGAGAGCTCCACTCACTAAAACGCCAGTCAGTACACTGACAGCGCGGCGGCCATTTGGAGCCATCATGGCTCCAATTGAATGGATTATGTTTCGCGCGTGTACTTTGTTTCTATGTGTAATAATTCAATGGAAAAAAGGTATTTTATGTATGCAACTGCTTGAGAGCAAAGAAATTGTTAAATGATTTACATTAGTACTGAATATTTAGTGGCAGGTAGTTGAAAGTGGAGTATACGGAAGTTTGTGGATTGTTACAACACTTATGTATCTATCTGTCAACGTCACATCACGGACTCTAAGCGAACACATGACGTCGAAGTATCTAAGTACCTATTGTTATCGACTGTACATACATAAAAATAAAAATTTCCCATAAATGCGTCTGATCTTATATGATAAAAAATACACGTGAATAAGTAGTGCATTAGTTAGCTATTTCAGTTGTTATTATTTAACAAGACTAACCACGGGAAAACGGAACGATTTAACGTTTCGTTTTCCGCTATATGTACCCACAATTACGCGCGATCCTCTATTTTGCCCCTTTGGGCCCAATTTCACCAACATCATAACTGAGTGAGTGACTGAGTAACTTTTATCCATTGTATAAATATGACAGTTTGACGGATTCTCAATACAATTATGAAACAATTATGTCACACAGCCATGTTTAAACTGTGTATAAGTATTATCCGATGTGGTAAAATGAGGAGTTCTCTTATGATACCTCTATCTATGGTCAAAATACCTGTCAAATCGTGTATCATAATGTTCAAATTGGTTCGAATTAATTCTTTATCTGAGGAATTATCAACAGTTTGACAGGTTATTTTGACCATAGAGGTATCATAAGAAAACTCCTCATTGGGACATAGGCGTTTAATTGTTTCTGAGTGGTTCTCAAGGAATGTTTTCTCGAATTTTCCAATATTCCATAGCATTTTCATGTTTGCATTCAAGTGCAAAAGTATATACACGTCATTGGAAGCTTCTCAAAGCTGTGAGTGGAGGCGTAGAGTTGAGCCCCGACGACAGTCACGCACGAGCTGTCCGCCGCCGCCGCTGACGCCCGGCGTCGAACAATGGTGGCACACCCTCGCGGAAGCTGCTCGCTATTACATGCCTCGCTACTCTTTGCGCTGTCTGAGAGCCTGGTAGATCGGTTGCGGTATTGGGGACCTAATATGCTATATTTTTTGCATCATACTTTTATTTCATAAATGATTGCTCTTGGAGGTCTTTCGTTTGTGACATCATCGTGCATTAATATTGGTTTTGTTGTGATTCAGCTTAGCTTAAAAGCAGTTGAAGTAAATAAGGATTGTTCAATAGAAATGAAATTTAGGGTCGGCAACGACTGAGTGCTGCCCTTGGTGTAGCAAGTGTCCATAGGCTACGGTAACCGCTTACCATCCGGCGAGCCGTATGCTTATTTGCTACCTTATTGGTATAAAAGAGAGAGAGAGATCTAAGAGAGGTAGAGCGTAGCATTTATTCACTCAAAGAGCAGCTCGACTGGGGAAGTACCTCCACCTTACAAAATACCGCAGCCAAATAACTTTATGTTGTGTTCCTGCGCATGTATATGGTCGCCAGAGCTTATTGGGGAGGGGGAAGGGACGGTAACGCATGTGTGATGTGATGTCCTGTGTGTTGCAAGCGTCCATTTGGCTACGGTAACCGCTTACCATTAAGGGCATCAGGCGGGCCGTAAGTTGTTAAGAGAAAAATCCTGAATTTTAAGTCATAACAACGTAATAACTTTAAATTTATGAGTAATCCATCCAATTTATACTTAATTGATGTGGGCAGTGGGAGTAATTTGGATCGATCAATCATACCTAGGTACCTACATGAGTTAGAAACTAAACGGTATTTAATTTTTCAAACTGATGCACTTGCGTTACCGAATATGGTGTTGGGAGCGTCTACAAGTGGTCCAACTGTCACTGTTAGTATTGACACTTGTCGGTTAATTCAATACTTTCCTATAATTTCTAAGATATCACTTATTTTGAAGGAACTAAGCGGATCTTGGAAAGTCGAATCGTCTGAACATAAAATAATACTATTGATTATCTGAAGTTCTGTACGACTTTACATTGGATTGATTTAACACCCTGTTTATAGGGTGCCGTCCGTCCGTCTGTCACGGAGGTTTTATTGTATATAATGAAATCACCTTCGTTGTCGTCGGGGGTCTGCAGTTTTTCCTCAATCGCCCTAGTTCAGTATAAATAGGCATTTTCTGGGTAATAGTGCGCGTTGAGCGTTGTGGGTTCAGTTCAGTCCACAACCAAACGTACCTAAGCCTATTTTTAAACGACTTCAAAAAAAGAAGGAGGTTCTCAATTCGGTTGTATTTATTGTAGTTGTCATTTATTAACCGATTTGGAAAGTTATTTTTTTGTTTGCAAGGGTACACTTCCCGTTTGGTCCCATTGTAGTAAGATTAGGATTTGATTACTTCTTATAATTAGTGTACTTTGAAGTCAGTTTAAGTTTATTGTAACAGTTCAATTATACTACTGTTAGGCAGGGTACTTCTACCTAGTTATCTTTCCTATAGTTCGTTTCCTTCAGCGATAGTAGTAAGCTTTCACATGTTACATGTTTTTAATCAAATGTTTATCCACATTGTTGTGATCTAATCAAATGTAAACAGACTATACAAAACATTGTAACATACAAATGTAAAAGCGCATCTCCTCTTCGGGGGAATGCTTTGATTGTGTGTTATTTGCTCCATCTCCGTTAGGATATCTGTTAATTAGAACCTTCGATACAATGGTTATAAAGGCAGATAGTGTCAATTAGTGGGCCGCACGTCCGTCCGATAGGAGGCCTTTGTGTTTATTTCGGCCCAAAGGGAACAAATTGATGTGTGCAGCTATAAAATTAAGGAACCCTTTATTTACGGCGTACAAATTGTTTTTTAATTGCTATGT
This sequence comes from Polyploca ridens, assembly GCA_951394255.1. NCBI lineage: Eukaryota > Metazoa > Arthropoda > Insecta > Lepidoptera > Drepanidae > Polyploca > Polyploca ridens. Next base: position 6,115,775 of record OX596264.1, on the reverse strand, counting down.
GTGTGTGTGATGCACTATTCATGCACTGTGGTGGCCTGGACGTTCACGGAGGAATAGTCCAAAATAATTTTACGTTTATTTCCACTTTACGCTCGTGATTCGAGTCCCTAACGCGTTTTCTTCAGACTTTTGGCCGCAGGATGTGGTTTCAGTCGATTCCGCGGACAAGTGCCACACAATCGCACGGTGACGTCACAGTTTTACTAACATAGCTTTTTTACTAACATACTTTTAAGCATTTATACTAACATTAATTGTTTTATTATATCTATGTTCACGCTAATAGATATTATTATCAAGAGTTTAAGTTTGTTTATTTTTTTGCATGTAGGAAATACTCATCTGATTTTAAATGGTCTTTCACTATTACAAACCTGCATCATCGTCCCCAAGTGTAAGGCTACTTTTATAACTATAATAATAAATACAATCATGAGAGTTAAGCTTCTAAATGATTGTCCTATCGATTATTAAGTTACTTAATTAAGATATGGCGTATTATAAACGATTACTTGGATTTCCATTGGGCTTTCAACTTTCCCAACAATCACAAGTGGTTTGCGAGGACGTAAACAATTAGGCGCCTGTCTCGTTTGCAATGAATACCGATTATGTTGAAGCACCAGATGTATGTAGGTACACTTAATTACATAAATGTTTGCACAAATTGTTGGTAATTAATTAAATGTTCTTCTAATTACATCTTTTTATTTTTATTAGACATCAATCAAACAATAGTACTGTGATTTATTTATTTAGTTAGATTAGTTCTCCAAATACTCTATGTTGACCATTGAGCTATTATTACTACGTATAGAGAAGACGCCACACATCACAACTATATATGTTCCGCTCAAGTGAGGCCATCCGGCCACATTTGTTGTTGTAGAACGATGAACGAAACGCGTAAGCGTGTTTGCGAGAAAAATACTCCTAAAAGCGTTCTGATAGCGCTACGTGCTTCTACTGTCTGCTTAGACGACTAATTATTGTTTTAGCGCTAAAGAGAACTTTAGTTGACTCTAAAAAATGGGACATAACCTTTGCTTATGATAGCTTCTCTATACGTAGTAACAATAGCTCAATGATGTTGACATGGTTTATTATTACGCTCAATATAGAATCCATACAATGTTTTTTGCATTATCAATAAAATTATTCTCCGTTATTCGATTATATATTTAATTGTAAACTATCTATCTATCATGTCACCATTTGATATAGTAACACTATCTCAAACGACATAGTATCATTCTATATAACTGACTGTACACAGATTTGTATTGATGGTAGCCCGAGGCGCTAGGCGCAGTGCACGTGCGTAGGCGCAGAAAGATGCATCACTCGTAGCTCTATACAAGGTTATACTATCTATACCCACCATATTCCAGAGTTGCTCAGTATCCCCATATAAGAATCGATGCATGAATTTTATGCCATATTATTTTGTCGCAAAACTGATCAGATACAGTTATGTACAATTTCTGTATGAAAAATCACAAATACAAAAACTCACACAATCATACTCACTTACACACACACCCCCACACACACTCACGATGAATAATCTAATTGTAAAATTTTATATGTTTTCTATAAATACTCTGCTCATCGGACACGTACTGGTCTCTTCCTTACTTTAATTAAAAGATAGGGTATTAAATTGTTAATTCGTAATTAGCTATAAGATGTATTTAGTAAGATAAATGTATTTATTTTTTAAGAGCTGTGGATTACGTTTTAATAAATGTTTAAACGACAAAACAATCATTGTTATAAAACAGGCAGTCTTATAGGTTATAGCTCAAACGATTTCTTTCGGTCAACCTTTTTTATTATGATATCCTGAAAACAGGATTATTAACATTCCCTGAGAACCTCCAGTAATGCAACCTCTATTAGGTATTCTAACGTTTAGTGTTATAATGTTATGAGCTGGTTTTTCCCGCTAACAGACCTGCTCCCGGATTTGCTAAGCGGACCAAACATAATTATTGAGATTTACTTACACTGAAAATTCAAACTGAATTATATCACCATTTGTATTCGCTAAGCAGTAGTGTATTTAGTTAATACGAAAAGTTACAAGACATGACTTAAACATTGTGGAATGGATCAGAGGGACTATCTTACCTATTAGGTGGTGATTCACCTACATTTTCAATTGAGCATTCGTTTTTTATAGCAATTTGGAGATTGTGATCTGTGCTGTTTTTTTTATCAAGCTCTAGTTATAGACTCTTTCCTTAAGCTGTTTGACAGTTATTCTTTTGTTCTCTGACATCTGAAAACGACATCGCATCGCGATTACCGTGACGCGACAACTTTAATGGATAAATAATAAGAGGAGACAAGCGCTTTCTTGATTGAAATGTGTTTCTAAAAAGTAAAAGGATGGCTTGGGTCAAGTCATTTACACTGTTTGAATTTAGCCCACATAAAGATAAGATATACTTTATTTACACACCACATAAATTATACACGAAAAGAAGTAGAAATAATAATAATAAATAAGAAGTGACATATAGTATACAACGTTTAATGAAAAGGATAGGCAAGTCTATCCAAAAGACTACATACAGCTGCAGACTACATCAGATACAGACTCTCTATAAAAATAAATTACTCAAAAATTCATACCAAATTTTTGCTTCGTTTTGTTTTGTATTGGATTAAAATCATGGCCAACTTGTCACCGCTGAATGAGAGTCAGTATCTTTTCACGTCATTTGCTAATATTATTTTAAATTTTTCTCTTTCGCTATCTGTGCAAAGATTTCGTGTACTTTTATGCATGTACCTTTCCGCTAGACGGTACGTACTGCTCATTCTATAGGTAGAACTTTGTAAGAAAATTATGTAAGTAAAACAGTTGGTTACCACAACTATCTTACATAAGTATCTGTAAAACAATTAAATAGTATTTACTTTTTTACTGTCGGTTAAATCCCGCCGCTAGACAGTGGTTAGGCCGGGAAACGGCAAGTTTCACCAACACTAATGAGTTGTAATAACTTGTGGTATCAGCCTCCGTGGACTACGCCCCGGGGGAGTCCCGCCCTGCTGCTCCCGGTACACCTTTTTTATAGACGAGTGCACCTGCCACATTAAATTCTAACTCAAGCGTATAAGGCTCAAAGTGGAATTGTTTGCAGTTGACTGTGCTCAACAATTTGCTTGTAGTTACCGATGATTGAAATACGTTGAATCTTACGGCTTTCAGTAGCTCTGTTATGATAAAGATTAGGTACTAACTGCAAGTTGCTTGGTTAATGTTATGTAATTGAATTAAAAGTTTGTTCAAAACTGAATAAACTGAATTGATCATGTTTTAGATAATGTTACATAGAACACGGATTTAAAACTTAGCATGCTTCTCTTGAATTTTTTGGTATTGATTATCTTCTAACGTCCGCGACGATGAATGGACCAGAAAAATTATTTTCTGGTCCATTCATCGTCTTATTTTCATTATTGGCTCCCATGATTGGTCTAGCTCCTCCAAAATGTATTGGAATAGTTCCCTGAGTTTAAGTAAAGTACCTTCTAACGTAATGTTTTTACATGCATTTCTAGCGACGTTTTGTTCCGTAGTCACTTAGAAGACAAGGTTAAGCTGGCATCCAAAAAGCTTGGGGTGCTCAACAAAGCGAAGCAGTACTTCACATCGGGGCAAAGACTGCAACTTTATAAGTCGCAAGTCCGGCCTCATATGGAGTACTGCTGTCATCTATGGGCGGGGGCACCTGGATATCAGCTTGGGCCTTTAGACTCGGTTCAGCGTCGTGCTGCTAGAATTGTCGACGATCCCGAGCTCACAAGCGGTTTAGAGCCCCTCAGTCGGGGGAGAGACTTTGCCTCCTTATGTGTGTTCTACCGCTTGTACAACGGACAGTGTTCTGAAGAATTGTTAAAGATGATGCCCACGGCTACATTCTACCATCGCAACTCTCGCCATCGATGGGGAGTCCATCCTCACATCAAAGGAGCTTCCTTCCGCGGTCGCTCAGATTGTGGAATGAGCTCCCCGCTGTGGTTCTCCCAATGGAGTACAGCATGGGGTTCTTCAAAAAGGGTGTGAAGAGATTTCTGCAGGGTCGGCAACGCGCGAGTAACACCACTGGTGATGCAAGCGTCCATAGGCTGCGGTGACCGCTTACCATCAGGCGGGCCGTATGCTTGTTTGCTGCCTAAGTAGTATAAAAAAGAAATGCTTTTCATACCTGGTATTTGTACCTAAATTTTGGTATTTATACGTTTGAAGTATACTAACACTACTCAATTCTTTACATTTTGAACATAAGAAAATAATAAGTTTTTTTATTTTTTATTATTTGGAAAAAGTAAGCCAAACATAGTCAGATTGTCCAAAAAATATTTAAAAATATGTAGCCTTGCTAAATTTATTGCCAGTTGAAGGCCGAGTAACTTCAGTAAATGTGACCTTCATAAGTGCCCTTCTGGGGCCTAAATTGAATAAAGGGCTTTCTATTTGTCTATTAAAAAATCTATGGTCTCACAAATTGGATAGAATTTAGCATAAATCATGTTGACATGTAATTAATTTAAACAAATAAAGTCTTTATTGAATCGATTACAGTTATAACGATCACCTTATCATGTTATAAAAATTGCATTCAAAGTTACTTTTATGTGACTTTACAGACTTAACTGTTCAAATGTGCACGATTCAACCGATGTAAATTAGTATTTTGTGGCGAACATAAACCTTTTTATTGCCAAACAAATGCTCACATTCACGGAGCCTCTATTTAATCTACTTACTTGAAATTCTTATACGACAACATTAGATTTGCACATTAAGAGATACACAATAAGCTCTATTGTAAGTTTTTTTTTTTTTTTGTAAATTTGTTCTTGACCATGGATACTAAGTCCTTCAGTCGCATACATTTTATTTATAATATCACTATAATATAGTCCGCACATTCACTATCACATAGTCTGCATGTTCAGTCACCGTCCAGTCATGTTTTAGTAAAATAGTGGTCATTGTACTAAAACTTATCACTGACTTTTTGAGACAACTTGTAAGGTCACGATACACATATTCATTTCATTTCACTTCACTGGTGCACATATATTGATCTTTATTGAATAAAATACCACCGATAATATGCAATAAAACTCAAAATACACGAATTTATGAAAATAAAAATGAAAATGCTACGTCACTCTGCAAGTTCCCGCCAAAAAGTCCCCTATTGTAAGAGATGATCTTGTATCAAAATAATCCGCCATTTTTAAATCTACTATCGAAACTATTGCCATCTTTGTTATCGATTTAAACAGGAAAAATAAGTTAATAGCAAAGTGAGCAAATTAAAATGCCTTATTCATACAATTGAAGATATGTGTGTGTGTGTGTCTAATACTACCCTAAAGCTTTCTCCTTCACGAAATGTCCTGATTCCTTACCCTAAAATCCCTGATTCCTCTAATTTTGTACCTAGGTCGCTGTCAGTCACTGAGTCGAATGCCAGTGAGCTTATCCGCATTGAACTGAAACAGTCGGCTGTCATCACGAGCGCGATAACTACTGAGCTCAGGTTAGCATATTAGACTTAAAATTATACAGCTGCGGTGTTTATTTGCTTGGATAATACAGGTTGGAACTGCGTTCAAAATTTGAAGCTTCCCGACTTGGGAAGTGGCTTACAGAAGATCGCAGCTGTGGTGTTGTGTTCCTGCGGTGAATATGGTCACCATAAGGGCTGTGCTGGCACTGTTCGGGGGAGTATGTAGTACCAAATGACACACCGCTGTGGCTGTGTCCCTTCCGCTGACAGCACAGCGAATCCTCTTAATTCCTCTTCAAGCCTCTTTGGGGGCGTCCATTACTTACGTGAAGCATTTAGGGGGTCACGTGGGGTCACGGCAAATATCACGTAATTTTTTTTCCTCAAGAAACAGTCTGCATTTTATAATTAGATATTTTCAGTGTGACTCAAGACTACGCTACGTTCTAAAAAAAATTAAGAAAAGTATGTTGTTTCTAAATAAATCAAATTTAAAAAATCTCACGTGATATTAGTGGGGAGGGGGTCCAGCCAAATATCACGACATTTCATGAAGGGGAGAGGTGCGATCGAAATCGCCAAAATCGCCTCACGTCATTAAGGCGGCGCTCTGTGTGTGGCTCTTATCAGTCGGTAAATTCCGCTGATCACTCGCGGCCACTTCGCTAGGTCGTCATTCATGATTTCGCATATCATAAAACTTGTTCCAGGCGTATACTTCTTGTGAAAAAATCTTACAAGTTTGTGAAAAATGTTAGTTATTTAGAATCTCCAATACATTTACAAGACTGATATCTAAATGTTTTCTTTACTTTAAAAATTTATAGGTACATTAGATATGGCCAAAGTTCAGGTTAAATTTGAGCAAAAACGCTGTTTTTCGGAGGCTTTAACTGAATTTGTTTCACACTTTTTTTATATTTCGCCTAGATACACGGCTAGATATAGTGCACAAGATACTAATTTGTTCAAAACATCTAACGAAAAATGTTTAACAACGCCATAATAAGTACAGAGGTTTTGTATGAAAAGTATGGCGAATTGAGTGCTCTTAATGGACACCCCATTTTTGGTGCCAAGGAATTGTTGCAAGGTGAGCAGAGCGCGAGATACCCCTGGTGTTGCAAGCGTCAAAGTCAAGTCATACTAGTAAAAAATAATAATTTCCAGTAATTTATTATGAATGTGGATTATAATACTTTAACTGCATGGTTATTAGCAAACCCACGCATCATTAGACGAGGAAGTTAAGGCGTACAAATAAACTGTATAGAAAATAAAATCAATTAACTGGTTTTAACATAACAAGATTTATGCGCATACGCGTCTGTCATTAGCATAGTTATTGTGCAAGCTGCAATCTGCGTATGCAATGGTGTCGTGGTCAATTCACGGTTCACTCCTCAATTCAATTAAATGAAATAATCGCAAAAACACATTATTGAAATGTTCAATAAAACGCAATTTATTCGCATTCCAGGATTGTTACTATATTTTTATTGTGTTAGCTGTAAAACAGAAAGCGTTTATGGTTTTATTTTACAGCACACCTCCACAAATTGTTGTGCAGTTAGCGACTACATATAATTTATAATCTAGCATGTTAATAACAGTTGAAGGTACTGGAATTGCTTGGACGCTGTGAACACTAAATTTTGCGGTAACGGTACACCACTCTGCATGCCTTAATGCGGCTAAAATTTGTTCCCAGGCTTTTGGAGCGGTTCTCAAACTGTATACAAAAATTTATTGTATATTTCATTTATTTTTCAAAGATAAGCGAGTTTTTAATAATATATTACGTGACATTACAATTTCATTACACACAACATATTTTTTTAAAGTGGGTAACTTTTGTATTTGATGTTTAAAATTGAAAATACTTAGAGAAATTGTATGTGAAGTTCTGATAGTGTTATATTATCTAATACTCTATATATATGCTTAGGTTGTAGAGCCTTGTCAGCCAGATAGTTAAGACATTTGTCCCATAGGCGTAACATGGAACGCTACTATAGCGTAAGTGCCGATAAGAGATGGATTGTTCACCGAAATAGGACAACAATTTAATCAATGACGTTACATAAGAAATGTAGTTTAGATATAAAGGTATGTGACGTTGTTGAAACGGGCACAAAGTACACGATACCAAGTGGTCCCATCCCCGAATGGTACCCGCCCTTAATGCTGAAGCCGAACTGATTTCGATGCCGATCGATACAACAAATAAAGTCTGCGTGATTGATGGATGCCGACTACACTAAACGCAAACTATGCTATTGTTAGCGAATCCAATCGCAATCGATTGTTCACTCTTTTCGCATTGTATTAGAAACCCACTTTTAATTTGGGGCATTTTGTTAGGTAATGAATGTTGTGCATTTTATTTTTGCAACAATCAAAGTATCTTAATCATGACAAATCGATGACACGGCTCTTATATTTTCATTCGGGAAAAATTGAAAACTTACTGCATATGGGGTAATTTTAGATTTCCATGTGTTGAAATGAACAATTTAACGTGAATCAAAATATTTTTCTTAATCTACTTCTAGAAATTACATCAATAAATGTTTTATGTGAGTTATAGATACCTTTAAATACATCCTTATAATAACGCGAAGTATGAATTGGTTCTCGCTGTAAAAGCGGATTGAATAATTCCTTCCTGTTCAATTAAAGAGACGTTTTTAATTGCGGAGAGTAAAAGTCAATTAGACAGTGGATATGACAGCATTGAGGGCTCGCGGTAACCGTTTAATGCAGCGGATGTTCGATTAGTTTTATTGAGATATTTTCCGCTTTTTCTTATTTTTACGTTTTACCTAAAGTTAGGTTAGAACTAAAGCTTTTCGCAATGGTATACTTTCGAAAAAACGTATTTCGCGATGAAAAATATTCGAACTAGAGTTTTTCGCAATAGCATACATTCGAACTAACGTTTTTCGAACTCACGATCATTTGCAGTACAATCGATCGATGTTTCAAAATTCGAAGTTCTGAAATACAGTAATTTTTTTAGCCTATGTAGGTAGGTATAAATTATACACTACACAACCCAAGAAGTAGTGTCAACTTTTCAAGTGATTATGATCAAAAATGTAATAGTCAGTTTGGTTAAAAAACATTAAAAAAAAAACATAGCTCGAAAACTACAAAGAAGCGCGGAACATACCTACATGGGGGTGATTAGGGTACCTACCTCTAAAGATGCTCTATCTTTGGACTTCTGATTGACTCTACTTGTTGGGACATCCTGTATACCATAAACGAAAGATTTATTCTATAATGAAGAATTTATAAAGAAGGTTGCTTTTCTGATTTTCCCTTCAAAATAAAATAAATAAGTTTGATCTGTTCATAAATGTGTGGAATAGTGAAAAGATTTAGACTCTATTTTTTCTAATGAAACCTGACAACCTGTTCATAGTACTTCTTATTCAGATCGCCAGTAGTCGTGACTGGTCGCCCGCACGTGCCGGTCAACTATACTATCGCCTGAGGCCCTACGCGATCTGTCCACTATCGACCTTTGCAATTGCATGTGGTACATATTCCGTTTATTATACATTGCCGCTTCCAAACCACGATCATGTATCGCTTGTGAAGCGTAACACGCATTGTATATCATACATAAGTAAATTGAGGTTGTTTACATTGCCTCGGGGGATGATTTAGGAACTGTTTAGTGTTGTTCGGCGCGGGCGCACTTGTTTCACGCTGCGAGCGTGACGTCACGACTGCCTAGAGATGAATATTGATGCAGCGAATGTATCTAACCATTTAGGTTTAATAATTTGTTCTAAATGATATTATGTGTTATTTTATTCTTATTTTACGTGTGTTTGTTCCCGACTTTATACGGAAGCTGGAAAATTTTATCAACATAATTCGATGTAAGTTATTCAACCGGTTGGCTTACGGATTGGACGCGTCTAACATATGAAAAAGAAAAAACAGTAACTACTAATCAAGTGGTTTATTTGAACGTAAACATAATTAAATTATGAGGATTAGTCCATAAAAATCAGAATAAAACGCAAATTAAATTAATTGAATGATAATAAACGCCTACCAACTTGAACCACTAAACTATGACGGGTAATAAAAACTAATAGGTTGCAAATAAATAATCACCAAAACTTTTGACAAAGTTACCTAATAAAAAGTTGGTTATCCAAAAGAATAGCAGCAATTTAAATAACGACAAAATTAATAATCATTTTGAAGGCCAGTGTAGCTAATTATAAGTAATTCATTTTATTTTGTTCCTTCAGTTTTTTTATTTAGGCTATGTTCTTTTTCTAATATTAACCATAAGAAACATTTAGTTCAGTCAAATTTGTATTATCGACCCTGAGTCGCTCGTCGCTGACCAAAACAACGACCTGTATATCTAAAATACAGCGGAACACATCTTGATAACTTGTTTCCTTATAATGTTGTATATCTCATGATTAGACGACATTGTATCAATGAGCCAATCAGGAGAAGTAATTAAGATCCCTAGAGTTATTTTATCGTTCGATAGGAATGATAATAATTATTGTATTTCTAATTGCAATGTTAATTGCATTTGAGATTATGAAGTTACAATTATGTGGTAAGGTAAGACTCAATTCGAAGTGGAGCTTTGGTTATATAACTTTTATTTGTTCATTAAGAAGATTAATGGTAGTGAGGATTTCATTAATGAATTGTTTATTATTGTTGAATGTTTTTACTCGATCGAAACGTAATTTTATTACCGTTGTTTCGAGTTGTTTCTATAGTAAAAGTGCAGCATGAAAACCCATCATAGTTTTTGGAAAGATCCCATCTAAAAGAATCCACCCAGTATTATATATGGTATAGACATTATAAGCCGTGTTAATTTTACTCAGACCACAGAATGAAGAGCACCACACCAACCAGAATCTGATTCTCGTGCTTTTGACATTTAAACGGTAATTTCTAAACCATTTAGGCTCAAAGATATTGAATTAAAATAATTTACACAACATATAGAGCGGGCGTGGGTCGCATCGTATAGAATATTTATGATGTCCTCCATATTTTTGGCAAATGTTGAATGTAAAATTGATGTCAAAAGCACGAGAATCAGTTCGTAGGTGTAGTGCTTCTGTCTGTGGTCTGGCTTAAATTACTTATTAGCGATTGACATCCGTGTTCCCTAGATGAATCTACGAGTTACATGTAATCCAAGCTTTATTTACATTGAAATTGACAGGGTTTTTAGTCGTAAAACTAAGCAGACAGACAAACTCGCTTCGAAATAATAATAATTTTGTTTACGATCAAGATGACTCAGAAGTTCTATAAACGTTTACTTTATTAGACTTCTGAGTAACTAAACAATATTAGAATTTCTAGTAAACCGTTTAACTACTCCATAAATTTCGCCCTGCCTTTTCCTAATGACTTCCGGAAAAGCGCGTTACAGATTCAGCAATGGGTGGTCATTATGGTTAGAGGTGATGACTCGTAGATATTAATAGTAAAATGAAGATAATGTGTATGAGCTCATGACCTGATGATGTAAGCTTATTTTAGATGTAGATGCAATCTTTTTGAAAGGAATTTGGCCGAGTAAGGGTATACCTACGTAGTAGCCATAATAACGCGTCTATTAACAAAAGTCTATTAATAAAAAAATTGTAAACTGTTGCAGTTAATATTAAATTGTAAATGAATTATAACACAATGATTTGCAATGTACAGGAATTGTTCAACCTAATTCCACCATCCCATTCTTACACCGAACCACAAGACGCCGGGAAAAGATTCAACCGTACGTTGTTGACATACCGAAAATATGGACACAGCGTTTTGCATCCTCGTTTATATTGCGGACAGCAAGGGAGTGGAACTTGCTTCCGGGGTCTGTGTTTCCTGACTCATACAATCTAGGGACTTTCAAGGCCAGAGTGAATAGGTTCCTTCTGGGTAAGCGTGTCCCATCTTAGTCTTCGTCTTCGTCCCTTATGGGCGGGTGTGTGGCCAGACGCAAGCCCATTTAATATAAAAAAAATGTGATAATTAATTAGGTATCTAACTAATAAAATTGTAAATAATGATAGTTTATATTGATATAACGTTGTAAGATGGTTGTAAGTAAGTCATGCTCACTTTAAGGCCATTGCTTGCGGTGGCGTCGTGTGACGGGTCACTCACTTCCCTCCAATATGACGAGGAGGGCGATGGCTGCCACACGCGTCATACTTGTGAACAGTTGCTGCTTGAGGGGGTTGGTCTGCTTAAGTTTGCCATTTATTTAAATATAGATTCAGTCTACTTTGTAGTTTTGCCGCCGCGCCGGGGCACGCAATTGTTGTCAGTGCGATTAGAATGTAAATATTATGTAATGAATCTAAGCTTGTTTTGAAAATAGTAATTGCTGAGTTTATTGTCGGCTCTTCTCAGCAAATGCAACCTTCCGAACCGGTATTAGAGTATTAGAATCAGACTTTTCATAAGTGCCTGCGAAGGTCTATTTGAATAAATGATTTTGAATTTTGAATTTACGATGTCACACATATTTTGTGCTATTACTTATATTATGTGCGGGGGCGCACCACCTGCTGATTCGTATACTACTCTTGTCATTTCTTGATCATAATGTTTCTTGATATTTTATTATAATAACGTACCTACTACGTAACATTCAAATTTATTACCACCTTATTGGAATTAATTTTAATTAGTGACCAAAACTTATTTTATTAGATTCCGTGAAAGTAACTATATACCTACTACCTAGTTAGATTATAACTGGACATTTGGACAAGCATTCAAACCTTTATCGAAAAAAATAATAATTTAGAATTGAATAGTTTTTACGATACATGTATTATTACTGTGACTAGTGTGTTTGTTGGTTTGTCCTTCTTTCACGCATCATTGAATTTTTTTCATAGAGATTTCATGGACCGGAGAGTAAAGCGAAGCCCCAAATAATTTTTTAAGATGTTGTTATTTACAGTCACATATTGGGTACATTTAATACTACTAGGTTCGATTTATATGTGCGCCTAATGATTTATGAATGGAAGAATATTTAATAAATTCCTCCGTCAACTGAACTCTAAAATTGACTAACGATTACTATTGCATATGCACTTACTATAATTTTGTCCAATGGATCATAGTCGTTTCCCTAACTAACTGTAGTGCTATTCTGTAAAGTTAATTTGCAATATCACTTCTGAATCCGCGATTACTAACTCAATTCTTTACACTCAGAATACTGAAAATGTCTATTCGGCATTGTCCTGCAAACTTTAACCCGCCATTAAGTTCGTGTCATAACCCAAGTATTGACATTCATGGTCGCAACAGAGAGATTTACTCACGCACGTAATGTCACCGTCCTCTGATAATAGTGGTCAATAAATACGGCTATTTACCATAAGCATAGGGAAGCAATTTGCTCAGTTTAATTTAAAAGCAATTATTCACTCAATTTCATGATCTTGGCAAGGACATTTATTTAACTACTAATATTTATTATTAGTTATTTCAATGAAGACGTAATTCATATTTGGATATAAATATTGTGTCAGGTAATTTTGGATTTACGATGTCGGAATATTGTTATCTATTTATGACTATTTTGTTATTTATTGCTTTCACTATTTTAAGCAGCGACAAAGATGATGCACGTTTTAGTATTTTTCAAAATCGCAGCCTCTTTGACATTACCCGATATTTTATATTCGTAATCGCTTTTTAACAAAATCAGTGTAATAGTGTGCCCCGTCTCACTCTTTCGATCACCAAATGTCACCTGTCAGATAAAGACTTCGGAATTTCAGCTAATCAACGTTTGATAACTTTATTATGAATAAGGGGGTTAGTTTTGAGATTCATTGTTCTTTAAAACTGGCCAGTAGTTCTAGGGCCAGCCATCCATAAGATCTTTGGAATTTAAAGTCACTGAGATTCCTGCGGCTGTTACGTCTAATGTGTCTACCGTTAGGTATAGCAACCAAATATTGTAGAGTCAGTAACCTATAGGTACTTCATCAATTTCATATTGTAATGACATTATATCGAATTGAGTTGCTTTGTGATCCAGTGTCACTTGCTTGAATGCTTTTTTGATGTTCCAGTTAAGGTAGATACTCTAAACAGTGGTTATATTTTGATTTTGGGCTCATTAATTGTTTACCGGGGCTTATATTTGGACAACAATTTGGATATGGTTGTTTTTCAAATTAAGGATATAGGTTCAGATAAGCGTAACAGGCGTAGTCTAGGATATGTCTTATGTTAATTAAATTGACTACGTATAGCTTTCGTTTCCTTTCCGAGCTTCATTGCTCAGTATCAATTTGCAGTTACGACGATAGATCTTCACATTGACGATTTATAGCGGCGGGAGTGTGTCGTGGTTCAATTATTTATGATTGTACTGTATTTATATCTAGAAGTAATGTTTATGCCCATAGTGGATAGCAATAAAATAGGGAGTTGAGTATCCATTTAGATGACAGTAACGTGAATACTGACGTCGTAGTTTGTGTAGAAGAAGTCAAGATTATATTCATGGTTCGCCGGTGATAGTTCTCGATCGCGATGCGATATCGAATGTCCCGTCGTTACATTTCGCTTCGCCTTTCTTATCTCCACAATATTATTGTCATAATTTTGTAACTCATACTTTGGATGACGCAAAGGCGCTTTGTTACGGGTGTAAGCTTTCAGTGTAACATTAAAAGTTATCTTTTACAGTTATGTAATGTTACCAGTTTTGAATAATCACCCGATCCGAGTGTTGTTTTATTTTTCATGCCTTTTGTAATGAGCCATAACAAATTATATCATTAAAGATTTCTATTTTTGATTTGAACGATCATAGATGTTTTATTATTTGGTTCGTTGCTTTTCTGTAAATACAGAATGGATGGATGGTTCGGTAAATTAAATCCTCCTCTTAATTTACTATTATTATTAACGGGCAGTGCAGACGACGGACTTTTTGTACAAGAAGTCTGTGTGAAACAAAGGGTTGTGCGCCGGACTTTTTGCGCGTCGTGTGCGTTACTGCTTAGAATTGTATAGGTTCTATTTTCACAGACTAAAAAGTGCGGCGCGGTGCGGTCTGTCGGCTGCGCTGCACATAAGTATAAATACCTACTATAACACATCTTTGATCTTTCAAATCAGATAAAATACATAGGTATATACATAAGTTTACATTTGAGTTCTTTGACAAGCCACTTTTTTCGTTTGACACCAGTTCGACATCATCTGTCTGCCTTTCCAATTATTTGAAGTCGGCACAATATGCACGCTTAGTCCATTCAACCCTTTTATCCGTCATATCAGTATTCACTCCTTTCTTTTCTTGCTCATCATCTTTCACAGATCCATCCATCGCTTTTTTGATCTTCCCCTTCGCGCGTATTCTACTTTCATAATTGTTTGACTTCAGCGTGGCGTTTATGTAACTTTGTTGCAATAAGTTTCAATCATTTTCAATTTGAAACCGGTTCAATATAGCAGATTTCTGATATATTTTTTTACATTCTGGTAAAGTCAAACAGCAAATAAAAACAGTGCTTTATTTTCGATTTCGTAATTTTTCTGAATATTAAGTGGTTGTTTCAATCTAAATGTGATTGCAGCAAATTTACGTAATCCACGTGCAGCAAAATGAAATTCACAACACTGCTACAAATTAAAGCTCAGTTACTATTCATGTTGCAAATTATTTAAATTGCTCCCAAGTATATAAAGTTGGTAATTTAATAAGTACACAATAAATGCATTAAATAATAACAGTAGTACCTACATTGCCTTCTTTAATATAATAATAGTAACTTTAAATGCCTCTTAGATAAAACGATTTAATTCAGTAGACAGTAATATCTAGTGCAGTGCAGTAAATCCTTGGCACAGTATAATGTTACCAAACAGTAGGTAAGAGTAAACATATTTTTAATAAAAAGCCAGTAAAAACTTCTTATTGATTAGGCTTCTCGACAATTAGGTCGAGTTTTAGATGGGCGAAGTTGCCTAACCCGCCAAAATCAGAGCTAATTTGAAAGAAAAACAATAAATAATATACTGTCTGCCCATTCGGAGCAGAAAGTCATCTGCTTGCCCTGTTCCCAATCGTTCGGGGCGGAAAGTGACATCAGTTTAAATAATTTTGAGTACATTTATGGGTCTTATGATGACAATCCATTATTATGGTAGCACAATAGATCTGAGGATGGAGCCAAAAGGTTATAGGAGCTGGAGTTCGTTTTAAATCGATGATGTCTTGACTGACCCTTTAATTTACATTTAAAAAAACTTTAAGAATTGCAGGGTTTCATGATGGTAAATAATAATACCTAGAGGGTCAGTTGACATACTGAATTACCTTATTTGTACTGTCTACTTCCGTTCAATGTCTAGGAGCTGTAAGTGCAGCATTAATCTATTCGGCTGGATGGGAGATTAGATAATAAATTGACAGATTACGATCTTCAGCTAATGCGATGAGTTATTGCGTACCTATCTGATAACATGGAGCTGTGAATGTACGCGTTTAAATTAATGTATTGGAACTTGAGAGTATAATTAATTAACATTTGAGATGTGTGTGTAATTTCTTGGAAATAGTGTGCGGTTTTATAATAAAATACCATGTTTCAATACCCGACTGATTTTAAATTCAAATCACATTTTGACTGTCACGGAACTTGACTGTCATTAGGGGCTAACTGAAAATAAATGATAATAAATATGTAGGTATTTGTTTACCTTTTTTTTTTTTTTTTTCGTGGGGAAATCCTCATAGGATACCCGACCGCCTCGGGGGTAGCGGCCAGGTTATGATAAAATAATATAAAAAAAATAAATAAAATAATATTTATTAGTTTCAAAATAATTTTTTACAAATAGATGCGGTCTCCAGTCCCCACACTAGGATTCCCTGTGTTGTGGGGACTGGTCCCTTCCAGAATGTTTTACACTTAACTTTTTTTTTATTTACATTTTATTAACCTGTGTGTATGTGTGCGTGTGTGTGTGTATGTGTGGGTGTGTATGTGTGTATGTATGTGTGTGTGTGTGTGTTCAAATATATACATACATATATATATATATATATATTATTATATATCTATAAGATTTAAGTGGAATATTATATTAAACATGAAATTAAATATAGATATATCTCATAATAGGTAAATTTACACTATTGCACACAATGTTATATTATTACTTCTATCTTTTACCGAGTTGAGGGGTACTAATGCCAGGAATACTCCCAGCCCTACGAGTTACTATAAGTTCTTGGGTTCACTAGTGCTGAGTACTAATACCAGGAATATTCCCAGCCCTATGAGTTCCTACGAATTCTTGGGTTCACTAGTGCCGTGCCATGCACTAATGCTAGGAATACTCCTAGCCCTACGAGTTGCTGCAAATTCTTGGGTTCATTAGTGCCGTGTACCAAGAATATTCCCAGTGCCACAAAGTCCAGTGACTTCTTCGTGACATTAGTGCTCTGCTAGGAAAACGTGAGTTGATTACGTTTGTGTACAGTTGCGTTTTAATTACGTTTTTATACAGCAATTTTTATAATGTCTTCAGTCTCTGCATAGTCTAGACTTTTCAGCCATGATGTGGTTTTTTTTTTACAAATGTGTCGCGAGTCAGGTAGGATGTTAAGAATTTTATTGAGTCTATTGTAGATTGAGGGGCCCTTGAAGTAAAATGCACGCTGGGCAAGTTGTGTACGAGTCTGTGGTATGACCCATCTATTTTGCCTCCTAGATCTGGTAGTTTTTGCAACATTTTGTAATGCTGACCGGTGAAATCTTAGCACCACGGAAAGTAAGTAAAGTTGGCGTACACTTAGAACCCCACTGTATTGGTAGAGTAATTTGGTTGGGTATCTGAACGGCTTGCAGTGGCCAACCTTTAGCAACATTCTTTGCGTCCGCTCCACTCTCAGAAAGTGGCTTTGGCTAGCTGAACCCCATACCACAATACAATAACTTAATACTGACTGAACCAGCGCCGTGTAAATAAGTTTAATAAGTTCATGATCCGCCGGACTTTTACCGGCTAAAACCCCATGGTGGTCGCCATCTGCGCTATAGAGAGGGTGGCGGGCTCTCGTGTTGAACGCGTACCTGCTCACCCCTCCAAGCGCGGCGCTTTGATGGCTCGTCCCGGGGGAAGTGTGATACCTCCCCCCAGCACCCTCGCTGTGCTATCGCACGATGAGTCGTGACCACATCGACTCATCGTCCTCCTTGGGGTCGCTTCTGGACGCACAGGGCCCCCGCCCTGATTGCCCACGACCCCAAAGGCCCCATTTAATCGCCTTTTACGACAGGCAGGGGAACACCGTAGCTGTTATTCTAAGTCCCAGCTACAGGGCAGGAGGGCCGCTACGAGGCGTCACGTCTGCGCCTCGGCGGCGTCGTCTCCGAGCGGGATCGGCCCTCTCCCGATCCCGCTCAGCAGCCTACTTCTGGACCATTACGGTCTCACAGAAGGAGGCTACGGCCCTCCAAGGTATTTGTTTACCTAGGACAAATTGTCCAACTATCTTCGACAAAGAGGTCAATCGAAGAATCCAACTCGGCTGGGCAGCGTTCGGGAAGCTCCGGCATATCTTCACGTCCAAAATACCTCAGAGTCTGAAGACAAAGGTCTTCAATCAGTGCGTGTTACCGGTGATTACATACGGGGCAGAGACGTGGTATTATACTGCTAGCCGCATAAATAAGCTCAGAGTCACTCAGCGAGCTATGGAAAGAGCTATGCTCGGAATTTCTCTACGTGACAGGGTCCGAAATGAGGACATTCGTAGGAGAACGAAAACGACGAACATAGCTCGTAGAGTTAGTAAGTTGAAGTGGCAATGAGGCAGGCCACATCGCTCGAAGAGCCGATAACCGCTGGGGAAGAAAGGTTTTCGAGTGGCGACCACGTACTGGAAAGCGCCAAGCGGGACGACCTCCCACCAGGTCCAGGCCCAGGTCAGAGTCGCTGGGCGCCGCTGGATGCAAGCGGCCGAGAACCGTTCGAAGTGGAAATCAATGGGGGAGGCCTATGTTCAGTAGTAGACATCCATGGGCTGAAATGATGAGGTATTTGCAAAGTTCAGGAAGTTAAATCTCCTTTACCTAGGTAGGAATAGGAAAACATCTTACTTTGTCCTTATTCATTTTACCTTAATACCAACGTACCCTTTTTATCAATAAAGGATCAAGAGCTACGTAGATACATTATTTCATTTCTTAACAGACATTAAAATGATTTCGTAATTGAACGGTCTCCGTTCGAAAGACTCTTGACAGTCTTGACCCAAGCTCGGTCAATTCAATTTGCGACAGTCGAAGTCGCGTCGTTCACAATCAATCGTTATAAATTACTTTCTTTGTTGACTCTCAAACCTAATATTATTGTATGAATACCTTTTTATTTATATGTAGATACAGTAGCAGTAAGCATCACGAAATATAATCATTATGTTCAGGAGATATAATATAATTATTTGGCATGATGAGGAAAACGTAAGTTCCGATATGGCAGTATTCAGTAAGAAGTAATCAAATCAGTATACGATTTAACCATGTGTTTTTCCCTAAATCCGAACATCTACATTGAATTATTATTGCAAAATAATTACATGATTTCAAGACAGTAGATCACAACTCAACACTGTTTTAAAACCGAACCTACCTACCCAACAAAGCCTGATTGAATGATAATGAGAGATACAATGATATATCAATGCGGACCTGAACGGTTGGTCATAGACCATACATTCAATTTTAAAGCTATAAGAAGAAGCTACCCTGTACTGTAAAGCTACTGTAACCGGGTTTTCCGCAATTCAACCCCTAGCGGTGAAACTGCTGGACCTCCAGCTTAGAAGATTCCTGAAACAATCTACACAATAACCTAATGTTCTCAGCCTAAAGCGTATATTATACATTCATGATACAGTAAGTAGGCTGTTACGACCGCTTGTCTACATCCGGGTATTTACAACTAAGTACGAAACGAAATAATTTGGCCCATGGAATGTAGTACTGTTAATGAAAGGTTGTCATTCGATAATCGTACGTGTACAAATTATAGGGCTATTTACAATAGTACCTTTAACAGGAAATGTTGAATGCACTCAACAAAGAAGCGTGCGTGCTTGTGTTGACCAATTACATGCCTGTCGATTTTTTTGGGTTATATCCTGACTTTAATAGTGCTTAGAATGTGTTTTAAAATAAATCATGTATGATTTATAATTGCTCGAACCGTATACTAAAATAACAGGGTTATATTGTACCCGCAATGGCTATAGGTCCATCGCGTTGGCACTTTCGGTCTAAATCTAAAGGATGGTACGTGTAATAGAGAATAAAAAAAATCTTGACAAATTAATATCATGGTGATAGTTACTTTACCACTAGCAGTGTTTCTTTCAGGTACTACTCCGGGGGGGCAAAGTAGCCTTACTGCCCTTCCGGGGCGTTTGGAACTTAATCAATAGCAATAGGTTGCCGCTCGCTCACTTTCGCGCGTCTACAGCAGATTTACGTATATTCGCGACGAATATCCTTACAATTTGGCAAATTATTTAAACTTGGTATCATTTTAGAGCTGGCAACCCTTTATTGACGTGACGTGGCACTCAATCAGCCAATCAGGAATTGAGTAGTGCATGACACATTAAAGTAGCCAATCAGAAACCAGAATAGCCCCTAGAAAGAACAACACACTTTCGAGAATATCTTCATCCCTTTTCCTCTAACGCTATCCCATAAGGCTCTCCCACCCTACTCCGCCCCCCCAGATCCTTTAACCGCCCCCCTGGAGAATTTTGCCTGAAAGAAAAGTGTTTCTTTCAGGCAAAATTCTCCAGGGGGGATTACCAAAGCATCTCCTATCCTTACAAAGCCTAGTGAGGCTTTGTAAGCATAGGAGATGCTTTGGTAATCCCCCTGGTAATCCATGTAACAGAAGCCACTTACTGTATACCTACATCTTTTTAAAAAAAAACATTAAAACAACAAGTGATCTGAGTATCAAGTTTCTGATTTGCCTCATTTGTTTCTTAGTAATTACTTACAGAGAAATTAATTCGTAGCAAGTGCATGTTTTCATTGGTCCTAATCCAATTGAAATTGCGGACCCACAGTTTTGTTTTTCCAATCCAGTAACTCATCTAACGTTTCGAAGTGTGCTTTGGCGATGTTTGATATTTTAATAAAAAATTTAGAAAACAATCACAGATTATATCAAAAGAGTAGTTTCGTGTAAGACAGCCGCGTGCGCTAGTTTTGTTTGTGCCACTAATAGCCGCCTTCGACAGATGTGGCAATACCAGGGAATAGATAATATTTGGATTGGTTTGTTTTTTTTTCCTGAAATTGTTAGCTTTAAATTGTATTTTAACTGGAATGCAAAAGGTATTGTTTTATTCTTTATCCAGAATGGCAGGCAAATAGGCAGGATGCATTTCATAGTGTATTTCTGTTCTAAATCTAATAATTATATAAATTATAATCTAATAATTATATTAATTATAGTAATTTATGGTCATAATGAGCATATTATGTCACAGGTTTTAGAATATTATTGTTTTAGTTATTAGGTACCTGTAATGAGGTGGTTCCTTTTAGATATACCAGCTTTGTGAATATAAGTTACATATTATATTACATATAACATGCGAACTGGATAAGACATTATACGGGGATATATGATTATTCATATGAATTGCCATTATTTCAAATTGATTTTCACTGAACCAATAAATATTACGTAGTTATTTCAAGTAATTACTCTCACCACCGTCCAATTAATCATCCCTTCCAGCGTGACGCCTAGTATTCAAAACGTACCTAGGTAATTAAATTTCTTCGCTTGTATTATCAATCTTAAATCCAATACAAACCAATAACATAACTGATCCATTATTTTGCTATCTATGTATTCTTTGCTTCCGTGAGCCGGACCGCGGATGCATTCGCGGAACAATGCGCCGGCGCAACCAGGTCACTGACCCCGCGGACATCCCTCGCGAACCCCCCTCCCTCACCCTGCACCTCACCCCCCCCCTCGCCTGCTGTCTGCTGACTGACCGATGAAGACAATCGGACATTGTTATGTTAGCCGCTGAAACACTGCATTTATCCATTAAAGTACTAAGAAAGTGCCTTTGTCTCAATCTTGACACGTAAATTACTACTGCGTCGGTACTTTCACTATTGATTTTTGCACTTTAAATTTTCTTTTTTATGCGCATGTTCTATTCCTCATACGATATGTAATAAATGCTGTGAATATTGTATTGTTGTTTATTCACACTGGAGACAGCCATATTTAGATTATAATATGAATTCGAAATGTTGCCAATAGTTAGTGACAGTTTTTCAGTTTTATATTCATATTTGATTTCTCAATTAAAAAGTTGAAGAAGAAGAACTCAGAAGAAGCAAGAAGTAAATCCAATATTTTTTGTCAAATTGACATCGAATTTGATGAATTTATAGGATTTTTTATTTCAAATTTACAGCAGAATTTATGCAATTTATCAATTCCGAATCTATTATTTAATTGAATTTTCTGTAATGAGTGACTAGTATACCAAAATATAATGAAATTACGTAGGATCTGCCGAGAATTCGAAAAAATTGATAATTACAAAACTGATTCCAGTAAATTTCGTCTAGCATTGTTCGAGTGCCTTTTTTAGATTCATTAGTATCCCAAACTATAGAGAACATGTAGGGCCAAGCTTATAACTCTACATGCACTTACTCTACAAGCCCTAACTTCACAAACTCTACACACCGTAGTCAAAATATGTGGCTTGGCCGTTTCGATACCGTCACATGGGAGTAAGGTGAAAAATGTATTCACTGTTCATTACTTTTTTGTTATACAATAGTTCTTGTAGTAGTGAAACGGCCAAGCCACATATTTTTACTACGGTTATAAGCTTGGCTCTACATGAGATCTGTTAACTTTTTGACAGTGCGAGCCATACGTCTTGGCAACATTTTACATAAAAATGTTTTTGGTGGGATAAAGTTTTCTTTCACCGTTTCAAGCAAGTAAAATATTTAGATATTATTTTATTTCAGGGCTTCGAAAGAAAACGCATACTTTCACATACAATTTTCCTATAAAATTACTAAGTACCTAAGGAACATTTAAATTGAAGTCAGCACATTAACCTTATTGCTATTGCTGCTATAAAGCAGTAATGTGTTATAAATGTTACAATACGTGTATTACAATAGTTGCAGCTCGTGATTACGTCTAATTTGATACAGTAGTCAGCCTCAGCCACGCGCGCAATCAATCACACGCGGTTTCGAAACTCGAACGGAATGCGATGTCGATCGAATTCCATGAGTTATCGTCTTCATGTACATGAGAAGAATAGTCCCATATGGACACGCTCCACTTAACAAATTGTTCTATGGAATTATATTAATATAATATGTATGTTGAATGTTGATACCTTTAAAAATAAAAATAAAATAGTTTCTAAAGTTAACGTCCGTCCGTTTTATATTTGTAAAAATATATTTCTATAATCACTTTTTAAATTTAAACAAAAATGAATTTAGTAACTAAGGGCCTTACTCATAAACGCTATTTAACTAAATCTACTGAATAAATGGTCAAATAAATAACGTCACCTTGCTGTCATTGTCAAACAATTTGACGTTATTTAGGTGACCAGTTAATCAGCTTATTAGTTAAATAACGTTTTATGAGTAAGGGGGTTACTGCATACAGAAAATGTGTGTCAAAAAGCTCTGCCCCGCGGAAGCGCGGCGTGCCAAAAACACTGGAAACATTGCAACACTGAATGACGATGGAAATTCTTTGAACAACGTTGGTACATATGCGCCATCTCTTTTGTCACGAGAGGCCCGAGTAAGACCCCTTTGAATAATCGATGAGCCTGCTTTTCAACATCAAACGCCAAAACAATTTTGGTACTCTTTAGGTCTTTAAACTGAGAACATTTTACCGTGCATTCGATGAGTGCATTTGATGAGCCAGTTGGCGTGGTTGGATTACAACTATCACGCCGCAGGTTCGATGCGTGGCTTTCATATTTCATAAATAAGGTTGAACGAAAATGATCAATCAGACCCATACAGTTAATATAATGTTATTATTATGTAAGTTTATGGTGTAAAGTCATGAAAATACCAAAGGAAATATACCTAAAGAGTCTTATTTTAAATACATTCTCACGAAAACATATCTGATCTATTAATAAATATAGTGCTAAGACCGAATTAATGTTATATAAATGAATAATATTTTGAAAGTGCGTAGTGAAATCGAGGATATACCGCTGAGCTCAGTAAATTACAGCTACTCGATACAAATCACAATAATCTATAGGTCTTCTGTCTTCAAGCATCATAGACGAAAAGTGGCCACAGGCTAATGTCCTTCAGTAACGAACCATATTGATTTATAAAACAGAGAATATTGTAGGCTATTTCATTTCTATATGTATCTACTGTTTATCTCCATACTGGTAGGTTATGATGTATCTCCATCAAATCAAATTTAATAAATAGATCTGACATATTTGATCCGGTTCGAAAGGTTGTTGTTGCAGACTCTTTGGTTTTCTGATATTCTTTTTTATATAATTTGTTTTTTTATACATTTTCAAAATTTTGTCAGTGTACATTCGTCGATCTATCATTGCTGTGAGCTTATGTGAGATAAAACATCGCAAATTACCTGATTTCTTTATTTATTTTCGTTAAAACCTTATAGTTCACACGTCCGTAATAGTTGTATTTGCTGAGAAGAGCCGGCAATAAACTCAGCATTTTTTTTAAACAATTTATGAAATCTCACCATGTTTACAACACATTTTCTTGATGTGCTACAAGGTAGACTACCACCGTCCTGTATCTGTGTGAGTATTTACCGAGATATCAAGCCCGCTATAGGATTCGAACCCTATTCGAATCCACAACCTTAGCTACGACATTCAACTTCAGTAACTTTAAGCTATCAAATCCTCATTCACACCACTCTCTCTCATATCCTCATTTACGCAGTCAACCCATACTTTTTGTGGCTTTCTTCGTTTTCTGTTGCCTTCATGTTTTAAGTGCAGCATCTTGGGTTTTCTCTCCTCTTCACAGACCAACTCGTGAGGCTTTCAGGATGTTCTATGATAGAGAATTTTATATCTGTAGTTAGTTAATAAACAATCACAATCTCCTCTTTCCTCCCTTATAGGTTGAATTTCGGGAAATCCATTCTTAGAGTACCTCGAGCGTATTCAAGAAGTGTTTCCTCAAAATTTAAATCTGTAGGTCGGTTTATGCTTTGCGAATTCAATTACTTACTAAGTTATTCAAAATAAAGAGATATTATACAAACAGCATAAATAATAAATGGCAGAACACAATGAATATACCGAGTTTGTAATAGCATCTGTGAAAGTACGGAATTATTATAATTTTATCTATTCTGTATTTTGCGTTTCATAGATATTCGTTTAGATGCTTTTCATATACATTTTTATTAGCATAATATTGTGCAGGGTATGTATGAAAGTAAAACTATCAGAAATAGGTTTATGATTTGTAGTAAAAGTAGAGAATACAGGGGATTTCAGTTCGTCGTTTTTGCAGCTTCATTTTATTATATCTATGCTTTGGAACTGCTAAGCTGCAAATGTGAGTTTTGAGTTTTTATCTAGCGCGTCAATGAATTTCAATATTACTAGTTTTAGACACGGAACTAGGTGCTGTATGTAACGTGAGATATCGGTCTTAGTGTATTTGGATAATAGCTACGACAATTGCTGTAATTTATGAATGATTTAGATTGAGAAAGCCTACCTTAAAAGGCTAAAAGCCATTAACTATATTTTCTTATGGTTATATGGATTATATAATAAATATTTTTGGGAATGATTAGCTCTGTGAAATGTTTAGCTGTTGGTTGGTACAACCCTAGCAATGAATACTACAATTGAAATCGACTCGTACCAAACGATCCATGCAATAGGCAAAAATAAAAGACTCCCAATTAGCATTTTAGATTCTGCTCTCGAGTTTTTACGACCAATAATGATCGGGGAAGATGAAGCGCGCCCGGATGCACCTCGATGGATTTTAATCTTTTTTTTTCTCAATGCAAAAGTCGGTCAAGTGTGCTATCTATGTAGTTTCACGGAACAGTGATTAATTATAATCGTATGCACGTATCTGAAACGAATGCGCAATGAAATTGCTCTTGTACGCATATGCGTATATTAATCACTATTTATTAATGCACGCGTTTTTCTTTCAGGTAAGTACAAATGTTGAATAAGCAGATGCCAGATAGCTCAGGTAAGTGGAGTCAATAAATTATACAATTGAGAATTATTGCAAAAATCATATGAAAATTAAGTGCTGTATGATTTAGATTAAGCCTCGTGAGTTGCACGGAAGATTCGCTTATAGCATTGAAGATTATAAGGTTGCGAAAAGGGGCAACTGAAATATCTTGTGGGATTACAAAAGCTTAAATACAATAATAATAAGCTAAAATTGGACTAGGTTCTACGAATACATCGAATATTGGCATATTAATAAAAGCGGCCCCAATTTCACTGGGAAGAGTTAAGACAGAACATACATATGCTTTTAGGAACGAATATTATATTTTACCGGATAATCAATTAAGGAACTCTTTGAGGAGATGCTCTGCATGTTGTTCGCGCATGGCCGTCGCAAATTCCCATGAGCTATGGACGTCTAATTTTAGGGCGGTCGTCGCGATCTCGTATTCACTAGGAAGTGTAAGTGTACCGGCCTATTTCAGGCCAGACCCTTTGTTGCTCGGTTTATTTCTGTTTACGTCTCGTTTCGTAACTTTACGACCGACTCTCGGATGCGATGCGTTCGCGCACGCTCTGTTGCAACAGTCAAGTTATTAACGGCTGCCCGGAGCGATCCCAATAAGAAACGCCTGTTTAGTATTGTAATGATATAATCGTATATTCTTCAAAGAACATTTTCGACGACTAATGGCGTTTCACGGAAATGTTTATCAGTTTGGCAAAAGGTTGAATGTTATCTTTTAATTGATATTAATTGTCTCTTCATTTATATTCGTAGGAGTTGTCTCCGGTTCAGGACCCTGGTGATGTATGGCTTGCAAATGGCGTGTGTTATTGGAATCCATGTATCAAGTCAAGCAAGATGTGTTATTTTGCTTAGGTTCATCTAATTCTATACCGTTTTCATTTAAAGCATCACAATTTTACGATCAAGGTTTTATTGCATGTGTATGATAACAAATGTCATACTCCGGGAAATCTTGTGATGTTCAGTGAAACAGATGTAAAATTAGGGCAGATGTAATTTAAAATCATGTTCATATTTCGGATAGGTTTAATTTCGGATTTTCCACAAATCATTTTTAAACTATGAGGATGTATCTAATATACATTCACATATTACAATATAATTTTTTCAAAGTACGGGCCTTTAGGTGCTTATCCAAATCTATAAGCCCATTGACCAGAGCCTTACTCGCAAGCTAAGCCAGATTTATAGCCCAATAATATATGTTTCTCTCGATACAGTCCCTACGATTTGCTTATTAGTTTCTAATGATTATACATCAATAAGTAAAACCCACTCGGCCAGCACGGGAGCAAATTATTGACCTATGCCTTATTCCCACATTTGAAGTGAGTACCTCGTGAGGCGTTAGAAAGCGCTTATCCATAGTAGGTGCGGGTGCAACTACTGTTTCATACGTGTCGTGATTTTTATCGATAAAGTCTGTACGGAGATTAATTGATGGCTGCGTGATTTGTGGTGGGACACTATTTGATTTGTCTGTTGTTTCTGTAATTTAGCTAGTTTATAAACTGGCCAAGTGCGAGTCGGACTCGCACACGAAGGGTTCCGAAAAGGTTTTTCTTATATGAGATTCCCCTATAATTATTATTTTTTTATTTGTGTTATATCGCCAATAAAAATAAACATTCTGTGAAAATTTCATGAGATACAGCTCACTGACAGACAGACGGATGGACGAACAGCGGAGGCTTAGTCATTGGGACCTGTTGGCACTCTTTGCGTAACACTAAAAAGCAAGAGTTCTTAGTCCTAAGGCGCCGATCCCACAGAAAAGAGTTGTAGAGTTCCGCGTTCCGAGTTCTGCAATCCGCGTTGACTGTAAGCTATGTGGGGCCTTTGAAAGCAAAAGAGTGTATGATGTGCGATCAGTAGCGAATATTGCAGAACTCTAGACTGCTTGCTGTGTGCACAATAGTCAACACGAAATGCAGAACTCGGAACTGGGAACTCTAGAACTCTCTCTGTGGGATCGGTGCCTAATACTTTGCAGCAGTGAAACTGCATTATAGGTTAAACTGTTTTAGAATAAATGTAGTTTACCAAGTTATTAATTTATAATTTCCATACACAGTATCTTTTGCAACACGTCACGAGATATTTGATTACCTTTCTATTCCCATGCAATTGGTATGAAATGAAAGGCGCATTATCTTTTGCGAAGGTAATGAAAGCAAATCCACAGGTAATTCGATGTGACTTACACCGGTCAACTTTAATAGCTCTCAAATTCACATTAAATCCTATGATTTACGCCTCCATTCCGACGGTGAAATTGGTTTCTGACTTATTATTACACCGTTGCGTAACGTGACTGTTGCCTATTCATAAATAATGATGTAAAAAATAAACACGTCCTGCTATGAAAGTTCCATTAAAATGACAGTCGTTGCTGCTATAAGAAGCGCTTTGTTGATAATATTATTCATATATTTTGATGATGTTCTAATTTGTGGATTAGTTTTATTAGTCACAAAAGTATTAGCAGAATGATTTAGATGATTTGATAATTCGATCTTGACATGGTTGCGTTTATCAAAAGTGTTAAAAATCCATATATTTTTTGCTTCACTTAGGTGATTATAAAGAGCATAAGTTCCAGAAATCAATTTCTAAAATACAAATGTTTTGAACACAATGCTCAATGAGTTGAAAGTTCAATGATTTCTCGCTAAGAATCTGTAAAATAGGGTTATTGTTGCAAGTAATCGCTTAACCGTTAAATTGCGATAGCCTTGTAACACGAAACCAAGGAGGTGGTGTAAAACGTAGCCTTTCAATAATTTAGATAAGCACACCACCGCAAAATTGTGACATTTATTCATACCTAAACAATTTTACAGAGAAAAGCTTTTATATGCACGACGGACGGAGTCTAAGATCGGTTAGATCAACAGTTAAGCGAAAATAGCAATCGCGGCAAGTGGTGGATTGAGAAATCCATTTTAAGCGTATGCTCACCGTGATTTGAGCGAAGCGGAGATATTGTTAATCTCCTATGGTTCGATCTTTACTGATTGTTAGCGCTAGTGAGTCTACGAATATAGCTAAGCTATATAAACATAATTTTAAAAAGCAGACTTTTTATAGTACCTAAGTCATTCTTCCATTAAGTGTTTCATGAAGAAGTCATATTTGTAATTCTCCAAGGAAATTTAAGGCTTGGTCGATCCCTTAGTTAGAAGTCGTATACGAGGTACAGACAGATCCAACAAGTAGGTATAAGCCCATTTCAAGTATTAGTTTTCTTAAACCTGAACGGTATAATAAAACTATAAAGGTCATTCTAGTGATTGACTATAACTGCCAGCCACTAGATGTAAGCGACAGCCGATAGGACTATTTATAGGTACCTGTGTTTGGACAAAGTTAATAACTTAGCTTTCCTGTTTCCACCACTTGGGTTGACCCGCGATCCTCTATTTGACCCCCTTATTAGTTGAATTTCGGGAAATCTGTTGTTAGGGCTGATCTACGTTATAAGGAATTTCTTCATGCATCTAGCCCATCGGCACAGGCTGTGTGTTGTCAATCAAAACTCATCTAAAAATCTCTTTCCTCAAATGTGCGTAGTCTGTCTAAGGCTTCCCGCCTCATATCGACAATGTTGCATTACCCTTACTTGCAACCATCTTGCAACTGAATAACTGAAGTCATTTGATTGATGTGCCACAATGGCATTCCTATGACATAACTGTGATGTATCGCACACTCTCCGTTACTTTATAGCTCAATCAACTGGTGTGTGTTACCGGGGAATAGCTCATGGAATAGAATATGAAAATGGTATTTGCATACCGACGGTACAAAAGTGGTAAGGAAAGTTTTTATGACTAATAAGCAGATTGTATGACTTATGGAACAACTAGCTTTCCGCCTCGGTTCATTCTTGATTCCATATTTAAGGAGTTAGAAGTTCGGATAATCCTTCTTTCTTTTTTTACAAGGAATATTTCCACCAATGTTGATCTCTAGGTGCACCGGTTTAGTCTATGCAAGAAATAAGTCCAGTGTAAGTTTATTCAATGGTATGATTATTTTAAATTTCGAATTGATTGAAGTTACATAAAAATGTTTTAGTCTTTGGTTTTAGTCTCATCTCGCTGGATTCAGTTTCACGTTGTAGAGTCTATGGTACATGTTCTCCTTTTTTTGAATTACTCTTATTCATGTTAATTCATACTAAAGAGGTTTTGATTGGTTCGAATAAAATTAGATTTGTAATCTACATTATTCAACGTGAAGGTACTAGAACAAGTGCTGCTAGGGCGGCACGACCCAGAAGGTAGTTCGAATTTATGCAATTTCGTTAAATTTTGGCTCCTTACCTCTGAGGCAAATATAAAAAAGACGTTATTTTCATCCTGAATTGAACTGCACATGAAAACGTTTTAGCTACTTACTAGGTAGTTTCCAAGTAATTTTACATAAAAAACATTACCAACAAGCGGCAAAAACACGGAGCTCAACGCGATTTCCAGTCAAGTTGATGGTGGCCAGTATTATTGGTAAGTAACAATGGTGGTTTTTTATGTGCGCACGCGCGCCTCGCCCGGTGCAGTCGTGCTTTGGGCGCGTGATGGACGCTGATGGCGGCCATTAGGCCACTGATAGCGAGACGTATGATCCCCGTACAAAAGATCTACGTTCTCGTGGAGCTTAGTGCTCGAAACTTGAAAGTGCTGCACGTTGCCCAGCTTTGTTAATGGTTCGCTGTTCTTTCAATGGTTTATGAGGTTTAGTTTAGGACATCCGTAGATTTAAATCAAATAAATTCAATAAAATACCATTTTGAGCACTGATTGCGGTGACACCCAAATCTATCCATAAAAATGCTACTTCCAAACACAATAAAGATTAATAGAATTAAAATTATGATATTAATAATATTCCTACTACTTAACTCAATCAAAGATAGGAAAACAAAAAAAAATATTCTATCAAATTATAGTCACATCGGATGCCACGGTGAAAGTCCTGGGTTCGAATCCTGAAATGAGTTTGAGCTTTCAGTACAGAAAAACATGTTTAGGAAACCATATCAAACTCAAGTTTGTCCCAAGTAAGATAAAGCAAATGCTGTTAAAAGTAGGTACGAGTCTACGAGTCGAGTGCTAAATATATCGATATTTTATACATACACACATTCACGTCTCTAGATGAATCAATATTTACATAATAGACGAGATCATAAAAGTAACAATCGAGATAATTTAAAAAATCATGTCGCCCATTAAGCATCAGATATATTTTATTTACAGCGAGATCGCTATCTTTTCAAAGGCGTTTGACCCGAATAAATTTTTCATCGAATGTTTAAACGAGTACAATCAATCGATCTCGGGCAATTGCGTCTTATCGATGTTATCTAATCGCGTAAACATTTGGACGTTCCTCGCAGCGCGGGCGCAGGCGCGGTGTCCGCTCACGAACTCCTATTGTGTCGCATTTCACGCCTGCGCTTGCGCCGCCTTTCGAAAGTAGGGCCCTTGCCGAGAGAATGCGATAAAAAAAAACTATACCAACTGATTACGACTTGTAGAAATATTTGTTTCGATTGGCAATGTCCGTGTGATGAGAGCTATTCGAAAATACTACTTATTGTTTTCTATTGTTATGCAATGATGATTTTAGATGAAGCTGAGTGCTAAGGCATTTCTAAATGCCAATGGAGTTTTAAGACTATGCCAACATAACGACTACTCGCCCTGAAAATTTATTAACTTCAAGTATTTAACCATTATTGGGTTTTCCGTTTCTAACTTCATTGATTTGGCATTTTTACGATGCATTGCGTTGCGAGTTCTTTATTACATCATTATATATTAATTATTTCAATTGACAGCAATGCCTATAAACTAACGGCAATAGTGTTTCAGTAGGTAGGTAAAGAAGTCGCCTTATAAGGTTTCATATTATTGTGTTACTTCGCCTACTGTATATACTATCAGATTCCTAACGACTGCTAATTTTATCGGAGAAGGTTGACGCTTAGTTAGGTAGGACCCTTAAACATTTGTATAGGGCAAAGAATGAAGTGCGAGATTAGATCAGGTCAGGTGTCCTTAGAGCTGGATGGTTTCTCATATTTATTTTGTAGACATAGTCTATCTAGTATTATCTATACTTTTAATATTATAAACCTGAGAGTTTGTTATGTTTGAACGCGCTGATCTCAGGAATTCACTGATACCTAGTCCGATAAGAAAAAATCTTTTTACATTAGATAGCTCGTTTTTTGACAAAGGTTAGGTATATAGGTACTGGCTGACCCCTGCGGTTTCAACCGCGTATGGTTTTATTTTTTATTCATTCTTTTTCTAAAATAAAAGTAGCCTCACTCTTATACCTTACATTATCTGCCAGTGAAAGTCCCGTCAAAATCGGTTCATCCGTTTCGGGGGTTAGCCGGAAGGACAGACGGATAAAAAATAAAATATTGTTTATTTAGTATACCGTACCGTACCGTCCGTACCTATATACCTACTTGCATATGCATTTAGTAAAAAAGCTGTTATTTTGACATTACAAACAGATAATTAAATTTTATTTATTTGCATATAAGATAACACCACGCGGATGAAACCGTGGGGCACAACAAGTCTTACAATAAAACAATTGATGCGTATAAGTATTTTTTGTCCCTGGGCCTTTCACCAAGAAGCTCGATCGACATGGTCGTCCATTCCTCATGTTACTGCATGTCGTCTGTGATTAATGTTGTGATACACCGGCGACGGCATCTCATTGACAAGTGGTACTACTGCATGTATTGTTAGAAAGGCTCACACGTTCCGAATTCGGTCATTGATACTGTTTCGTTTAAATTGTAAGCGAACAGCGATTACGAGAATCGTGTGTGAGTATCCTTCACAAATTCTGTCCTAATATTGTAAACTAGTTGACTCGGTGGTTTCACCCGTTCGGTTATTTTTTTTGCGCGGAAACCTAATTATTTTTCTAAATTTAAAAGTAGCCTAAGTTACTCCTTACAAAATCAGCTATCTGCCAGTGAAAGTCACGTCAAAATCAGTCCAGCCGTTTCGGATATTAGCCGGAACAAACATACATAAAGACAAAATATTATAAAATTGGTTTTTTGATATTACCATTTATAACTTTCGTTTGCAGTTAATAATTGAACTGTTTTACAAAAATCTTAAACCGACTTCAAAGTACACTAAGAAGTAATCAAATCCTGATCTGATGACAATGAGACCAAACGGGAAGTGTACCCTTTCAAATAAAAAAAGAAGTTTCCATATCGGTTAAATGACGGAGTTATGAGGTAACAAACATAAAAAAAAAATACAACCGAATTGAGAACCTCCTCCTTTTTTTTGAAGTCGGTTAAAAGCTTTGACATTACAAACAGACACTTCAATTTTATTTATTTGTATAGATGCGAAAGTTTCTGTGTCTGTTTATTTGTTACCACTCGGCTCCGTAGCGGCTTTGGCATCGGTTTAGGATAAATCTTGGATCATAATGTATCTATGGTATCTTTGTTTCACTTCGATGTTCATCTATTTGGGTATACGCTTCTCATTTGAAAGCACATTATATTCTGGACATGAGGAAACTATTATAATGATTTCATAAGAAAATATGCATGTTAGCTTTATAATCGCTGGAAGTTAATGACATGGACGTTATTGTTCTTGTATTATTTTATCCGTACCACAAGTCTTCAACTGTCAATCATTATCCATGACTCTGGCAAATGATCTGCCAGGGTTGAACTCCATCGTTTCCGCGTACATTTGTCATGAGCTTTGCAACTTCTCACAATACTAAACATTATGTTTTGATAACAATAAATTATAATACGAAAGCTAAATGACCAATGTTTGCTATCTTAGACGGCCATCGGATAATGGTCGCCTCCACAAAAATATGTAGTGATAAGAAGTTATTCATTTCGCCTGCGGCCGTAGTAAATCATCCTGTGAAAAGATATAAATATAAATTAATTTAAACCACACAAGTGGTATTTAGAGTATTTGGGGCTGAAGGGGCAGAAGTAGGTATGTCACTACTTTCACCCGCAATAAAATTACTAGCAAGGAATCTGCCAATGTGGAGGCAAAATGTCTAAGCTTACGAGGACGCGCGTATACAGGAGCTATAGATACCAAGCTCAATACCTCAACACCTGTGACACTTTTCTTATCAAGATTGGCTATAACAGCCACATGCGTGCACATGACTTGCAATATCAGCGGGACCTCTGAGAAGGTAGTCAAATTCAGGACATAATCACGGCCGTGCGTATAGCTTCATTTGAATCAACGTTCAAGTAGCAAAATTTAGATTTTCGGTAATCAGAATACACACTGGTAGATTTCAGGAAATATACTTTGGGAATATACAGGCTGTTGTTTTGGTCAGCGACAAGCGACTCAGGAGCGGTAGTACATAAAATACATTTTCCAAAAATGGACTTAATTCCACTAAATACTGTAAATGCGTTGAGAAATACCTTATTCAATTTGAAATAAAATTACCGCAAATTATGGTCACTATAGTCTATTTCAAATAACATGAGTTCGGTGACACATGGTATTTTATTAAATTTCTCAATGGTTAATGTTCATTTCGATATAATAAAGGAATGCTATGATAGAGCTAGGTTTCAGGAAATATTGTGAATATTATTTCAGAGTAATCAAATGGAATTTCACTAGATATTGGTAATAAACCCTTGACCTTGACGACTCATCCTATGTGAAATAGAGTATAGCCACGTGCACTGACTAGAGCTAGGTCCAAGCCGCCATCGCCCCACCCCTTTACTCCCTCGCACTCCCGTTGAGTATTACGTCTATATTTTAGCTTATTACATGATTTTCAAAATAATATTATTTTTATTTTTATTATTATAAAAAACTAAAGTATTTTTTTTATATTTTTTTAGCACCAGTATCAGTTGTATTATCGACCCTGAGTCGCTCGTCGCTGACCAAAACAACAACCTGTATAATGAAAATACTCCTTTCGCTTTTTAAGGCGATGATAGCTCAGTGGTAGTGACGTCGGATACCGAGACGAAGGTCCCGGGTTCGAATCCTACAATGAGCTTGAGCTTTCGGTGAAAGAAAACATCGTGAGGAAACCATAGCACGGTGGTAGGATACTTTGTAGTACCCGCCTGGCTGGCTACCACCCTCAAGTTGAAAATCTGTCGCCAAGCACCTATCGGTGTGTTCCGACAGCTGCACTTGAGAGCCAGTTCCTTCTAGGCTTTGTGTGCTTACCACCTTCGGCCGCATCATCACTTACCATGGTGAGATTGCGGTCAAACACGAGGCCTATAAATAGTAAAAAAAAAAAAAAAAAAAAATTCTCAAGCCAATGTTCGTATAGACCGCTACATTTATTTCGATGAAATTCCTCAACAGGTTTTAATAATAAGAAATGTGCAAGTTAACGCTATAACATGAACAATCAATTAAAAGTGCACTGAGCGAGGATGTGGTTCCGGCTGAGTTTCATATCATTGCGATAATAACAGGAAGGGGGGAAATTGCTCTAATGCACCGCTGTGTTTGAACGACATGATACGATATCGCAACAATCAGTTTTTATATCCGTGTCTTCTGTGTTAGTTAGTTCGATTCGACAGCAGGAGAAAGAGTAGTTACTTTAAATATAATTCCCATTACTTATGTACGTGGTTTTCCGTTGTGCGGTTTCTTCAGGGTCGGCAACGCGCGAGTGATACCCCTGGTGTTGCAAGCGTCCATAAGCTACGGTAACTGCTTACCATCAGGCGGACCGTATGCTTGTTTGCCACCTAAGGGGTATAAAAATTTTTTTGAACTAGAATCAGTTAAATGATAACTTTTCCGCTAGAAAATTTTTATGTTGTATCAGTGCCTCACGTAGATAGGAAAGGTGGAAGATATTCTGCTGGAAAAAAGTGTCAGAATGAAAACAGACCTCAGGTTGAGATAGTTTCCTTCTGATTCCAGAGAGATTTCCTTCTCACCTTCAAAATTTTGTGATACGGGTTCTTTTCATGTTGCTAAAATAAGTTTTCTACTGGAAGTTAAGAATGTTGGAGATATACCTGTAGAAAACATAGCTTCAACTTGACAAGCTATAGATTCTTGGCTCCTTTACTTATGACTGCGTGCTCAGCATTATTGTGTTATTAACTTTAGTTATTATCAATTACACCTTGCTTTCATGTTTTGAATTCTAAGAGCTGATAGCAAAATTATGGATATGCCAAGCACAATGGTTGTTTACGGTATCTTGATATTTTTACTTTTCTTCCATTATTTCACTTCCACTCAAATAATTAAATCTTTAATCTTTATCTGGATCATATAGGTTCAACATTTCGATTTTGATGGTTTGTGTGCGTAAAAAATGTTCGTTAATTAATTCGATATATTATGGAATGCAGACTAATTTCATCTTACCTTCCAATTTGAAAAGGTGTCATTTAGATGTTCTGATAAGTTTTATATTTTTAATAATTTGAACCT
The DNA here is from genome assembly GCA_951394255.1 of Polyploca ridens. NCBI lineage: Eukaryota > Metazoa > Arthropoda > Insecta > Lepidoptera > Drepanidae > Polyploca > Polyploca ridens. The sequence continues at coordinate 6,079,364 of OX596264.1, read as the reverse complement.
TAATTATTATCTTAAGGCGCGGACTGACTACGATTTTGACAGCACTCGTTCTTCACTGGAATAGGGTTGAAAATGGTAAATCATAAATGTGTCGACTCTATGAAATGGACTGTTATTTACGGGTTTTCTTTAGATTATACAGAATATACACATTAAATTGAATAAGTGTCCGGTTAACATTCTAATATAATTCAATATCTTATATATTCTTAAAAATATAATTGTTGTCATCGCTGAAAATACGGAGAACTTCAACGCGAAAGATTTTTTTAGACGTAACTTACGAATTTTTTATTGGGAATATCAAAGCACTTTTTAATATTCTATACGGTTAACATTTTTCTCAAAACCCTCTTCTGTCCACAGTATTTTTTGTGTTAGGTATTTTCATTGCGTTACGTCATACTCGACTCTCAAAGAAACCCATTTTTGTGAATTTGAGCTTAGACCCCCCCTTAATACTCTTTCTACTCTTTTGGAGTTTTGTTGTTAATTCAAAATTTCCAAGAGAGTGCTTAAGTTTCTGCAAATAAGTACCTTAAGATGATCCACATTAACCTCATGAGCTTGAAATTCTTCACAATTAAGATCATGTGAGCATTAAATAAGTTTTATTTGAAATGTCGTTTCCCTTCTCCGCTAATAAAAGCACCTGGACTAATTAAAGTTCGTTGAAGTAGAGTTTCTTGCGTGTTATTTTATAGCATCCTTCACGTGCAATTTGTGTCTTAGTTGTAATAGAATAGAGTTTACGGTACGTACTATTTAAAAAGCTTATTTAAAATTTAGATCTGATAGTATTTTATGCTATAAACTGACGGTATTATTTGGTTCAATTCATGTCACCCAATTAACAGTTACTTAGAAAAAAATCTAAGCTCAAACTAAAAGGTTGCAATTGCCAAGAAGAATGATCGTCTAGATTACAATCTACAATTTTATTGAGCGCAGTCTCTTGAGGCATGTTTTCACTTAATCCATTTAGATAAAAATCTGTACAACAATCCGCTTAATGGTTTTCGAAAACTCGATTAATAAACAACGGAACGACCATAAAGTAAGAAACGGTGTAATGATATTACCATATACGTACAGTCTGCACCGCAGGTCCTTGCGGTAAGTCCTCTACTATACATTATAAAACAGTGTACGTAATGTGCTGCCATGTGTACTAACAAGTTAATTGTTGCTCATTTGTTGTAAAGTCATGTATGTTTTTTAATAACATGCTTAATCGTACTTTACGTAATTGGGCAATTTGTAAGTAATTGCTTGAGTCTTTGGGTGTTAAAAATTTGATTAAGTAATTAATTTCTACACTTGCACTTTCTAACAATTTATAGCTGTCCCCGTGATTTCACACACGTATTATATAATTAACTTTTTATTGAAATGAATTAATAGTATCTTATTTCCTATTAGGATCATTTAAAACAAAAGTACTTCGGAATACTTCGAATTGAGATAGTCGTTAAGCTAGTTGGAGACCTCCTAGGCGGCTTGAAAACTCCAACAGTAGGCTGACCACTGTCTTACCTCTACCGATCCGGCATAGGTACGCATGGTGGAGTATTTACATATTTCACGAATGGAGGACGATGCTTAGCAGTGGGACTTTATAGGCAAAACTTTATCAATGTCGTCAAGGAATTATAGTTGTGCTTTTGTAGATGCACGTGCGTGCCCAGTTGCCTCCTAGGCTAAGGTCGGCACCACATTGGTTATCTCTCTGATAATGCGATTGTTCATAGGTAACGGTTATCACTTACCATCAGATGAAGCGCCTGCTTGCTTGACTTCTTGAATGTCAAAACGAGTAACGATTTCTTATGCAATGAAAAATAAACAGTAATTTCAGATTGAATATAAAACAAGTTACGCAAGACAACAATAGTTCGTTTTCTATTACAAACATAATAAAGGGCACGACAGTAGAGTAGAGATGACAAGCAACCAAAATGTCGATAAGATATACGAAAATGTACCTGAGAATGTATCTAGTTGTAAATATCAGAAAGTCTACTCAAAGCGGCAAAAGGTTAGGCTTGCGACACACAACGTGGTTTTACCTTATCTTATGGCCTGAACTAAGAAAGTAGCGAGTGCTTATCTTTTATATTGCATAGTTTTATGCTAATGTTTTGCTTATCGATAGTGTTTTGTTTTGACAGCAAATTGATATAATGTCTTGCCGTCCCTGCGGGCTAATTGTTTGAACTAGAGCTTTGTGGTGCTGCAGATATTGTAGTTTTTTGGGAGAGACACGAAGTTTCTGATTTACTATTACTTTGATCATTTATTCTTCAAGGTATTGCCTTCATATAGTCTTTGATTGGATGTCAGAATTGGATTGGTGTTCAAGGCTGAGATGTATGTTATTTTAGATAAAATATTAGAGATAGTGTTTAGTGTTCAAGGATACCTGTCAGCGATACATTTCGCATCTTATTATCTACATACCTGAGCAATTAATTAAAGTTACGTCCAAGAAACAATTTCCCACAATATACCCATTAGTCGATACACGTCGTGAGAGAACATTCTAGATCCATAGTCATCCATTATTTTATCATATAAAATCTGATAATTCAATTCAGATTGTTCGACATTTGGAATTGTTCACACGGCGCAACTTATGACGGGGGAGAAATGCGTTACGCAATTTGCTCCGGCTTAATTTTTTTACATTTGCCGGCGAACGTGAAAAAAGTGGTTCTTTGGCATTAGCCGTGCTTCCATGTATCCATTCACTTTGAATACTATCTTATTGCGGATCGAACGAATAGAAAATTATATAAATTGCTTCTCGTAGTACGCGGCCGGACCGCTCGCTCCACATTTATGGTTCGTTCGTGAACAATTATTGCTGCCAATAACAAATTTTGCTCTTTCTTATGATTGTTTATCATCAGCGTGCAGTGATAGCTGTTGCATCAATCACGACGTACATTTTATTGTTTACTTTCAATATTTATTGAGGGGCATCTCGATTCATCTACAGTTTTTACGACCGGCCATAAACATTTTTAATATTAATGTTTGTTTATTTCACAAAGCTACAATATTTTGGCGTGAAAATATATAACTTATGTGTAAGTGTGGACAACTTACTTTACGTTTATGAGGCGGTGAGAATATATCGTGTTGTATGTCTATTAAATTTTAATCTTAATTGCCGGGTGCTAGTCACACGGTTCGTTTCTTTATATTCTTTATTCAATATAAGGAGCCTTTAAGTTTTAGTGGTTAAGAACTCATCTTCTAGGAAATCAGATAAACATCTTATATTTGTTTGATAGATTTATTAATTTCTATTATTAAGTTGCGATGACTCGTGTGACTTATTTATAAAGTATTTCAACATGAATGGAAGACACTTGTAATTTCGCTCATGCTCGCTCAGCCTTTGTAGTCTTGTCCAAGTCTGTTGCCTCATTAATCACAAACAAATGGATACAGCTAATAATGTTATTAACATCTAATACTTCCGGAAATTGCGCATTCGTGTTCAATTCTCATTATCACCCTATACGCATTTGAAATAAATCCTTCCACCTGTTATACTGGTTAGCTTCGGCTATTCTGCTTCTTGCATACATCTTCGTATTTGGTGTCTCTTATATATGTGCGTGGTTTGATGAGATGGCTATAGACGAGACGGTTTTGCTGAATTTATTTTGGTATAGAATACAAAGTTCTACCCTCGGGGCAGTCTCTCGCGCACATTACTCACCATGCTCAATAGCCATGTTATGTTATAGACAATTAATGTACGATAAGTGATCGTTGACTCTGTGGCCAGTGAACGATAGCTTACACACCTATCGTTAGATTTCGCTTCGTTTTCACATGTGCAAGTTGGAAAGCGTGATTTAATAAGGCATATTTAAACGGGAGCGGTTGAGAGATCTCTATGCAAACTATGACGTATTTATCGTCTCGAGAATATAAATTGGTTTACGTTTGCGTATTGTTAGGACTAATATTGAGTTGCTTGATTTTCTTCAAATACATATTTCTTAGAGTAATCTTGGCTATAAATAATGGTATTTCTTGTAAATGAGTCAGAACAATTCATTGTGGAAACCTAAGCAATATAAGATCGGTTATTTAGTTGTTCAGTAAGGCTTCATTACGAGTTCTCATGCGTTTAACCAAATTGTTGATGAGAATTATACACGAGAAAACAGTTTAGTCGTTTGTTGAAGCTTTAAACGGTAGGTAAACCTTTGGTACAGCAGTTGATATTTCCATATTGTTAATCTTATTTAGTACTTTCTTCTTCAATTGTTATACTTTATCTTGGATCATGACTGTACCAAGTTTTCTACAGTTTGGTCTCAAGTTTTTGTAAGGCGATAGATGATAGATCAGTAGTAGTGGACTCGAATCCTACAATGACCTTAAGCTTTCGGTGAACGAAAATTTCATAGCATGGTGGCAAAGTAGGTACTTAGAAGTATCCGTAAGATTGGCTACTAGTATCGTACTATCACGATACAAATCTGTCGCCAACCGCAACACTAAAAGTACCGACCGGTATTCCAGCAGCTGTAGGCTAAAAGCCAAATCACTTTTCGGTTTTGTGTGCTTACCAGATTCGGCCGCATTATCACTAGTGTATTAAGATGTAGAAAAAAATAGGACCAATATAATATGTCAAAGACAATACTATGTTAATTCAAACAGGTCATAAATAAATGACTGACAATAATGTTTCGTCATCTTTTAAATCAACATTCACTATAGTCTTATTTCGGACAGGCTTATTAATTGAGATCAAATCGCATTAATTGTGTTAGAAAGGTAATATTCTTTGATAAACAAACTGACAGTAGATTATGAGGAGTTTAAATAAGAAAGAAAAAACTTGTGATATAACTAATCGGGCGGCATTTTGATACTTATGATAAGTCTGGTGAACGCTTAAAATTACTGTCTAGCATTAATTAACCGTATTAATTTGATGTTTTTGGGGTACCGTAGTTTATTTATAACGACTTTGAACTCTATATCGATCGATTCCATTATCGAGAACCCCTAAACAATTAACATCGGGAATAAATGTAAACTCCTTTACATAATGCGTGAATGAGACTAATATTTAGGGGAGAAATTTCTTTTCAGCTATGAATTCACATAAACTGGGATAAGGTATCATGTCGTTGAACGAATAGGGTTTTATATAATAATAAAGGATTACCGTGTGGTCAAATTGGCGGAAGTATATTGATTTTTATTAGTCGGTGATAAAGGTTTAATTTGAGCTGTAGTAAAAAGTACTTAAAACTATATAATAAAGATCGGCAATCCCCCTGGTATTGCAAATGTTCATAGGCGGCGGTGACCACTTACCATCGGGAGGCCCGTCTGCCTGCTTGTCAACCTATTGACATAAAAAAAAAAAACTTTTACGTAACTCAGTTTACCAACAGAGAAAAGGAGGTCTCAAGCAATTCCTCGGAACCTTAGATGAAAGAGTATTGGATTGGATATAGAGTACTCTAGGCATCCCAAAAAGCCAATTACCCACCACCGACAGTGCTCTCTGACTGGCTCAGTCAGAATGTCAAATGTCAAAAGGCAGATTGGTTAAGTCAAGGAAACACTAAACAATGATTGGTCCTTCCTTACTGTTCAAAATCAGTGCAAAAGCACTGACTAGTTGCGGTATTGGATTGCTCGGTATAGCCATTTAGAGCTACTGCTCCAGCAATTAGTGCCTCTATCAATTATGGAAAATAATAGATAAGAAGGTACTTCTTGTCTACTGAGATTTTCTATAGTGACCACCTTTACCAACCGTGAGGCAACAAAAGACGGCTCACTATGCCTGGCAACCCCTCACGAGGGGTAATCCCCCCCCTCATTTAATAAATAAACTTTATTTTGAATTTTAGGCAATACGAATAATTTTTCTTTTCCCCATACGGAACCCAAACATGTTTTGTCGTTCGTTTCGAATAGGTACCTACGTGTCCGATTCGATCGGACATTGGAACTAATCCGATTACCTGTAGAAGTATAATAATGTACAAGTGCCTTATTTAGATGAATTCAGTATGATTAATGAAGTGATGGTGAAAGTTATATGTACCAACCATGCGCCACTGCGACACGGTATCTCTTTGTTTCACATTATATTTTGGGATTAGCTTATGTTACTTTCAGTTTCTCCTCTTTATAGTATTATGTAATGTAATATTCAGTGATTTATGCTGTCTAAGAAATTATATTAAAAATTTACTCTATAATTTGTGAGGTAAGATTGGTTTTCGTTTTAATGAGACAGAGATTCATAATCTAGATGTAAGCGGCATTAATAACTGTGGGATGTAGCCTGCACACAGTGTTGTAAGACTTCAATATCAAGTACTTTTATTGAAATAGCGTAGGTATAACTCGGCGCTAGATAGGTTCTTAAAAATCTTTTTCAATATCGGCATCACATTGGTTATCTCCCTGGTATTGGGAATGCTAATAGGCGGCTGTAACCACTTACCATCGACTGAAGTTTTTTTTTTACAAAACTCATTATTAAATAAATATCTTGGGACATTCCTTACACATGGCCTACTGATCCCACGGTAGAGCGGAACATGCGCTATGCTATGGAAACAAGATAACAAAAAGTAGTACCCAGACATGTTCATGTACACAAATGCATGTCCTGGCTGGGAATCGAATCCAGGCCCTGCGGCTGGATAGGTGGAATCTTAAACAACCACGCAACTGGCCCGTCCTAACATTGGTCATTAAATTAAAAAAAACCTCTTTAAATTATTTATTTATGACTCTACATATTTTATTAATTTTGCGCATCTTATTTCAACGTTCAGAAGCAGACGTGATTCGATTATTTCGATTAGGATTTAGTATGCATCAGGAGGAGACTTCGCCCGGCTGTGGGTGTAACTAAGCTGATCACAATAAAGATAATGTATATGATGTACAGACAATATCGGAACACAATAATAAAATGTGTAATTTATACTAGCATTGGAAAGTAGCGGCGATTTGTGGCAAGTGGGCCACTATACCGCACATTATTACCGTTTATGAAAAGTATGTATATAAAAAAACATGGACAAGCGCCGGTAGGACTTGTGAGACGAGGATTCTGTTTATATGTATAGCGAGTGACAACATTTCAATATTTGTCAATTGAATCAAAGTTGTCTCTAGTGTACTGCAGATTACATTATGGATTTTTTAAAATACAATCGGTCAATTTTAAACTGAGCTTGTGCAATCGCTAATATGTGAACCTATTGCTAGGGTACGCATCTTCATCATCCACGTACATAAATCTATTTCAAATAAGTCTAATAAGTCTAAATATTACTAATAGTCTAATGGGCTAATCAAAATATTACGCCTTATAGGCTTAAATAAAATAGATGTAATAAATTAAAACCGAATAAATATCTGTTGAAAAAGCAAAATTGTGACCATACGCCATAAAGTCATAGTCCATAAGATAAAATTGATGTAATAAATTAAAACAGAATAAATATCTGTTGAAAAAGCAAAATTGTGACCATACGTCATAGTCCATAAGATAAAATTGATGTAATAAATTAAAACAGAATAAATATCTGTTGAAAAAGCAAAATTGTGACCATACGTCATAAAGTCATAGTCCATAAGATAAAATTGATGTAATAAATTAAAACAGAATAAATATCTGTTGAAAAAGCAAAATTGTGACCATACGCCATAAAGTCATAGTTCATAAGATAAAATTGATGTAATAAATTAAAACAGAATAAATATCTGTTGAAAAAGCAAAATTGTGACCATACGCCATAAAGTCATAGTCTATAAGATAAAATTGATGTAATAAATTAAAACAGAATAAAATCTGTTGAAAAAGCAAAATTGTGACCATACGCCATAAAATCATAGTCCATAAGACACAGTGCGAGCTTGCAAACAGTTACAAAAGTATCAACGGATCCCCAAATAAGTGACAGTAATGAGATGTCGTTAAATGCACCACAATAGAGCACGTCGACAATCATTAGTAATGGCGACGCGACGGCCAATTTCATCATTATTTGCTGGATTAAAAAAAACACTTGTCATTAACTGTCATTTCGGGACATTTCACGAACCGTTAGATTAAGTTAGGTGCTGGTAGTGCGTACTGTAAACTTAGTTGCGATTTTTATTGCCATAATATACCACCCCAGAGCGTAAGTATTTCAATAAAAGAGAAAGCTGAGTTTTAGTACTGAAATAATTTACTTACTGCTAGTTTTTGAAAGCCAAATCAAAGTTAATCTATGATCAATACTGTTGCCGTCTTTGTCATTTCAGACGACATTGACAGTGGCAGGTATACTTTCAACAAGAGATTAACTTTGATTTGGCTTTCAGAAACTGGCGGTTAGTTGTTCATTTAGGCCGGCCGCATATTACAAGAATTTATCGGATTATTTTTAGAATATTTTCAGAAATATCGCTCCAGCGGCAAGTCTGAGTTTAGGTCTCGTCTCACTCTGCGGCGCGGTCCGCTGCGAATTTCTGATAGTGCGGTGTGCAGGGTCTAGTACAGAATCTATAGAGAGCGCGCCCTCAGACGGACGTTCTGAATAGTTCTAAACAGAAAAAAACTGACGTTCTATCAGCGGCATCCGGGACTCATCAGACACGTTAGAATTCTGATACGATGCGGGGTCTAGAACAAAACATATAAGCAGTGCCTTCCGGCGGGCTTCAAAATTTGTCTACCAGAATTTTTTTTATAATATGCGGCCGGCCTTAGTACCTACTTAATTTTATTTTTACGGGTTCATCATACAATAAAATATGCTTTGGCACTAATTTTAATATCGCGATGGTTTTTAGTTCTCTTCATTATTAGTGGTAGGGGTGCATAGCCGTTAAGATTTGGTACATAACATTTATGGTTTTTGTCGCACTATAGATTATCATACATACAATAGGGATTCCACTTTTACCGCCCAAATCGTTGTCATTGTCTGTCAGCGAGCCAGTGTCATGGCCGCTGCTCGGCCTCAATGCGATTTTATTTTGATGAATCCGCGCAATTAGAGTAAAACGCTACTAAACAGTAATTTGAGAGTTTCCCGTGTTTAACGCACCATGTTACTTTCTTTTTGGTGAACATCGGCCAAGAGGTTAAATAGACTGTAAACACCAACTTTTTCCAAAGACAATAGTTTTTTTTTCTTGGATAGAATCGGTGGGTTTTGAGCTTTCAGTCTTATTGCTTTTAAATAAGTAATTACGCAAAGCGTTAACTCCGAAAGGTTCTTTCCATCGCGCTGCATGTCCATCTTTTATATTTAGTTTTTTTTACCGTTAGCAATATTGTTGATGAAAGTGGATGTAATGTAGGTAGTGCAACATTATGTATCGTCATTTGATTGCATATCAAAATGCATTGTTGCGATCGATTGGCGCAGCTTTCCCTCCGTCCATATGAATACTTAGCTCAAACATAGGTTATTGACTGGATAGCGTGATTTGCATTACTTGACAGTATCTGCATCGAGGCTTTAGAGCTGGCATGTTACATTGAAAGTGAATGCATGGTAGTGATGCGACACATGTGAGCTCGTGTTTCACTTGAGTCTATTTATCTAAATCTAAACTAATATTATAAAGAGGAAAGATTTGATTGTTTGTTTGTTTGTTTGCATTGAATAGGCTCGGAAGCTACTCAATTTTGAAAAATTCTTTCACTGTTGGGAAGCTACACTATCCCTGGGTGACATAGGCTATATTATATTTTCAAAAAAATTAGGGATCCTTACTAAAACTCCAATAATGTAACCCAAAGTGTAAAAAAATTACCTAAAATATTAATTTCATCGCGTGCGCTGCGAAAACTATTGATGATAGAATATAATAATGTACTACGACTTTGTAGAAAATATCATTATTTACAAAAAGTGTCGCAATAGTATATGTCTAACTATTATAGTTATGCCACAATAAGTGTTCTTTTATTTTAAAAATTTAATTGAAATGCCGCCGCTAGAAAAAGCTCTTTATTTGTATCTTGGTATTAATCCTTATCAAAATAAATTACTCCATATTCAAGACTGCTTCAATACCTTTGTATAACTTTTTAAATTATTCAATTCAGGCATTCCATTCGAAAGATATCACGAGTTTAAAAATGTAAGTATTAGAACAGTGTTTGTAAAAAAACTCCTCCGAGACGGCTTGACCGATTCTTATGAGATTTTGTGTGTATATTCAGTAGGTCTGAGAATAGGACGTAAACTATTTTTCATACCTTATATATATATATTATATTATTTCATACATATTTCGTAGGGTAGGTTAGGTTAGGGCAGGGCAGGGCAGGGCAGGGCAGGGCAGGGCAGGGCAGGGCAGGGCAGGGCAGGGCAGGGCAGGGCAGGGCAGGGTAGGGTAGGGTAGGGTAGGGTACGGCGCGAAAATCTATCGTCACCTCATTACGACATTGCACCCGTGCGAAGCCGGGGCGGGTCGCTAGTTTGATATAATTTTGCCTTTTTTTGTAGTTATTTTGCCTGTAGTAGTTAAAAACATCAAATTACTGCCTTGGTTTCATTAAATTATAATCAAAAATGTACAAATACAATGTTATGTTTATGTTACACAAAACTCTGTTCACACTTATATAAATACTAAAATTTACTCATCATGATTTTATTTATTTTTAGGTTTAGTAAGGCTTTTTTGAGCCAGTGTAGGCCTGGCAAAATCCCGTATAGAGTCTAAAATTGATTCCTAGCAGTAAAATGTTGGATTAGAAAAATAAATGTTTTGACATAAAAGTTCTATTAAAAATCAATATAAAGCTTATTTAGTGTTTGCTTTACTTTTACAGGAATAATGATTATAGGTATGTTTGCAAATTGTATGTAAAGTAAGATTTTTAATTAAAATCCAATCAAATAATCTTTTCGGTTCCAAATAAATAACTTGAGATGAGAACATTTAATATTAGTGTAGTATAGCCACATCACTAAGTTATTATATTCGTGTCACTTTCGTCAACTAATAAGCAGAATCATCAGAACCATGTTGAGTCATCGCGTCAAAGAAGGTTCTGTTTACTTATAGTTGACTAGTGTTCTGCGGAGTTCCGCCTGAGGTTTCCCCCGTGATCCGTTCTTTGGGATCACCAATTAGTTTAATTTGGTGAGTCCTGTCTTAGGGGTTGAATATCAGAAAATCCAAACATAAAAAATACACCCCTAACCTTTAAGCACAAGCTACCTTCCAAGTTTCATTGTTGCCTCAGCGTTGATCTCTACTTATGATATTTTCAGTGTTTTGTAAAGGGCTAAAAATCTCACGCAAACTATTCGGTGAGCTCTATATAAATGCTACTATAACGTTACAATTACAGATATATAAAAGCTATATTAACATTTATATAGTTTAATTGATATAATTGTGCTCGGGATTATATAAAATAATTCTAATCTATCTGAGAGCTGAGTTTTATCACTGCTAACCTATGTCACGATCTTATTTTATGTGGCAAGAATGACTTAATGACATCTTAATGATGTAAGTGCTCCCCATTACGGTAATCCAAATTGCAAATGCAATTGGTATTGCAAATGTCCATAGCCTGCTATCAACCTGTTAACATAAAAAAAGACTTCATTGGCCATCGAATGATTTTACGACACGATGGATACCCTCTTTTATTCTATGTAGGAATTAGCAGAGAATGGTAATACAGTAGAATCCCGATTATCCGAACATCGATTATCCGAACATCCGATTATCCGGACTCATTCGTCTCGGCTCTAATTATTAATTTAAAAATGTTTTGACGGCGCAACGAGACATGTTACTACGACAAGTTTATTCCCGCCTCTGACGGTGTACTCCCGCTCTCATTTGTTTGCGGGATAGTGTTTGTTATTGTTTCATTTTCTTTGATAGCGTTCAACTGAAAGGTTGTCTTTTATTTTTGTTTACGTTTTGTGTTGGAAATTTAAAATGTCCAAGCGAAAAAGAGTAGTGTTGTCTCTTAAAGACAAAATGAAGATAATTGAGAGTATAAAAAATGGTGAATCTGGCAGTAAGTTGGCACAAATATATGGTGTCGGAACTTCTACGATATCAGACATTAAAAAGAATTCTGATTCCATAATGAAATTCACCTGCGCGCTTGAGCAAGAAGATGGAAGTTCGGCAACGTAAAGTCATGAAAAACCTCAAAATGAAATTCTGGAGAATGCAGTTTTTACTTGGTTATTAGATAATGCGCCAACGCACCCTTCCGCTGAAACACTAAATCGAGAAAATTACATTACATTACATAATAAAAAATTATTAAAACTTAAATATTATTTGATTTGCTTTGAAATCGGTTATCCGGATTTTCGATTATACGGAATACCCCTGGTTTTAATTGATCCGGATAATCGGGATTCTACTGTATAATGACTGCGATGACTTGCCCGATCTATGATTGCAGAGCAAGAATGGATTTACATCTCGTTTCTCTATACCATAATCTATGGTAACTGATAAAGGTGCACAATGCCTGATGCCTGACTGGCTACTTTCTGACAACCATTCACGCTGTGCACATTTGTGTTTCATGCAAATTTTTTGGTGTTTCCTTTTAGAGACTCTTTGTTGTTGTTTTTTATTATTGATGAAATGTGGATGACTAAAAATATGATGGAACATCCTTGAGAATATTGGCGACTTTGCTTCCTTTACTAATCTTTCGGCAAACAAAAATACGGCCCCTCTGATGGTGACGCGGCTACCGCTAGCCTATAGCCGCTTGCAATACCCAAGGTATCATTTGCATGTTGCAGAACTTGCAAAAGGCTTGAGAGAAGTTGCCGTGTTCATTTTTATAAATCAGCAACTTATTATTTTTTATACGATGAAGTGGGTAAACAAAGGTACGGATCGCCTGATGGTAAGCGGTTACAGTAGCCATATGGACACGGGGCATCTCTCACGCGTTTCCGACCCGTTCGTCCCTCCCCAATGAGCACTGGCGACCTTACTCACCGCAAACTTTATGTTCTGCGCACATAAAGTTTGCGGTTTTTTTGGGTTGCGGTATTCTGTAAGGTAAAGGCACACCTCTAGGCGAGCTGCTCTTTGAGCGAATAAACGCTACGCTCTACCTCTCTTAATAGGTATAAAAGTATAGCTGAACTAATAATTCCATTATTAAACAATAAGTGAATGTGTAACTGGGAGTCTAATTAAACTTTCAATTTTCGAATACGAAATTAGCAGATAACTACAAATCAGAAGCACCCATTTATGCGGCATGCGGGTACAGTCTCATACAAAACGCTAACGGCATCAATAAGTAATGCGGTACGTACATACATCTAGATATAAGTCGCGTGTATTCGGTCCATTCGTTGTACCTGTATTCCCGACGCGCTATCTCCACTGGTCGCCGTTGTTCAGTTGTTTTCTTGGACACTCGGCCACGTAAATTATTGGCTACTTTTGGAAATAGGTGAAATAATACGAACTGCAATGCAGTGTATAGCTGTTATTTATAAAACTTGGAGACGATAACGAACTGGGGTGAAAGAATATGTACGATACATCGCATTTCGCAAGACCTGTAAATAAAGATTGAATTATACATCAAATTTTATTTCATTTAAAATTAAACTGCAGTTTATGAAAATAAATAATAAAATACTCTGCATATTTTTAAATATGAATTCAAGCTGTATAGATATATGATAAATATACCTATATACGAGTAATTATTTAAATGTGTCTATGTTTAATTTATATCACCTTTGATATCACTTTTTTATTGCTTTATTTTTTTTCTAGTGTAAATTTCGAATATTATTCATTCAGATTAAAATCTCTCAGTAAATTTTATCATTGCTTAATTTTTCAGTACCTACATAATCAACACCAAATTGTTCTTGATTCAGAAATACTGTCATTGTTTAAGTCTGATGATGATATAAATAAATCGCACCAAAGTATTTTGCAATCGATTGTACATAGTGAACACTTGCCGTTGTTATTGCGGTCCCTTGTTAGGTTCGATTATTGTTGTTAATTTGTATCGGCTCTGTTTTATCAGTTAACTGGTAGTTTACTAGTATTTAGGACGCGTCCGCTCCCACCTGACCAGCGACTGTTTCTTACCAGGTATCGTTTGACAAGTTGTTTATTTTCCAACATAGCGCGACCTGTGCGAAAATTTAATTGAATTTGCGGACATTTAAGTTGTATAATGTATATGTATTTCATAGGCATGTAAAGCTGTTGGTTCCGGTTTTCACTTAATTGTGATAGTCGTTAAGTTAGTTGGAGGCCTACTAGGCGGCTTGAAAACTCCAACAGTAGGTTGACCACTAGCCTACCTCCACCAATCCGCAGTAGCTACGCGTGGTGGAGTATCTACCCATTCCCTTTGTGAAAGGAGGCCTGTGCTCAGCAGGCTATGATAATGATACATATAGGCTAACTAGCAGCGAAACCCGGCGTTGCTCGGGTTCAAATACATCGCATGTTTAATGGTATAAAAAATATATAAGGATACGTTTTTTAACATAGATATTAAAGATTTCTATTTTCGATATTGAGAGACTTTCCAGAACATTCAAATAGTTTGTTCTTTTTTTTACTCGACTGCAATCACAACTGAACTGACGAAAAGTCACTGAATTTAGATTTATATGCCGAAATTTCCAGTACCAGATCACTCTAGAATATTTAGATGATTTGGTTTTTATAGATCAATAATAACACTCGTACACATTTTGGAACTTTCTAGACCAATCCAAAAAATCTCGATCATAATAAATTGCACTCATTTATGAACTTCCCAGATAATTCGGAAAATTTCTAGAACGTTCTCGAACATTCTAACTCGATAATAACAGTTTAGGGACATTTTGGAACTTTCTAGATGAAGCCAGAAATTTGTAGAACTTTCTCAAACATTCTATATCGATTATAATAGTTTGCATTCATTCTAGAATTTTCTAGAACATTCCAGATATTTGTTGAACTTTCTAGAACACTCCAGATAAATTATAACCGTTTTACTCATTTTGGAACTTTCTAGATCATTCAAGAAATTTCTCGAACATTCTAAATCGATCATAATCAATTGCACTAATTTTGTAACTTTCCAGATCATTCGGAAAATTTCTAGAACGTTCTTGAACATTCTAACTCGATAATAACAGTTTTGGACATTTTGGAACTTTCTAGATGAAGCCAGATCAATTATAATCGTTTTACTAATTTTAGAATTTTCTAGATCATTCAAGAAATTTCTCGAACATTCTAAATCGATCATAATCAATTGCACTCATTTTGGAACTTTCCAGATCATTCGGAAAATTTATAGAACATTCTCGATCATTCTAAAATGATCATAATAAATTGCACTCATTTTGGAACTTTCCAGATCATTCTGGAAATTTCTAGAACGTTCTCGAACATTCTAACTCGATAATAACAGTTTTGGACATTTTGGAACTTTCTAGATGAAGCCAGAAATTTGTAGAACTTTCTCAAACATTCTATATCGATTATAATAGTTTGCATTCATTCTAGAATTTTCTAGAACATTCCAGATATTTGTTGAACTTTCTAGAACATTCCAGATCGATTATAACCGTTTTACTCATTTTGGAACTTTCTAGATCATTCAAGAAATTTCTCGAACATTCTAAATCGATCATAATCAATTGCACTAATTTTGTAACTTTCCAGATCATTCGGAAAATTTCTAGAACGTTCTTGAACATTCTAACTCGATAATAACAGTTTTGGATATTTTGGAACTTTCTAGATGAAGCCAGATCAATTATAACCGTTTTACTCATTTTGGAACTTTCTAGATCATTCAAGAAATTTCTCGAACATTCTAAATCGATCATAATCAATTGCACTCATTTTGGAGCTTTCCAGATCATTCTAGAAATTTCTAGAACTCTCTCGAACATTCTAAATCGATCATAATAAATTGCACTCATTTTGGAACTTTCTAGATGAAGCCAGAAATTTGTAGAACTTTCTCAAAACATGCTATATCGATTATAATAGTTTGCATTCACTCTAGAATTTTCTAGATCATTCCAGATATTTGTTGAACTTTCTAGTACATTCTAGATCGATTATAACCGTTTTACACATTTTGGAACTTTCCATTCCAGAAATTTTGAGATCTTTTCAGAAGTCCTCATGCGTTAGAAAAGGACAGCAATATATGTTTTAACATTTTCGCCACCCACAACCACCCCCTTCCACCCACCGCGACCAAACTCCCTTACTACCACCTGGAGACCAAGGGGTATTTACCACCCCAACGGGAAGTTGATTGGGGTTCGTGGTGATTGAGAAAACTGCGTATTTACGTACCCACAAAAGCATTTTATATATATTATTAGATTTTCATACCGGGTGAAACCGCGGGAGACAGTACATATAATCTCAAATTACGATTTGATTTTAATTTCTACACAAACTACCTAGTTCCTGGGTTATATTTTACTAAGTTTCACTATACAACAGTTAAAAAGCAGCTAATGGTTAGCGAACCGATAATGGTAATAAATCGTAAAGACGATAATTATCTGCACAATTACAAGGGCGTAGAAATGGAACGCCTGTGCTGGGCGCCCGCGTGTTGTATCGCGTTGGGCGGCGCTTACGCATTCCTTTATTACAATTTTAGTTAGCAGCCGTTTTTCAATCTTTCATACATCGTGTTTCTAAAATTGAAGACCTCTTCACAAACTAAGGCACAATTTATTTTCATTGTAAATATGTCAATATTGGTTGGTTGGTTCTCGCGAGGGACGCGCGTCCTATCATAACAATTGATGTCATTGTTATATTTTTAACCGCAAGCCAAGCGAAATAGATATAGGTAACAAACAAACGAATAGACATTTTCAGATTAATCATATTAGATATAAGAAATACCTATAGGTACTTATAGGAAGATAGATATGTATATCATATAAGAAAGTTTGGATACTTAACATTCCTCTATGTAATACTTTACCAAATACTTAAGCTATTGTAGCAAGTTTTTGCCGCACAATGTTGCAGTGTTTAAGGTCTTATAATATTTGAGACTGCATAATGTAGATTACCCACAAGATGTACAGAACTCATTAAATCATCAACAAGTTGTTCCCTCAGTGAATGTACACGCAGTGCCGCAAATAGAGAAAGATGGAGAAGTCTCGCAAAAGCCGCAACAAACTCATCAAACGATCCATAACCACGACCACTCCGCCAGGAGTGTACGACTGAGAAGAAAAATGTAGATTATTGTAGATTGATAATTGCTTTAAAAGGTTTGGTTTACCGAAATATTAATTTAAATAATTCAAATTTTAAAACAAAAACTGCTAAACAAATTGTTACGGAAGAAAAGTAATGTAATTAATTATTTTAATTATGCTAGAAAGTCGATGGCACACTCATCATCATCATGTTTAACATTATATCCACTTCTCAACAATATATGATTAACATAATTGAGATAATAAATACATCTCTATACCATGGTAATAACAAGCAACCGCACTAAGTATTGTTAGGTTGTTATACAGTTTTTACCTCACTATCTGTCAATCGTTTGTGGTTTCGCGGTCCAGTGCGCGGGCTACCGGTGGAAAATAGGCACACAGACAGACAGACGGAAAGATGAGGGTTTCACTATAGATAGGGGAGAGGTAAATTGAATATGAACTTTCGATTGCGGTGAAATGTGCGAGTAATCTGAGCTTTGGTCGGTTGGAAAGCGTTGGTATTGTTTTGTGAGAAATTATAGTTTAGATTAGATTTGAGTTAGGTTGAGCGAGATGATGGATTTGAGCAATATCTAATATTGAAGATGCGTGCAGAATCAAAAATATCTTATTCATGATATCTGAAGAAAATATTCGTAGCGTGTGGGGCGTTTACCTGATACTAAATGTGCTTCTGGTTTCAGCTTTTGTTAAAATAATGGCTTGATAAGCTTGTCTCTATGAGGGGTTTTACCTCTAGGTAATGGTTTTAACCTGTTTTTGTGATTTCAAATTAGCTTTAAAGTAACTTTAGCTTTGATTTCAACAAGTCTGAATAAATTAACTTAAGGTCCAGGAGGCCTACGCCGCAGAGGCGACTACTAATGCATAATAATAGTTAATAAGTTTACGAGAAATAAGTTATGTAAATCAAATAATATAAAATGTATACTATCATAACTTGCTAACTTGTTATTGTATTCTAACTCTTAAAAATAATAAAGTAATATAGATATTTTATAATAAGCTAGAGAGATAATGTTATTTATACTTAGTAGAAATAAAGGCTATTTTTATTTTTATTTTATTTTATTTTAAGGTCCAGGAGAATGACTATCAAAATATAGACAAAACCATCGATGTCCCAAAAAAAAAATAATGTTGACAATTACGAAGCGGTAGTTTAGGATGAATCATTGCTTGGATTTATGTGCTTGTAAAAAGTGCACAACTTTCTAAAAACTTTTGGCAATATCTAGGTTGAAGTTGTCAAGATATCTTCCTTGTTTTAATGCACATTCCGTGCTGACATTTCCAAAGTAAGTAGATTAAACGATTAGTGTTGTGCCGATATCAATATTATTTTTATCAGATTCGAGACGTTGTCGTCTCGAATCTGTATGAAGGAAGGAATTAAATTGTGTACTCGGACACTTGTGAAAATATTATCTGCGTATGATTTTTAATGGTACTGTAAAGACAATCGTGGATGCACCTAACTAAAAAATATCCATTTTGTTCACAATTCTTTTTTTGTTGACTACTGTGCTCATGATGTTTGGAAACCAAGGTTCCGTCCGTACCGACCAGTCCGTATTAACGGAATCGTTTTTTTATCGTGGGGAAATCCTCATAAGTTAAACTTTTCGTCATGGTAGTGTCGTCTCCTGGCGGAATCGCCCCACTATCGCCGGCACTACCGCTGGCAGGAACAGATTCCACCTGATCAGGCCAACCAGGATCCGCTGCTCGGGTTCTCAAGCGAGGCATACGGCGAGCGTGTGCGATGTGGAATCCTGGTTGCTCCTATGGTAGTGTAATCATGCCGCCCCTTGGTACCCTATTACTTAAGCCTTAGCTTTCCATCTATATGTCAGAGGTCTGTATCCAGTAGAGGACGTAGTGGAACGTCATAAAAAAGGGTGTGACATCCCTAAAATGAAATAAACTAATTACATAAATCACATCTCAGCTAATTTATTGTTCTTAAATCACGATAAAATATTTAATTACAATATTAATTTAAACGACAGTTTTACTGCAGTCGTATTGGTTCCCACTGTGAATCGTACCTTTCACCAGGATACTATCGAAAAAAGTCGCTCTCAATGTTTTTGTAGAAATAGTTTTAATTAGATCACTCATAATCGATTAATTCGGAGCGAATTCAGTACAGCACTGAGCAACGTCTGAAACAGAGAAAGCGTGGCGTATTTATATATGGATTAATAATTTTCTATTTCATTCATTCTTTTTTTGATGGCGATTGATGTGATTAAAATATGAACCCCTCTTACAATGGCCGTTCGTTGTAAGATTAGATAACTCATTTTTTTTTGTTTGATTAAAAGTACACTTAGCCAATTATTATTCTCTTTAAAAGTAAATGAACAAGAGAGAAAACAAAATTACTTACATAAGTTTGGTTAAGTATTCTCAATGAAGTAGAATGAGTCTGTTCAATGGGCCCGGGACATATGAATAGATGGTGCCTTCTTTTAATAGCTTCAACTATTAAAGTGTCTTTATTTATTATTATATTCGTGAAACCCAGTCGACGGATACGTGTCAGCTTCTCAGCGCTGCGGCTCCGTAAAGTACACACTTAACAAAGCAAAGTATTGTTGATTGAATCCGAGTGAGAGCACCATTCAAATTCCGCCATTGTTTCTTCTCCGTGTTTAAAAATGGAACTCCTTTCAAGACGTCCACTCGTTGGGAGCGCCGTGCGTTGTCATGGGAACACGGGCTGTCAGGTTGACAGACGGCGGTGACTGTCACAGTGTTGTGTTGGTAATGTAGCTTTCACGTTGATGTGTGAATATTCTCATTCTGAAAGGACTTTTGTTATTAGAACAGCTTCATCAAAAAATATGGACCTTCCCATCCACTTAGATGACTCGCATTTCAACCTTAAATCTATGCCTGAAATGTATCTTGCTATAAGATTTTTTCTCGCTTGTTTTTGATAATTATTTTCAAATATTTCTTCATTAAAATTCATTCTCTTTAGTAGAGCCCCGACATGAGGTACCACATTATGCCATTTAAGTAAAGGGCATTAGTTTTTTCTGTGTATAGGCCTGTGTTTGACCGTTAACTCTAAGTCAATATCACCATACTAAGCGCTGATGGCCGAAGGTGGTGACACACGTAGCTTTGAAGGAACTGGCTTTCAAATGCCGCTGACAAAACACACCGATGGGTGCTTGGTGGCAGATTTTCAACATGAGGGTGGTAACCAGCCAGATGGTATTACAAGGTTAGGGTACCTTGTAATACCACCATGCTATGGTTTCTTCATCCGAACACTGAGCTGTCATCGCCTAAACTTTGTAATAATCAAGTTGAAAATCAGTCGCAAAGCCTATTGGTGTATTCTGGCAATATCCCAGAAAGTAACTATTACACCGTCCTATTTTTAGGATCCTAACTAGGATGGTTCTAACTAGGAAGCAGGAAGCTTCTCATTACACTACACTATCTTGCTTTCTAAATAGGACGCGGCAAAGAGTATAGCAACTATACTAAAGCGGGACGGACGACTCGTAGGGATGTAACAAAGGTCAATTTAAAAAAAAATATAACGATACTTACATCGATGATCTTCCGATGTTTTAAGTTTTTTATTCTCTCAAACCGATTACACAACTTAAAATTTTAATGAATACAAATGAGCTCCTTTATGTTAAAAATAAAAAACAAAATTGAACTTTATGTAAGTAAGTACCAAGTATTAATTTATAAATAATGTAGTATTTTCAATGTACGGATTATTTTTCTATTATTGTTTTTTGATTACTAATGACCTATACATTCATCCCTTAAAGACTTTAGAAGGGCCTTATATAATTATTTCAAAACATCTATGTTTTGAAGAACAATGTTACATCCCTAAACGTCCTGAATCGGAGCGACGCGATTACACTTTCCTGTTTAAGGAAGTAGAGCGGTTGGGACCTTCCTATCTCACTACTTAGGACGCTAACCGTTCTTTCTGCGATTACACGTTCCTATTTCCTAGTTAGGATCCTAAAAATAGGACGGTGTAATAGTTACTTAAAAGCCAGTTCCCTTACTATGGTGCTTACTACCTGCGTCCACATAATTGAGATTGTGGACAAACACACGCCTAGCTATAATAAAAATAAAAACCGGCCAAGTACGAGTCAGACTCGCACACGGAGGGTTCCGTACAATATTAATTAACTCACCTTTGCCACAGAGGGTTGTCTTTGCCATGAAAAAAAAAAAAACATTTCTTGTATGGGCCCCATTAATTTCTAATTTAATGTCATTTCTTTTTTATTTATACTACTAAGTCGGTAAACAAGCGTACGGCCTGCCTGATGGTAAACGGCTACCGCAGCCATATGAACGCTTGCAACATTTGCATTTGTTGTTATATCGGTAATAGAAATATACATTCTCTGTAAATTTCAGCTGTCTACCTCTTACGGTTCATGAGATACAGCCCACTGACAGACAGACGGACGGACGGACGGACAGCGGAATCTTAGTAATAGGTTCCTGTTTGGCACCCTTCGGGTACGGAACCCTAAAAAGTAATGGTTCTAACTTAAAAGTAGGGAAGGATACCTGTATAACGTGTACTCATAGCTTATAATTAAGTAAAGACGTAATAGCACTGATAGCACGTAGATTTATTCATCTAGGATATTGTAAGTGTCTAGCAAAGTCGATTATGCGGTCTATGGCGTAGGGCGGTTGTCAAGGTAGCCGTTATGGGGTCGCAGAGTCGGCTAGGTCGAGTCTAGGGCGTCGGTCATGGAAACTGAACGTGGGTAGCTGACGTAGATGGATGGTGAGGTCTATTCAAAGGATTGTCGTGTGTCGACTCATCTTTATGTTGCGTATTTTTGAGTTAAATGCTTTCTATGTTACCTCACTTTTGAGACTTAAAGTGTTTAATAGGGAATATAGAGATAGGTATATGCATGGGCAAAGTTCTTACGTTAAAATGCTTGGTGAATAGTTTGTTTGTCGGCAAGGTTTAAGTACGTAATTGTTCCATTCATATTTAAACTGACTGTTGTACTTAAAACTAAAGTTTTTGTTATTACCTACTTGCATAACTTGAAACGGCATTTGAGAGTTTAAAATGCGTAAATCTGCGTTGACAGCTGCGTAGATGTGTTACAGAAAATCATTGTAGGTACAGTGCAGTGTAGTGCCCAAACTTTGGGAATAGTCAGTATTTCGCAAACAAAAATAAAATATTTTATTTGATAAAGAAATTGAGCTTTTTCTTTGAATATAGTAAAAATGATGATGTTTCTTTTTATTTATTTCTAAAGTCAATTATACGATTACGCTACAAGTTATTTTCTATTGATGTGTCAGTCATACCGGCCTGTTTGAATTAGAGTTTATCAGAACTTTCTCCTCCGAAAATTGGAGCATACAAAAATTTTCTTAACTTTTCAAGCTTGGTGCATTACAATTACAACATCTATGCGTTTGATCTCATGTAGTTAAAAATGTTTGCGGAAGGTTGACCTAATATTCACGTGTACCCTACCATTTGTTAACTATGTCATAACTCATAAGCTTAGTCGCAATGTGGTGATAATGGTTCGTGTAATGGATGCTTGTCATCGGAAGTCTGAAGGCATGCTACAGCTTGATATTAAGCGTCGTGCGCACGCGTCCACGATAACGTCTGCAAGTGCTATAGCGCCCTACAACGTGCGTGGGAAAATGTATGCGTTTAATGGACCAAAGTGCGTACCATTACCGAGAAGTACTATTACATATACTGTTGTTCAGACGAAATGGTCTTTACCCACAAAGAGATAATGTTTTATTATGTTTTTCGACTAAACCTTATGTACCAGTTTTCTGTAATGAATACAGTAGGTACTTTCTGATAGGAAATAGTGAAACTCTATAGTTAGAGGATATACCAATGTCTTGAAGCTTTCAAAGAAACGGTGGTGATTGCTCAATTGCTTATGAGATCTTAAACAAGATTAACATCTGTTTACTTTTAAATGTTTTAAACTTGCCTGTTTTACCTCCAAATATAGACATGTTCCACGATCACGCTCGTGTTATCTATACAAGCAAGGGAAGCATCGTGTAAACACAAACTTCTGTGAAAGTAGAGGTAGGAACTTTGATTGGGCGAACGTTTTTAGATTATATTTGTAAACGCACGTCTTCTTACTGCTGCGGAAAAGGGCACGAACCACTTAACAAGTTTCGGAATTTTAAATGTTTTTTTTACTCGATTTAGGTTGACTTTTTCTGGAACTTGCAATGATCTGTCAGGTCTTTTAAAGAATTACAAAATTTTGCACCCAGCAATTATGATTGTTCTACAATTTTAGTCTGCATCGGATGCAAAGTATATGCATTAATACAGCAGAACAACTGTTCAATTCATCTAAATACCTATGAGCCACGCATGGTTTTTTTTTTGCAGATTTATGTAATTTGTTGCTTTATGAACTACGTCTTTTAAACATAGTGAAGTGTTGTAACGTCTCGGAGTCTACTCATTGTATGGATGTAACTGAGGCCCTTTTTAATGTACCTACGTCAGTAGGTATATTGTAATAGGGCAGTGTTGAAACAGTGAAGCTCTCGATTGTTTGACGTTTACCGCTTACAAGATGGATGGCTGCGTGCGCTTCGCTGGCCAACATTAGCTCGTGTTTACGGTTCAACACTTAAATCACAGTATAAGCATCCGCAGTAAATAGTTAAAGCAGTAATTCAACGCCCAATATGACAAATTTTCCTATTTAAACGTCGAAGTCGTAACTGCTGTCATGTAATACATTACCGTAGTATTATGGGTTTTGTTTATCATAAATTCTGATGTGGTTATTTGCTTTAAGGATTTATTTTACATTTTTTGTAATATTGGAAAATTCGACACGTTTTTCCCTTTATAAATACACAAGGATTTTTGAAAAACCTCAGAATTGCTAACGTGGTTTGTCATAATTTGTCTATCTAATATTAGAGATACCTATTAGATTAACTGTACTCAGTCCGATTTGAGTAGAGCATCAAATAAATTCATCTAGCTTGTTAGCATCTGGGTAAAATCTGGTTTCCATTCCCTTTTACCCTCATTTGTGAATGGAGGCCTGTGCTCAGCAGTGGGACATTATAGGATAATGACGATGATTTATAAGAAGCTTAAATAGACGTTCCGCAGTTTCATCTGGGATCCCTAATTTTATCCTCTTAGGGGTTAAATTTAGAAAATCCCTTCCTTAGTGAATTTCTACCTTATTTATGAAACTTACGTAGAAAATATAAGAGCTGTGCTTTAATATGTTAGTCAGTCAGTTTATCCTTTTTTATTTATAAGATTCAAAGAAGATAAATATGGCCTACTGTTTAATTGATGTACTATGGTTAAGTGAACTGCATGCGATTATGAGCAAATAAGTGGATAGTGTTTGTTTGTTTGGAGATATATATATGTATTTGTGTATCTTCAGTGCTTTCTTTGATGATGGTACCTAGTTTGTACCTAACACCTTAGACACAATCAGGCATTGTAGTAGAGTGTGCGGTATATCCTTAATAGAAACTACTATGGCTGAGTTCTAACTCATCATCATCATCAGCCTATAATGTCCCACTGCTGAGCACAGGCCTCCTTTCACAAATTAAGGTGGAAGGGAATGGGCAATACTCCACCACGCGTGCCCACTGCGGATCGGTGGAGGTAGGCTAGTGGTCAACCTACTGTTGGAATTTTTCAAGCCGCCTAGGTGGCATCCAACTAGCTTAACGACTATCACAATTAAGTGATAACCGGGACCAACGGCTTTACGTGCCTTCCGAAGCACGGAAACGCTCGATTTGAAATACCACTAGGCGGTCACCCATCCAGGTACCGACCACGACAGGCGTAGCTCAACTTTGCCGATCGATTAAGAACGGCTAATCATGCTACACCACGAGCGCTTCACGAGTTCTAACTAACATATTTATATTATGAAAGGTTTTTTGGCATAATAAAGTATAATTTTAAAGAACAACTGCAATAAAAAAAAAAAAAACATTTTTATTCAGTTTAGGCCCTGGTAAGGCACTTATGAACGTTAAGTACATTAATCCAGTTTTGGGCCCTGATAATGCACTTATGAACGTTATAACTGACTCTACCATCGGAATAAACAAATATACAGGTAACTTAGGTACCTCGTACTTATTGCCAAGCAATATTGATTATGGTTATTGG
The DNA here is from genome assembly GCA_951394255.1 of Polyploca ridens. NCBI lineage: Eukaryota > Metazoa > Arthropoda > Insecta > Lepidoptera > Drepanidae > Polyploca > Polyploca ridens. The sequence goes on along the minus strand of OX596264.1, from coordinate 6,053,879 downwards.
ATTATCAATCACTATGATAAATAACGTAATGTTCCTTGTGTACGTAAATAATGATGTCAATTCATTATACTTTATCTTATTTTCCTGAATGAATATTTAAATTCAAATAGCTTCACTTACAATGACAATAGTATTATTTAATTAAGTGTAGGCTAGTTATTTCATAATTTTAATATCTTTTTATGTTTCTAGTTCCAGTTTTTACTGATAGCTTTTAGGAAGCGAAATAAAGAGTTATAGTAATATAAGTACTTTAATGATCCAACATTCACCTTTTATGGGGACATGAATATTTGTCTTCAATTAAAGACAATGCTCATCGTCGCCTGTCAATGTATGAAATATAGCCCAGCCGACGACCACGATAGGGATGAATCATTCGCGTTCATACCCCGTTACGTCCCACTTCTGTATCCGAAGCGACCGGTTTGACATCATCCGCCATTCCCAACCAAAACCACCTTTGTTATCATCGACCTGTACCCTCCATCTGTTGTCACTGAACATGTGGTAACCAGCATATGGCACGGACACCTTAAAAAAAAAAACAAAACAAGAGGTGCGGAAGTGGCGGGTGCGCATGCGCGGTTCAGTTTTCACGGCGCGGGCGGAGGGTGGCAGCATCGACTTAAGCCAGGGTACTAGCCCGCGCGCGTTCAGTCAGCTGACAACAGCCGTAGCGTTTGCACGCCAACTTAACTATACCGACGCGTCGTGTTCGTAGTGACCGCACTCGTGTGTTATATCTTCGTGTTAAAACAAAAAATACATATACCCTACAATGGCCACCTACGCCCAATTCAAGCACGTCGAGCTCTACAAAATCGGTCACGGAAAGAACAGGTATGTTTTTCAGTTGAAGTTCTTGTAGGGATGCTGCTTTTGAACGATTTTCAGTGACTACCTACCACACATCTTTGTTTTGGGAAAGGGCAAGGGTTATGCTGTTTTTTAATGATACACATTAAATTTAATGATTTAATATTTTTAAGACTAATAACGTTTTTATTAAAGCATTTTCCGCATGTGGTTATGACAATTTTTCATGATCATTAGATCTATTTGTTTTTTTTTTTACTGATACTTAATTTCTAGATTTATAAATTAACACAATATGAGGAAACTTTACAAAAATGTTTATTTTTGTCACTTTACAATTTTTACTTAATTACCGTTCCTAAAATCAAAATTAATATTTTTTTTACCATATATTCGATTTATAAGAAGTAATTAGCCATAAAAATAATTTAACATTTTCTGGCACTAGAAAATGTGAATTTTCATGAAAAGTGCAATGAACTCTACGTCGTTATAATGCGGAGGTCACGAGGCTTTTATCGCCAACATTAAGCTTTCAGTTTCAGTGGATTTAGGTGTAGATTTCTAATGTTCTAGAAAATTATTTGGTCACCTTATTATAAAAAAACGATGTAATAAGAGCTCAAATTAAATATACTTTTTTGTATGAGTCGAAAATGAATGCAAATACAACATAATAGACATAATCCTAAATATGACGTAGAAGCAGTTGAAATAGTGTATATCCTCATAAGAATATACAAATTTATATTCAAAAAAAATTAAGTACGCCGCATTGCTACACTATCTTTCCTAAAAGTATCTAAAATGTTACAGATGGATGACTATTAATGATATCAGAATTTAGATTATTAATAATTGTAAATGTACTTAGTAGTATGGTTTAAGTAGTATGGTTTATTGATTAATCGATAAAATCAGCAATAACATGGACAATTAATTGTATCAATTCATTATGTATTTTTATCATCGTACTGCATCTTAATTACAATAATTATAATAAATTATTATATTCACACGATCAGCGCATAAATATATCAATTTACATCACTCCTTCATATTAATGGCGTAGTAACATTTTATAGAGATATTTAATTTTAGAGAGTTTAATAAGATACGCAACATATCGGTCGTGGGAAATGGACGTTTAATTTGCATGTATATTGAAGTCTTTATTCTTTCTATGACCTTTTGCATATAACATTAAAAAGCTGCGTCTTTCGTAGAGCCTTTTTGGTTGTCATAGATCTATCACTACCTATCAGTGAGTTTACCGTGAGGTCCAGGCTCTGAGGTTCCTTTAGTTTGTGTGCATACCACTTTCAATTGAACACATCAACTAATAACAATGAACATTGTGGTCATAATGTGTCTATGAAATGCGAAACAAAAAACAAACGTTGTACAGGTAGAGTCAATAAAAATTTTACCTCCTTTGTTTTGTCTCAATATTGTTTACTTTTTCGTTCCCTTCTATATTTTTTCTCTATTATTAACACGTTTAAACATAAGTTCCTCATATTGATCGTTCTCTTGTGATAGAATTTGAGTTATGACCTTATTGTAACTAATATTGCATTGCAGTCGACTGACATTACCTTACTTCTAAAATGTTGTAACACGGACACTGCTCTACATAAACTTCAAATTGTCTGAATCACGCTTATATTACGTTTATCACCATACAATGCTGGGTGTTATGAGGAAAAATTGTAATGGTTACGGTGATAAATGTGTGTAAATCTGAACATGCCATGTAATCGTGCGATTCGAAACGAAAACACGCGAATGTAACCAGCCTTGACTGGACGGTGTTATAGAAATTATTTTTCGAGCTAAACTTCAAGCCTATTTTGTAACGTCGTCATTTTGACGCCGACGGACGGGTTGAATATTTTAATTGGAGTTTAAAAAAATATAGGACTTTAAACCACTTTAAACAATATCCCCCTTACTCATAAAACGTTATTTAACTAAAAAGCTGATTAAGTGGTCACCTAAATAACGTCAAATTGTTTGACAATGACAGCAAGGTGACGTTAATTATTTGACCATTTATTCAGTAGATTTAGTTAAATAGCGTTTATGAGTAAGGCCGTATAGGTACGCTGGAGAAACATTTTAATTTACCGGTCGGACTGATTTTTAAAACCTACAAAACACTGTTGCAATAGGAATATTTAAATGTGAAATAAAATCTAGTTTCCACTTTTTGTGGTAATTAGAAATAAATCTTACAAAAATTACAACATAAGTAATTTTAATTTGGCTACAGATGATGATTTAAAAAGTAACTTTTAACTCGAAAGTAATCGTGCCGTATTTAATGCTACTTGCTTTCATCGAGAATATTCGCTAGAATAGAAAACCGAGGTTAATTAAAAGTTTTCACAATTACGTACACAGCAACTAACGGGAATATACTTTTTTAATCATTCGCGAGTTGTACACCATCGTTTAATTGCCAAATTTAATTAATGATATTTCAATCTAGCTCATGAAAAAAATCTCTTCAAGTTCGGCCGCATCTCTATAATAATGATGAGATTGGTAGCAGGTATTCTCTAGTTCACAATAATGTACCTAGCTTCGACGTTGTCGCTGGGAAGTCTGGCTTAGCAATCGAAAGCCTATGTAAGCGCAATCTTGAATTTTTAGGACAAATAAATTCTGCTGAGATTGTTTTTGGCCCTATGTTTAACAGGATATGATTATGTGAATCCCTTTATGTTTTTAGTTCTCTGAACCGGTATTCTGATTTAAAATTAGTTAATTTGAAACAATTATTTTCTAAAACTAAACTATATCAACGTATTCTTTGTGTTCTCGCTACAAGAACCTTTCGCCATCCCTCTTCAGTTATCGTAATGCGGTACAAATCAAAATTTTGTGATAACTCAAGTTGACTACCAAATATATGTGCCGCTATGTAGGCGAAGGCTACAGGGTGGTCCGCCGGTCGCGTGCCAACTGCCCACATTAGCATATCCATAGGAAGTGTGTGATTACTCGCTACGGACAGACAGACGCACACCGACGCCTTTACAAAGTCCCTTTGCTCAGTATTTAGCTATATATAAACCTTAACTGGGGTTGAGCCGCGACCTTGGTTCGCCCCATAAATAATGTTATTAGGATTAGCCTCATTTGAATCTGCGATGAGGGAGGTAGACGTATAAAGCCTTTCTAATACTGGTGTAATGAAAATGTATAGCTCGTTCATGTACATTCTGGATACATAAATGTAGCTATCGTAAATATAATATTTCACTGAAATAGTTTCCAGTGATAATTAACTATTGTCAGTTTTCATTAATTGCCCATAAAGTTTATAGGTTGCTCTGGAGAGTTTTGTAGGCTTTCGAGATCAGTATTTTTTTTTTTTTTTTTTATACCACTAAGGTGGCAAACAAGCATACGGCCCGCCTGATGGTAAGCAGTTACCGTAGCCTATGGACGCTTGCAACACCAGGGGCATCACTTGCGCGTTGCCGACCCTGAAGAAATCTCTTCACGCCCTTTTTGAAGAACCCCATGCTGTACTCCATTGGGAAAACCACGGCGGGGAGCTCATTCCACAATCTGACCGTCCGCGGAAGAAAGCTCCTTTGAGCCCGCACAGTTCGAAACAATTCTGGTTTCAATATGATATAATATGGTATTAAGAACATATTTATACTGGGTGGAGATTTTGAGATGGCTTATTTTCGAAACCTATGTTGGGTTAGTCATACTGAACAACTGATTTATGATCGATCAAAGTTTGACCTTATGTGCGAAAAGTGAAAAAAAAAATTGAGAATTCTTTGTTGGCCCCATAGTAAAAGTTGTTCAGCATGACTAACACAACATAGGTTTCGAAAATATGCCATCTAGTTATCTCCACCCTGTATAACAGAACAAGTACAGGGCTGATTGGAAGCCGGAAACAATAAGTATAAAGAATTCTCTCTCTTCTGTCTGCCTATACCCCATGACCCCATCGTTCCATTTGTACAACAATAACAAGCTCCATAATTTGTCTGCCTTCTCGAAATATTCCCCTTTATTTTTACTATTATTCTAATGTTATTATTGTACTCAGTAAATATATATAGTGCTTCAGCCAATTTTCTTCTTTTAATTAGAACATGCGGATCCGTTTATTTTTCTACAAAGCATTTAGACGTATTTTAATAGTGATAAAGGTGCTTATAAATGTACAAGTATTTATGAGGTCTCACACTACACTGTTGCTAAAGTAAAGCTTAATAGATCCTGAGGAGGCGACGTTTATTTATTGAGCTGTTCTCTTAACGGAGTGTGTCATTAATCAAGGTATAGTTAAGATTATAGTGCATAGATGTTATCAAAACAGATTAATCTTTCAGAAATCAGTATAATATTAGGTAGCACTATGGTGGAAAGTAGGTTTTATTCATCTTCGTAAGTACCAGTAATATCTACTATGATTTTAATATAGATTTGATAATTTTAAATCACATTCTTGACATAAATACTTTTTGCATAGGTAAAAATGCGTTCTCGCTCTTCCGCTTGAGATTTAAAAAGCGAATAAATCACGTGGTAATCTGAATGTATGCCAAGTTTCCAGACTAAAGCCTATTTCGTCCCCAAAAGAGAGGCCATTGGCCTCCGTGACCGCTTCTAAATGACGTCATACCGTTTCTAGAACTATCTGCTGGGAAATTGTGTTTTGCCTTTCCGTCCTAGTCAAGATATTCACTTCCGAGTTAGTTCTGGGGCTCATTACTGTGAAATGGATTAATCAAATAAATAATCACATATTAAATAGATTGGGTAGTGTGACATGATTTTTCAGTAATAACTGCAAAAAAGATAAAAATATAAATCGATTATTATTTTTACACGTTAAATTCGTAACATATTTTGTCCCAATTTGATTTTAAACACTTAAAAGTGCATTGACCTGATTATCGAGGATTATCTTGTCATCATTGTATCGCTGATAGCACATTTTTGCGAGGGGTGTGTCGTTGCTACGTGCGTATGATAAATCGTAGCGCGCGTACCGTAGCACCGCTGAATGCATTATGTTGAATCGATATCAACGCGCGCGTTTTTGTAAACGACTTCTGTAGCTTGGAACAAGTCAATTTAGTAGTACGACCGTATTATAATGGTAATCGATGCATCGGAAAAAACTTCGTCGACTCGATTCCACGAGTATATCGAGAGCATTCGACACCCGACTCACGTGAATCACGGCAAGCTAATTTTAACAAGGACAAAAGGAAGGGATTTTCTCAGAAATAAATCACTCTAAACCACATGGAAAGTGGGTTATCACTATTGCCCTATTTTGGGTTTATTTCTTAATTGACGGAAGCGCTCTCTTTTGCCTTTTACAGTTCAATGGACGCCTCCGTAATGATATCATTATGTTTATTGGCTGAATTAAGCTGTCCGTACCTTTAGAACTGTCAATTCCTACCTAATTTGATTCTATTGGCATTTTAAATAAGACGTCGTGACTCTATCGAACTTAAGTTAAACATATACTTATAATTTTTCATGTATTTCTTACCGTTACAGACATAATTAAATGCAACAAAAGAATAAAAGTTGAGCGGTACTTTATAATGTAGTTGAAGAGAATTACGCACTATAACAGTGGTTTATTACCCTTTTAGTCAGATAAGTACTTTGTTTGGCTTATTCCCGTTTGTCTACGTTCCCGTTTGTCAACGGTACATATACTTACCTATAGCGGTGTATCGTGTACACCAAGTACAGTCAGTATGTTAAGTTTAATTTTAAAGGAATGTAAATATTGGTTTGAAATTAAATAAGTACATATTTAAAAAAAATATAGTGTAGTTTTTATGTATTATTTAAAAATATAATATATTATGACTAGAAATTATTTAACCTATGCAAAGCAAAATCAACAACATACGTTACTATAATATACAATGGGTTAACGTTGTTTATTCATTTGTAATGTTTTTATCTAATTGTGACTATACAAAAAGAAAAAAAAACAATAAAGTCGAAAATTTTAAATTTGAACTTAACAAAGTAAAATCAAAAATCAACATTTTGAACTAATAGGTAGTTACATATATATACCAAATCTTTTCTTCACATAATTTTCCGGTTTCACTTACAGCTCATATAACAATCATATCAAATCAATTAACAATAAGGGCATACTCAGAAACCCTTTGTACAATCTAGTCTTTCTTTAGAATTTAAAAAAAAAAAATTTCAACTAGGATAGGTTACATGTATTCTATGTAGTTCTTAGTCATTAACGTGGTAGATATACAAACTAAAAATAATATTAAATAAATTCGGCACACAACTTTTTATTCTAACTGTACTTTAACGTGTGCTCAGATACGTAATATATACAAACATAACCAATGTATATGTACCGTTGACAAACGGGAACGTAGACAAACGGGAATAAGCCCTTTGTTTGGCGAAACTGTATATATGCACGTAGGTACTTTGAGCAACAAGGTCGTACATTGCGTGCCCTCGCAAAATTTATTCGGAAGCAGCCAGATTTGCCGCATTGCCCTTCTGTCGTGATATTCCACCGAGTTACAAAAATAACGCAAATGATAAATTTAAGCGTTTACATTTAATAGAGAAAATAAAAAAGATAGTAGATTGTTTTTTTATAACTTAACAGAATAGTTTTGAAAGCGTAACTAAACTATAGACTTTTAGCAACTCTTGAAGTGGATTTGAATCCTTTAAATCGCGGTTAAAAAAATAAAAATTGATTCAATTGTTATTATGGGACGCGCGGCCCTCGCAAAAGCCAACAGGGCAACGCGTGGTCTATCAACCAGACTTAAGTTATACGAAATTCTGTAAATCTCTGAAACAGCATAAATACGCTATAGCACGGTTGTAAAATACTGTCACGAGAAAAGGTAATGTTACCTTCACATAAGGTTGTAGATAATTATTTTTTAATAATCACTCTGTGCGGCCTCTTTGGTCATAAATGATAGACGCTGGACTTTCTCCCAGCATCAATCATATTAACGTGTTAGTGGTACAAAGGGCCTTTATGAGTTCCCGTCATAAAGAAGCTACTAAGTAGGCTCTAAGCTGTTAAGCCATTAGAAGGCCATGTAAGGGAATTTGTTACGCTTCGACTTGTCGATGTCGCACCTCGATGTGGTTAATGAGGTTATTGAATTTATCAATTGTGGCTTTGCGGAACTTGTGTTTTTATCTATGTCTTGATGAATATATTTACTCAGATTTGTACGTAAGATATAATTCAATACTCATAGTGGTTTTATTTATCCTAAAATGTTCTACCCTAATTTAAAATACAATTTGTAAAGCGACTGTAGGACGGTTAACACACTGCCACGCATCACGCAGCGTAGCGCGTGAATACGTGTTTTGACGTTGCTTGTAAGTATCTCGGTTTATATAGAAAACACGCGCAGTCCAACACACAGAAAATGCATCCACATCATTTTCGTTCGTTGACACGCAACATGCAGCGTGATGGCGTGGCGGTGTGTTAACCGCCTTTTTATTCGGCGGAGGTAAAAACAATGAGGAAGCTGAGGAAGTCTATGCACGAAAAGTACAAATCAAGCTCAGCCTATCAAAGGAATGGTTGATGAAGGCATGGTAGGCATGCCTCTCGTTGGAGTCTCATCTCCCATTAATGGCGACGTATTATGAATTGTCGATGAAAATACTGAATTATGTAGTGAATAGCTCTTGAAGATGAAGAGGCTGAGAATGAGGCTAATAATTAAGTGGAAAAACCAATAGCGGGAGATTTTTATTACATTAGTTTTTTCTACCCTCGTCTAGGTATATATTTTTTAAATTCAATTCCATTAAACTAATTTAGAACCATATTTATATCCATTAATTTCCAAAATACATCTCAATCGTTAACCTATTCATCAACCTGAAATTGAATATAATAGATAAATAATAAACTAGTATTAACCCTAATTATCCAATTATCGCAACTTTGAAGACCTGTATAATAAATCATTTGCTTTAAAATATGACAGCTCTTTTGAATAAACGCTTGAAATAACGTATACCTAACTGTTACTTAATTTTCTGCACTATTATCTATATTTTTACGACTGTTATTATGTCGATTGGTAACTAATGATTCAGTAGCTATTTTATGAAAGGTAATCGAGTCGAAGCGGTGTTTAAACTGTGTTTAAGGATCGATAAATTTGTTGATATCGGCGGAGATATCGTCAAGATAAAGGTCAACTCAACACTTGAAAATAACATCTATTTTTCTTTATACATCGTGAAAGATTATTAACTCTCTTAAGAGTGCGTACCAAGCCAGAAAAATATCGCAATGTCAGATGAAACAAACTTATGTCTAATCTTCGCGTGGAGATGAGATGGAGATAGCGTGTTTCGCGGCACAAAAATGAACGAAGCGCTTCTTATCTAAATAACTCGTAAAGTATAGAATATTTAAAAAAATCGTTAGTAGCAGCCCTAGGTCATATGTTAGTGATATTATTTATCGAATTTTTGTCTTAATTAGATACACCATGAACGAATAAAACCGAAAATTCATTATTATTAGAGGTAGCTTTGTGATTTTTTTCTATCGAGGAAATTTCATTCCATTATGTTTTTGCTCAGGCAGAACCCTCGCGTATATAATGAAAATACCCATATAAAAATATTTTTTCATTTAAATACAATTTACTTGGGTAAATTTCAATTCTAAGATTGTTATTTTGCTTTATACGCAGCCTTAATAATACTATTTTTTGTTATTATAATGGTTATTTTATATCAGATATCTCTGGTTGTAATAACAGATTTCGTGTTGTTCCTCAAATATCTCAAAGATTAGATATTTCACAAGTACGTACACAAAGTAACGTTTTTAATTAAAGAATGGTAGTAATTTCCACTGGACAGATGCGCGGGCGCAGCCGCGATCGCGATGACGGGCGAAGCGCATCGTACAATCCGTTATGCGGCTGTGTTGTGTCGATGATTTTTTTTATCTTGTCGCGATTACTGTCGGTCCGTTAGACCACCGCACGCGCACAATCTGAGCACTCGCTAGGTGGAAATCACTGGAATCTATTCGAGATAAATTACCCTGTCTGTGTGATTATGAACGAGCAATTAAACGTACTATAACTGCGTTTCAGCACATTGTTTATTATTAAGTTGGTTGATACCTATGAGGGGTTTTGTCAGAGAAATCTTTCTAATTGACCACTTGCTGACATTTTCCTATTGCCATTATGGACATGTATTTTTAAGAGAAGTAATAAGATATGTAACCTTTAAATGCCATTACAGCTGAAGCTCATAAAGCTTTTGAGATTGCGGCCATAACGAGTCTTGCTAAGTGTAATCAGTCTCCTTTTAAGGATTGTGATCTGGAAATAGATATGTCATGTTTATTTGACAAATGACAAAATTTTAACGAGATACCTAAGTTATTCCTTCGACGTCTCATGCATCACAAATCCTCACTTATCCACTTCCCACATAAAATAAATTGCGATTTAGTGGAATGTTCGCAGATTCCCACTTTCTAATAGCAAAAATATGAGATGAGGAACCGGTCTTGGACAGCATCACTGCGGTATGTGATAATGAGAATATATTTGATTGATATTATGTATTGATGCAGCAACATGCCTCAAGCTGGAAGCAGGATGTGTCGTGGCTTTTCAAAAGCAGGAAAAGCTCATAATTGTATGGAAAATGAATTCAATTGAATAACAGATGTTGGATACAGATTGGATGTAATAAGATAATTAAAGGTTTAGCGATAGGGCTTGGTTGAATAAACTGTAGGTTTATATTAAGGGCGGTATGTAAGCTAAACGTCATAAACAGGGTTCGCTATTTTAGTGGTTTATGAATGAAAACATGAAAGAAATAGTATTATATGAACATAATCATAAAGCCAAGACACCAATTAACAGATCGGTGTTGGCCCTTTTTTTTAATTTTACTTTTATAAATAGCAAAAACCTTATGAATATTACAAAAATCATAAAATCGAGGTTTTCCTCTTTAGTGATACCATCAAAATAAGAATCCTTTTTGTAATAAATTTATATTAAATCGAATCACAAATATATGTACAACAGATCCGTGGGGCCACATTTTAATTTTTTTGTACGAGAATAACGTAATTTATTTATTAATAAGCATCAATTTTGCGACGCCATTTGTCCATACATTTTTCTATGAAATGTCAAGTGAAGCTTTATATACAAGACGCAATCGCGAAAATATTCAGTTCCCCCCAATGTCCCAAGGTGACACCACGTCGCTTTTTATTGACACCGGAAATTACGTCATCCATATATCTGTATACATGCGCTTGTCAAAAATAACATAATAAGTGCATTTTTATTTTTTACATTATTAGAGTTATGAAATAATACACCATGGACATTTTGATAAATTTATTGTTCTTATGGTAATCGGTATCAATTTCATGATTGGTTGATACGTCCTTAGTCTTTTTGAAAATGTCCCGTATGCCAAAATATTTTCCTTGTTCTCCCTCTCAGCCATTGATTGCTTATTTTGTTACTTGCTTGCTTGCTTACTTGCTTGCTTATAGATAGACTAGTCTTATTAATACAATATAAATAAGATTATATTTTTAATCGTGCGGCTTTTTAATGAATCGTCGTTGCTGAACAGAATCCATCGATATAATATATGTATTTTTTTAGATTTCACGATCCGAACTAAAATCCGTCGAGCTTGTTGACAGCGGGATTAAAAACATCTTAAGCGCCAATGATTTTCATAGCGCCTACGCGTTTCGTTCAACGTGTCGTTCATATAGAATTTACACCGCAGTCGTGGCATTTAAATGAAGAAATATTTTTTCTATTGTGATATTACGATATTATTACCTATTTATTCACTTGAAAAACAAATAAGTTAACTTGACTTTGATTTCTTGTATTATTAATGCCGCTCCGTACGCGCCCACACTGCATGAATGTCGAAGGCACACTAAAGTAAGGTGAACGGAACGCAGTTCAGTTAATTCGAACCGAGTGAATATTGGGAACGCTGTGTATATATAGTAGAATGCTAGTAGAATACAATTATATCGATGGATACGGCCATTTGTAAATAATTCACTGTTCTTATATTATATTCTTTAACTATAAAGCTATTATTGTTACTAGATATTTTCTTTGTAGGTTTTATTTAATTAATCATAACTTAATAAGCCTCTTTGCAAATCTTTACATTATAAATTCTTATAATTTTTAATTCTCGTCGTCACACTCTACTACGCCTAAAAGTCATTGTGAGCATTATCCATTTTAATAAAAATTCGATATCTCGCCACCGGTGCATCCTATATAACATTATTTCTAAAGCTAATATACCATGTTGTTCAATAAGTTTTGTCGTTCGATACGAGAAACACGTTTTTATTATTTGAAATACATTTTATTATGATGATGTTGATGATTAGCACTACTCCCAGCCAGTACTATACAACCATTCAAACTTCAACCACCATGTAACTAACTTAGTTTATAATGACTGGTACCTGAATAGTTGTATCGGAATAGCCATGAAGAAACCAAGGAGTGCGTGTTATATAGGAGTGACACGCTCTGGGGTGGAAGAGGACGGCCAGCGTACCACAACCAGCTGACCACAATCGACCGACTGTTCAGCCTATAGATGAGGGATGAGCGTTGATGTATGTTGAGTGCTGGGGTTTTATTGTCTTCTTTCTTATTTTGATTTTTTGTTCCTGGGTTGGATTTTGTTATTTCTTTGTTGTTCATTAGATTAACCTCCTCCATGCACGGGTATAGCTTCTGTGGTTGAGAGGCTCCTTGTCCATTTCAGCTTCGGTATGTGCTTACATATTTCTTGTTCTTCGTTATTATTCTAGAGTCAATTTGGTTGCCTCAGGCACAACATCAGCAAGGTTTTTATTATAGTAGTCAAAATATTCTATATCATGCGCCGATTGATTTTTAAAGTAAATATCTGTTTTCTGGGTTTGGATTTTGGTGTACTGTAGGGCCGTAACATGGCCATAATATATGGGACTGTATTCTATCAGATGTGTGTTTGAAAACTTAAGTATCTTGGTTAATGGGATGAGAAACATCCAGGATAACATATCTTTTTGTGTTCCCGAAAGTATTTTTTTTGGTTTCCTATCCTGCTGCGTGTATGAAGTTCCGTGATTTTAATCTGATCATGAATGGGCATTTTGTCGTGGTTTAATTAGTGTTGAGCCTCATTGTTTATCAGTTAGTTTATCACAAGCGCTCGATCTGTACACATCTCAGTGCAATAATTGTTAGACCCGGTTCTGATGCCTATAATTATTTAAGACTATACATGTGTTAAGTGCAGTGAAGTGATTATTTAATTGTAATATTACGACAATAAACACATTGGGCCCGTGAGGAGTTTGTTGCGTCGCTTCTTCTCCTCATACAGGGCATTTCCGAAGCGACAGTTTAACGTTGTTTTACCCTGCGGAAAGCTGCTGTTTTGAAACCCTGCGGAATAATTGCATATGAAATACTAAAAAATCATCGAATACTTCATAATTAGCTAACGAACATTTGTTAAATTCGGTATAGCGGCGACTGATAGGGAGTTCTGGGAGCACCCCCGCAACCCGCTACCGAGTCGTAGCGGGTTGCGGGGGTACTGAATTGGCCATTGCAGGATAAATGGCTACGGCCCACGTTAAATGGCCTGCGTTCGCGTATACTAATAATTATACAAAGTAAGGGATAGAACCGCTGCATGGCCAATAGTATAATAATATAAAAATAACATAATAATAAAACAAAATAACATAATATAGAATGGCTTCCAAATCTTTTAAAAGAGTAATGAAGTTGTGAAACGTCTCTGTACAACCATCTCTTTTAATCTGAAAGCTAGATCCGCACATAAACCATTAAAGTAGATAACCTGAGCCGAAGGTCCTTGATAACATTTGCTAAGGGCCTCGCACTGGCTTAATTAGGCACTGTACTACAAGATATTTATATTGCAAATATATTGAAAATTAGCCTATAGCATTTGAGGATAATGTAGCTTCCTATTACAACTCAAGTGGCTTCCTATCCGCCTTCGGCGGAATACACACAAATTGCCACTCTTATGCATTGTTTTATTTAATCCTAAAGCCCCTCGCTATCTCAAGGAACGCTTCGAGTACTACACCTCAACATCATCTTCTTCATAGTCCCATGGAACTTAACTTCCAAACTCCCAGTCACACTTCTCACTCTTATTCCCAATCTTTTACTATCCAAGCTGTACGTCTCTGAAACTCTCTCCCTCAGACTATAAGACGGGCCCCGACGTTAGACTCTTTTAAATCTCTTGTTATTTCACGCTATCACACGCTATAAACTTCGTCTTCGCCTTTCTTTGTATTTTTCTAGAGCTGTTATTTTCACGTTATGAAAGTGTATTCTTATGTGTTAAGCCTTCCATATTCTCATATATCCTGTTACCCAAAGGTTGTCTAAAAGAAATCGCTTAAGCGATAAGACCGCTTATTTTGTATCACTTCTTCTTTTTTGTATTGTTTCGTCTTCTACTATATGGTGTACAAATAAAGCATATTTATCTTATCTTATTAGTGAAAGAATGTTCAGAATCGGATTAGTAATTTCAAAGCCTCGTACATGCAACTTACAAACTTTACCTTTTTATATGATACTAGTTGTACCCCGTGAATTCACCCGCGTTCTCTTGATAAAAGTAGCCTATACCCTTCTCTATACCATAGGTATCTGATTGCCAAATCTCAATGCGATGGGTTCAGTGGTTTAGGCGTGAAAGCGTAACAAACAAATGGGCCAGTGGGTGCAGTTGATTATGATTCCACCTATAGCGGTGCAGGTCGTGGGTTTGATTCCCACCCAGGATATGCATTTGTGTGCATGAACATGTCTGTATGTCCTGAGTCTGGGTGTAATTATGTATTTACAAACAAAAAGGTTTCCATAGTACAAGCTCAGCTTAGTTTGGGATAAGATGACCGTGTGTGAGGAATGTCCCAGGATGTTTATTTTATTTAATTATTATTTATGACTAAACTTATTACTATTTATTATTATTACTTATTAAACAAACAGAGTTACTATGGATTAGTACCTACTTCTTCAAAAAACGTTAACGTAAGTACCCCCAAAGTACTAATATAAGGCATAGCACTGAATTTCCTTTGCTTATAAGTAGTGAATCCATTCTGCATAATAATTATGTAAACTTTGGTTGCGCTTATTTAAATAAGCCACTAGAAAAGGTATTTAAATAGAAAATTAAATATAATGTTACTTAATAATATTGGAATTTTATCGGCTGGTACCACGTTATGCGGTACGTACCTAACTTGACGCAACGTCAAGTTTGGATTTGATGCATGTGTGCGTGCCTGTAACACAACTGCAAAGTAACAAATGAATGCTGGTTTTGCCGCGCGATCTAGCCTACATACTACCCTTAAGGAACCGTTTAGTAGAGTCAGTAGCGTGTCTGATTGCGTCCACAAATTCTAGGTTTGTTTCAAGCTCCAGGTAATTTATGTTTGAAAGATATTCTAATAGAATTATAGATCTAAGAATTGATTTCACTGAATGAAAACACTGAACGAAAAGTACAAATTAAATCATTTTTAAATCTGAGAAACAATTTCTTATGATTTTTGATTTATCTTAACAAAAATAAACTATTTGTAGTTTAGATAAGGAAAACACTGAAATAAAACCCGTCATTACGACCATTAACGGTAAAGGTCATGGAACTATTTTCGAGTTGTTTCTTTTTGTTTTAGTTTCGACCATGTTTTAGGCTAATTATACACGTGGCTAACAATTAATTACAGATCGAAGGTTGCACGGTGCCCACAATAATCGTGGTTTATACACTTAACATTACCGTCTTTTTTAAACTACTACGGTAGCAAACAAGCATACTGACCGCCTGATGGTAAGCGGTTACCGTCGCCTAAAGACACTTAAATGCCAGGGCCAAAGCTACGTTGTACGTTGCTCACCCTACAAAAATGTCTATATCTTGAAGAACATCCCTCTTGAAAGCTCAAGACGGGTTGACAGGGGTAGCGACAAAGCCCAGTGTCATTTGGTACTACACTAGCGGAATTTTGTAATAAACACTAGTTGCGCCCCGCGGTTTCACCGGCATACCCAAGGGATATATTTCTTTCCCGAGATTAAAAGTATCCTATGTGTTAATACAGAAAATATTCTATTTGAGATATTCTATTTCATCCAAATCGGTTGAGTTATTGAAGCGTGATTGAGGTACAAACATCCAAACATTCGTATTTATAATATTATAGTGAGAAGTGAGATAGTGAGATAGTGAGATGAGATTT
Organism: Polyploca ridens; assembly: GCA_951394255.1. Taxonomy (NCBI): domain Eukaryota; kingdom Metazoa; phylum Arthropoda; class Insecta; order Lepidoptera; family Drepanidae; genus Polyploca; species Polyploca ridens. The sequence goes on along the minus strand of OX596264.1, from coordinate 6,037,663 downwards.
AATAGACCTATTAAAATGAATGATAGTGTAGTGACACTCATTACAGAATAAATGCTGCTAATAGTAGAAGCAGTTTTTATTTTCTCATGCATACTAATATTTTGACGCTTCGCCCGTCCCTTAGACCGGTTTCACCATTAGATGAAGTGATAAAAACACTATATCCTTAACATTCTTGTAAACCCCTGTAAGTAACAAGTTGGTGGCGAAAACGAGTGGAACTCGTTTGCAATGTCCGATGTACTGACATTTTCAGTTTAATGAGCAATTGTATATGAAATGATACAAATTGCTTGGATACGATGGTGTTTTGCACTTTTAATCTTCTCATATTGTGTTAATGAGTCTTCTTCTAGATAACTATCCTGTTAGGCCCGGTTGGAAGGTTGTCAGGATTTATTATATAAAATTGAATGAACTGTGGTTGTTGTTATAATAGGACACTTCAGGTTTCATTTATATTCCATAGAGCAGATCATAAGATAGAGTCCATAATCATCATTTAAGTAAGGCTTGGAACTTTTGCTCATTACGAGTATATGGGTCTCTTTCTACTACGCTGTTTCACCCGCGATAACCTATTTTACAAGCTACCTACCACCAACCTATTTTATTTAGTTTCACCTGTCCGGTGGCTGTAAACGAATCTTGCAAATTAAATTTGACTCACTTCCCAGCGTCCGATTGAGCTGAAATTTGGTATACATTAGTATTTTGGATGACAATGCAAGTACAGATAACAAAAAAGTACAGCCACCATAAAAAGCGTGTATTAAAATTGAAAATTGTATAGTACTTGTTCCATCACGTGTTCAAGGGAGAAGTAGAATGCGCAGGGTACCTACATATGAAAATTTTCCTCTATATTTCCAATCTCTAGGTCGACCTATTCAGGATGAGCTATGTATTTCGGCCATAGTACTATTTCATTAACCGACTTCAAAAAGGAGGAGGTTATCAATCCCACGTAAATTTCATATAGATAAAACTAAAAATTCAAAAATAAATTAACTTTTTAACAAAAAAATAAACCGCCTTAAAAGTACACTAAAAAGTCATACTTTTTAGTGTACTTTGAAGGCGGTTTCTTTTTTGTTCGAAAGGGGTTTATACCGAAATGGTCCCACGTAAATTTCATATAGATAAAACTAAAAACTCAAAAATAAATTAACTTTTTAACAAAAAAATAAACCGCCTTCAAAGTACACTAAAAAGTCATACTTTTTAGTGTACTTTGAAGGCGGTTTCTTTTTTGTTCGAAAGGGGTTTATACCGAAATGGTCCCACGTAAATTTCATATAGATAAAACTAAAAACTCAAAAATAAATTAACTTTTTAACAAAAAAATAAACCGCCTTCAAAGTACACTAAAAAGTCATACTTTTTAGTGTACTTTGAAGGCGGTTTCTTTTTTGTTCGAAAGGGGTTTATACCGAAATGGTCCCACGTAAATTTCATATAGATAAAAATAAAAACTCAAAAATAAATTAACTTTTTAACAAAAAAATAAACCGCCTTCAAAGTACACTAAAAAGTATGAAATAACTCTTATCTGACATTATTTTGAAGTCAGCGAAATATTTTATATAGAACACGTCTTGCGATTTCGCTCATATCAAAACAGTGTCAGATAAGAGTTATACTTTTTAGTGTACTTTGAAGGCGGTTTATTTTTTTGTTAAAAAGTTAATTTATTCGCTATAACATTGAAACATTTTGGTATTACTCGTGCTTAATATAAGTAACGCCAGCGTAACCATCTCTAGACACACACTTGCTCTGTCATCCCTTCAGTTCATTATATATGTATTATTCATACTATAAACATACATAATACCGCATATAATTAATATTTGATGAGATTGACGTACGGGTAACAGTAGATAAGCAACTTATGACTGTGCATCTTAAAATTACATTGTGCGCACTTAAACTTTCGAGATTTTATTTTACCTCACTGTCATACAACTTAGTTTACGGCCATCTCACTTCACGCAGATTGATGATAGAGCACGATTGCCTAGGAAATGCTTATTTCTAGATTTATCTTAAGCTGTATTTTGAGGTAATTTTCACCTGAATGATGTAAAATGAAAGCGTATAATCGTTTTGCAAGTGTCAAGAGAACTATTATTGTGTGCATTTATTTTTCTATTTGTTGGCTTTTGTACACTTTTTTCACTGCATTTAGCGTTAAATTGTTGTGCACAGTGCATTTCAATTTGTTTGAAATCACTTTTCAATTGCCAACACACTGTTATTTTAAGTGTTTTTATGATGTTATCTGACGACGTCTTTGTCGCCATTGTTCCTTTAACTAGTTGGTATAATTATAAAATGATTTATATAATTTTACTTTCAATGTGCCTTCTGCCATTGAGATTTAGTTTTATTACAATTCATACGAGACGCCAAACTCTTTGACTTTCAAATAGAAAATTGTCTATTTGATGTGACTGGAAACTAAATCACTATTTTATGTTTTATCTATTAATATGTAGGAGTAGGTGAAACCTTTATTCTAATTTCAATGCAAAAGTTGTTTCAATTGATTTGTTACTTTAGTTAGTTATAAAGGGCTTGATTATTTGAATTCGAATCGCCATACAAGTGTTACAAGAAATAAGGACTCTATAGAATGGTTTATTTCCTGATGCTATTGCTTTCGTTTACAAAGACACAAAACTTTTCGAAGTATGAGTGGGCATCAGAATGTATCGATGTTAAGTGAATTATATTTAGTTATTTAGTCATATTCACTACAGTAAAATAAGACCTTAGCAAAACTAGCTTTATTTGGTTATATTTTACTTTTAGTTTGGTTTATTTTATCTGGTTACTCATAGTTCTAAAAGTAAGGTTGTTGGTCATTGCTTCCAAATATAAAAACTTTGTTTGTCCAAGTGTCTGATTCTTTGTCAAGTTTTTTTATGAACTCTTGTACTGTCTACACCAATATTATAATAAGAGGTAAAGTTTGTAAGTTTGGATACAGGAGGTAGGTAATCTCCGGAACAACTGATCTGATTCTGAAAATTCTTTCACTAATATAGATAGATATATAATACTTTATTGTCGATTAAAAAAAACAAAAATAAAAGAAAAAACTTTGAATAATAAAGAAAGTGTTACAATGGGTGGCCTTATCACTAAAAGTGATCTCTACCAGGCAACCTTTGGATGGAGAGGAGTTAAATAAACTGTAAAAGACGGGGATGTAAAATACAACCAAAAAAACCTACCTACTTCTTAAAAATTAACCTATATACATATATGTATAGTGTATAGAGGTGTAAAGGTTAATTTTTTGCCTGGGAACGAAGGTAACGCTCGGGAGACGGCGAATTGGTTATAAAGAGTTATAATATTTTTAGAACTATTTTAACTACGATAGCAGTTGCTTCACTACGCATTCCATCGATTAAAAAGCACCAAAAATGATGAAACTGGATGATGAACCAGGGAAAGTGATCGTGGCCGTGTAAATTGACTCTAACGGGTCGGTTGCGTCGTGAGAGGCGCGTGCACAAGAGCATACACCGAACGTCTACATTTACAGGTGCGCCCGGGCACGATGCGATGATCATTCGGGAGATAAAGCGGGCTTATTACAACTGTGAGTTATGTACGTATCTGTCACGTACATCACTAGTGACAGTTATATTGCATTTCGCTAAAGGACGTAAACACGGTCATATGACATGTTGTTGTTTTTATATGCAGTGTGAAATGAAAGTTTGAAATGTTGATGGGATGTGACAGATCTGTTGAGTAGGTTATCTGTGGGCAAGTGTTAAAAACAACTTTAATGTTTAAGACACACGGAATATAGCGTGAGATGAACTATGTTTAGTAAGGATGTACTTATATGTAATTTATAATCTGAACTGTTGACTATTTCAGCACCGCCCATTTCGTCATTTTTAATAACAGCATGCATAGTTATATGCAGTTCCAATGAATAGATAGGTTCATTAAATTAACACAACATATAATTTTAAAATACGTTGATTATTCATGTTGCTCGCTAATGTTACCTATTAATTAATTAAAATAAAACAAACAAACTAAATTCTGTTGATAGTTTCTTACGAGGGGACCCTATAATTATGTGCTTAAAATTACGGTCAAACAAAACTAACGTTGTCCGAAATAGTGTTGTGGAAAAAGTATAAATTGTTTAATCGCCGGCAATTGTTAAATTGCCCAACTTCCTACTACGCACTGTTCGTCTTTTCGACGAATTGCCGTGAGTAACACTTGCTACGATAATGATAATAAAGGCTTTGTTGCTTCCGTGAAAAGAACAATCCACTTTTTATGTGTCACAAGTAACTGTTAAATGAATATAATAACCTTTTATGAGGTATTTGCTTAAAATTGTCAAGAAAGTAAATGTAAGTAGCCGAGATCAGTGGCTTCATCTGTCGTCTTGGATTGTTCGTTTAAAATTTTTCATCCTTTGTGTAGTTTTTTTTGCACGATCATTAATCACCAGTTAGTGACAATGTTTCGAGACAATATTCGTTTTTGTCCTAAATTTGTTTGAACGGAACTTTTTTATAAAATAAATATGTGTAAGAGCAGCGTTTAGGTACCTTTGTTTATATTTGCGTTGCAAGTAGGACTAGCATAATTATATTTCATTCAATAGCATCTCAGTCGCGGTCCGTTTATCTCATAACGGATATGACAACATGAGTTTAAATAATCTCAGCAAGATATAATCGACCACGCATAATATATAGTATCTGCAGTAGTATTGCGATCAAGCGCGTAAATTCACGGCCACATATTGATAACAAAGCCTTTGGCCATTAAAGAGGGACATTTTGTTTAGTTATTGGACCGCACCTTTTCAGATATTGTTGTTGCGACATACGGGGATTGATTTAAAAATAGTTTCCATTGTCTATGGTTCATTGAGAATTTAATGAGCGGTGAAAAATGCGATGCGATTCCTTTTGTCTGATGATATTGATGCGATGTATTTGTCCCTAAATATATATGTATGTACTGAAAGATGGATGAAATCAGTTGAATAGTAAGAGCGAGGGAGAGAAAGAGATGCTCTCCAATAAAAACTAGATTTATTTGCTCACGCGTCAACTCTATATTTATTGGACATTGTAAATATTCGACCTTATTCATAAACGCTATTAAACTAAATCTACTGAATAAATGGTCAAATAAATAACGTCACCTTGCTGTCATTGTCAAACAATTTGACGTTATTTAGGTGACCACTATTAGTTAAATAACGTTTTATGAGTAAGGGGGTTTATTGTTATTTCTACAGTAAAATTAAACGTAAACAGTTAGAACAGATCAAATTTCGAACAAATTAATCTAATGTATTCATAATTGAATGTCGTAAACAGATTAAAATCCTACCAATAAAGTTACAACAGTTTAACATTTATTAAATGATAGTAATAAAACATAAGTTCAGGTTGTTCGAAGCACGTGTTAACTAATTGATCCACTTCATTGTGTTTAAACGGAGCTTTGTGTGTTAATTTATTTACATTGTTGCAAATTGACGTTTGTTTATTAGCACTTTTATTTTCACACTACTTAGGATGTAAATGGGGTGTTATTTAGGTTTTTTATCGAGATTTAAATATCAATTATATCAACAAACAGATGTATAAAGTTCCCATTGTTATTGTTTTCATCTAAACCTGTCACAATCTAATTGTCTCGTTTTGACAAGATGTTGTCTCTTTTTGGCACATGGATATGTGCTGTCATAACAGGATTATTAGATTGTGACGGCATTAAGTACATTTCAAACCTATGTATCGAAAAATAAAATATTTTTTTTAATTTCATTGATACAAGCCCATCATTGTATAACGTTAAACGTAACCAAATCCTCGTGAAATGTGATATGAGAACGGTCGAGTGAGGTCGAGTAAATTTTGCGTGCTCATATATTTGCTTCACCTATTTGTACGTATGTCATTCAAGTATTTGAATACATAAAAAGCATATTAGCTTACGCTAAACATTTACACGTATTATAACCGTTAGGTGAAAAGAAAAACAAACTATTATTTTATAGTGGTTTGTTCGGGTGTGCATCGTTTCCATTGACAATTTAGAACTCATTGGATATTCTAGTATAATTTTGCACCGCATATTTCGGGAGTGGGGGCTCGTGACGTCAATTGTTTGTGAAAAGTGTGCCATGGCATGACGTCACGCGGAACTTCACACACCATATCTTCGTAATTTTTTATTTGATTGACAAAAGAAAAAACACGTATCTAATATTTTTTTATAATGTATATGACAGACTAAATATTCAGGACACTAGTCTATTGTGAAGATATTGCCTTAATATTATTACTTTAATGAAACGATTGATTTATATTATATAAAAACATACATTTTACATGATTGTAATTCATTAATGTTATATTCAGTATTGAAGACCGCAATATCATATTATTCTCCATCGCATGTTCCTGAAAATAAAATGATTATGAAAATATGATCGGAAAATCGGAACGATGTGATCGCTTAGCTGGAAAAACATTAAAATATGCGTATCGTATCGTACATATTAAAATTTTACGTTTTAATGTTTTTATAATTCAAAATATCACCGAGGACGAACAGCGAAATACGAGTACATACTTAGCTCTAAACAGAAAAGTAAATGTAATGTTGTTTTTAAAAGTCCATGAAATTAGAATTATTAAAAGTAATTGTGCCAAGTCAGTTCTTAATAGACGCCAATCAAAAACTTTCTCTTGTAAAAATGACATTTTCATAGAAAATTAACTGTAAATAGCCAGGTCTGGTGATGTGACGTTTTTGCGTGGTCATTGATTGCCAATGGAGATGCAGACGCGTGTTTTTTGTAAATCTAGCTTTCACAAATTCACATTTTGTTTTAGTCATGCTATTTAGTCGCCTGTCTGTGTATTTTGAATGAGGTTTGATAATTGTCGTTAACTATGGCATCGGTTAGCATTTTACATGCAAAGATTATGTTCGTGACCTAAGAGTTATAAGTAAATTCAATCAATAAAATGGCTTTGGTGTTCAATGAAAGTGAGACAGAAGATTTATAAAAGGAGCATTGGCCTCATCACTAATTACATTAGACGTCAAAGCTATTGAGAAAGCTGAAATATTCGTTACTTTTTTATATGAAAAAATATTACATGCCTATTCAACAGAATCAGTTTTATAGTCAAGATGTAAACTCATTGGCAACAGCTATTTCATAATGCAATAAATGATTACAATATCTAATAAACTGAAAGTAAAAATTATAAAAGATGTAAAATGTAATCTTTATTATAACATCAAATGATCGTCGGATGTGTTTTTACGGATTACCGGATTAGTTCCGGCATTACAAGCTATTAATAGAATTATTGTTTTCACTTAAACGTTTCTTTTGTAAAGCCGTTAATGCTCTCGGAACATTTTGTTTTTATTGTTTATTTACAATACATTGTTTTGAAGCACCGAAATAAATGATCCATTGCGAGAATACATCTATCAATTTTGAAAAGTTTAATACTAGATTTTAGTAACAACCTATTTACTAGAAAATAGAATAGTTATCTAGTTAATTCAAATAATATTCATAATTTTTAAACTAAGACATGATTATTTAACTCCATAATAAGAAGAGAACTTTATAGTTCAAGATTATCATTATAAATAACTGTAACAATAATGACAGAGCCATGATGACATACCAAAGCGATGATAGAAAATTATTGCCATAAAATATAAGCAATCTAGCAGATGGATAATTCGTATACGCCTGCGCCTGCGCCGAGCGCAGACTGCCTGTGTAGGCTGTGCGCTGCGGTAAAGGGTAAGTTTATTGATAGTAATTTTGTGGTTGAATGAAAATTATTCCATCTATACCCCGCTCTTTTATAGTAGCAGTGGAAAAAACTTCATGTTTTTAATTTAGAAACATTAAGTTGACTTCTGTTTTTAAAATGTCTTCTAGGAATTAAAGTTGTTTTTACCCGACTGGGCCGGAAGGAGGGTTATGTTTTTCGAGTGTATGTATGTATGTCTATTTCTTTGTGCCGCTCTGCAGCCTAAACGGCTTGATGGCTTGAAGCATATGAGGTGTCGTTAGATTCGTCTTGACTGGGGGAGTGTCATAGGGTATATTATTTTTATATGGCGCCTAAGAATAAAAAAATAGGGGGGGTATTAAAAATAATTTATATATTATGTATATATTATCCCCGATTGCAATACCTTATAAAATTCAAGTTATATTCAAAATTCTATAGATTTAAGAGCTTGTTTTTCCCTTTTCAGTTAATTTATGTTTTACGCAGTCGGGTTTTTTGTTTCTTTTAATAATTTAATTTATTATTGTTATAAGCTAGCTAGTCTAATAGCTAATAAGCATACGGCCCGCCTCATAGTAAGCTGTTACACCAGTTGTATTACTTCTTGAATCTCTTTACACCTTTTTTGAAGAACCCCATGCTAAGTATTACCTAGGAGAACCGAGACAGGGTGGTCATTCCACAATTTGAGCGTTCGCGGCAGGAAGCTCCGTTGAAGCCGCACAGTGCGAAACCTTTGACCAAGTGAAGAAGATTATATTTATTTATTCGTATACCTTAATTGAACACTTATTTACTTTGGGGTAAGGCATAGCGCTTTTTCGTTTGACTGGGACGGTACCTGTACCAGAATACCGCAGAACCTGCGCGTGAGTGAGATCGTCAGAGCATTGGGGAGGGGATGGATCGGTATCACGTAAATGGTGCTTCGGGTTGCAAGCGTCCATAAGCTACGGTAACCACTTTCCACCAGGGAGACCGTATGTTTGTTTGCTGACTTTGTAGAATTATAAACAGTATTAATAGGACGCACTTATTAAAATATATGCTCTTTCAAACACGTAATTTAATCAGCAGTATGTATCGTTGCATCTCAACGGTGCAATTTGCATGCAACTACTTATTTCTATGTTTAAATCGCATGTTTAACAATACAGCTTTCCGCAAGCGGTGTTGTAGCCCTGCAATTTGCTTTTATGGGCCCATTGAGCCGCCTCTATGAATGGAGATGCACTCCCCCCGCGCCACTCCTCACTCCGCCCCCTCTCTCGCCCTGTAACATAATAGGGTTGAACGTTGAGTATTATATAATTTTCCGCCCACGGTGAATAATTTTCTCATGCAATAATGATCATTTTAATATTTGTTATGGTGAAGGTACATATTGCGTTATATAGAAATAAAGCTTAATTTATTGATGAGAAATGATTACTTTCCTTCTTTTTTTTTACAGTGAAAATGAATAAGCTTATAATATTATGTACTTATAATGATCGAATGATTGAACTGCACAATCAATAGATACCATTGATCAAATTAACTATCAATCTACGAGCATGCATAGTCATCGTTCACCACTTGAGTCTATCAAAATAGAATACAAACTAAGATACAATTCAAATGTATTCAAACTATTCTTGAATGCATTAATGTGTGTGGTTCTTGGTATGTTTTCATCTACATAGTTATTTTCTTAATTAAGTTTTAACCTGAATTTAGAGCCATTTTCAAATAAAATAAAAATAGAAACCCTTTACTGCCTTTCTAAAGTAGAACATAAACTTTTATGAACTTTCATTAAAGTATTTATTAAGTTTTGTTTTATATAGAGCTGTCACTGGTTATAGGCCTGCTCTCTTTTTTCCATTCATTCCTATCGATTGCATCCATCCAGCTGATACCTAGGTGGATTGATTTTAGTACCTTTTTTGTAAAATTGCTGCCACTATTTTATTCTTTTCTCAAAACTGTTGAAATTACTTTAACCCAAATATAAGTAACAGAATCTCGAATCTATATTATGACATGAAATGTAAATGCTACGGAAACTAAACTCACAACAGGTTCCGCTATTTAACCAATACAATGCTTCACAGAAAAAGAACGTGTTTAAAATGATCGATGTATTTCCAAAACACGGTCTGATGAACCTCAATGTGATAGGCCCAAATTACGCTCACCAGACCGTTGTTAGGGCATGTACAGACACCCGTCAATCAAACAGATCTCGCCAGATAAGCATCTTGACGGAAAAAGACTATTACCTATGGCAAATATCGCATTAAATCAACGTTGGATCTGGCATTAATCAATGAATACAAGGGTCTTCCGTTCATTGTTCTAGGTTATTGTGAAACGGGGTATTGTTTCTCAAACGAGGGTTTGGTATTTGAATGAAAGAGTATGATGCTGTTATGTAGTTTTTTTATTTTTATGAAATGTCATATTAGTTTTTCAAATGCATTTATGCATTCTCATTGAATAACAAATGATGTGTAATAATAATCTTATTTTTTTTTAATTGAAAACATTAAGCCTGAGTAGTTTTTAACAGTCGGATTAAATCATTAGTCGAATTTTATCTAGTTTAATTAATTAACGTTAAATTAGCGAATTTAATGAGTTGTCATTTCAATGATCGGAAACGTTATTTTAATTTTATATGTTTTTTTGTATACCGTTGTAGCTTTTTATTCTAATTTTATGCCCGTATTTTGTTCCGCATTTCCCCTGTGTAAACTTCCCCTGTGTTATTCTTATTTCAAGTTTTATTTTTATTTTTAATCTATGTTATTTCAGGGGTGTGAACACCGCGTTTTACAGTTTACGCTTTGTTAGTCGTACGCCTTTCAGCAGGAAATTATCGTTCCGCTATGTTTATAAAACAAACTCATTATTCGGTTCGCTCCATCTTCGGTTTTATATACGACTTGTCTAATTACATTTCAATAGTGTAACTTCGACAACTTTTCCTCGCCATGTCTAAAATTTGCATCAAGTTTTATTCACAGTTGTAAATTGCATGAATCGGTCAAGAACTTTCAACCTGTGTTGTGAAATCAATAAGTAAATAAATACTATTGATGTGAATATATGTTTTTTAACCAAATGCGTTTTCTCTTTACAGGTAAGTTGATTTCATAAAATAAAGATGTCTTGAATGCAGCACAAGTAAGTACCTATATAGCGGTAGAGTCGAGAGGTAGGTTTTCGTTTTCGAGCGTATTAATTAGTCTTTGTATCATAAACGAACACAAATTGCTATAACTGTTCTCAATATAATAATACATCTATTTCTGATAATTCGTTATTCTGTTTACTTTTCCATCGTCAGTTAACTTTAATTCGAGGATTAATTTTGAATTTTTGGTAGTTTTTGTATACCTATAAAATCTGTCAAACGAAACTATAAAGCTACTAGCTGTCCCGCGCGGTTAAATCCGCATTCCCGAGGGATCGTATGTTTTCCCGGGATAAAAAGTATCCTATGTATTAATACAGAATATATTCTATCTGTGTGCCAAATTTCATGCAAATCCGTTCAGTAGTTTTTGCGTGAAAGAGTAACAAACATCCATACATACAATATTAGTAAGAATGTGACGATGTAAAAATCGTCAAAAAAAGTCTGAACGGTTATTATTTGAGTCCGCTTAATAGTCTTCTAAACAAGCTATTAAAGATGTAATGTCAATGTAAGTGAATTATGTAGAGTTTAACACGTACCGGTGCATTAAATTTGCCATTAGACACCAGTGTCATGCTTTCTCCTGATGAGACGTCTGCAGCATGCATGCGTGGGCGCAGCTTCTAATTCATACCCTAGTTATCCAGACAGACATTACTGCCGACACGTGCATCTATTCATCTTAACGGTATTATCGGATGTATTATGTTGTAGAGTCGTCAAATTAGCTTCAAGTTTAAGACTATAATGAGAAACATGATTTAAATCTATAATACTAATAATTATTGAAGCATTATTATTTCTATTATTGTAGAAACAAGAAATTCAAATCAGTTACGGTTTCTATAATCGTTTAGATTTCATCTAAAACAAACATTCGATTAGTCAATCAAATGTTACTATCTAATCGAATGTTTATATCGATGATATATTTATTTAATCGAATGACAGCGTGAAAATACAATTACACATTTTCACTTCCACATGTCCGATTCGATATCGATGACTATCGATTGAATACAACACGTCGAGCACAGATATTATCGATGCATCTGTGTGGAGAAACTAATTTAATTATGCATAAATAATATTGTATTCCAATTCGTGTTTCTTAATACGAGATTGACGTTTAATCTGATATGGCATATGATACGCACGTGGTCATTCGGATTTGGTTGCTTGTGATGAATGAGACAGATGCTTAAAACTTTCTCCATGTTTAGTAATACCAGTAGTTTGATACATTTTGATCTTATTGTTTCTCTTCTCTTTGTTCAATATACGATTTTTAAATAAAAGCTCGTACAGTTTGCAATATAATCTGGGCCACAGATAATTTCAGTAAATCTTTGTTAATTCGTTTATAAATAACTTGCCTATACCAATCTATGTACTAATAAGATAATAAAGCGGAAGAGTTTTTTGTTTGTTTGTTTAAACGGGCTAATCTTTGGATCTACCAGTCGGATTCGAAAAATTCTTTCTCAAATAGTAGGCTACATTCCCCGTGTATTATAGGCTACTTATCCCGGGAACGCGGGTGAAACCGTGGGGGACAGTTAGTACTTAAAACGGTCTATCCTCTGATTCCTTTAGTCTCAACACAAATACTTTATTCAAGAAACCGCCCTAATTAACTGTGAAAACCACAGATACAAGCAGAGTTCATGCGTTTTATGATAATGTAAGAAATATCTCTTGCAGTATATTTTACAATTCATTTAGTATTTAATATCATGCTAACATAAACCACCACTCACATTGGCGATTCAGCTATTCCATGCTGTTGACACTTTCACTGTAAAATAACCAGAAAATACACTTGTCCAATACAAATACTAAACTGTAAAAGCTATGGGTGGTAGAGATGTGGTACATATCAATATGTATGTGCATTAGCAGTTTCCTGCTGGGCTCTGCGGTCCGTGATTAGAGCCATCGATATTTATACTCTTGACAATTTCAATTTATTGAAAATGGAAACAGATTATAATGTTAATCGTGTTATCTGCGACACGGGATGTTAAGATGTTAATGTATCCAGGATTATATTGAAGTGCGCTAAGTTGTTTATATTCATTTTGTTAGTTGATAATGTTCTGGTATAAGTAAAGTTAAATTCATAGCTGCTATTATAATTATAATATCTTTATTTTAGCCATAAAGTCAATAGATATAGATGTTGGCAGTAACTATACCTATTTGACAAAATTAAATGTAGGTTAATTTTAGTTAGGTTATTATTGTATTCATGTAACAATTTACCCAGTTTATTAAACAAGGTGATAATTAATTGAATACCTACATGGGTTTTTATTTTACCCAACACAAAGGATGGAAAACACTCCATTTCCATTGAAATTATCTTATCAGTTTCATAATGGAAATTTCAATTAATGGGATATTTAAAGCAAAACATTTAAATTGAGGTATAAATGAACCATTGATTACTAATAAAATTATATCCACTATCTAGAAAACAGTATAATATTTTATTTATACGTTAAACTTAATTCATGAAAGCGAACACTTTACTCGTGTAGTGAGTCACTTACGGACATTTCATATGCTATCACGTTTCTATGAGTTTTATAGAACCCCTTTCTATGCATCGTGCAATAGAGTCAAGCTAACATTGAAATTCACATTTGCATCGTTCTAAATCACTGCACTTTCGAACGGTTAAATAATCACAACCTATTGGGAATATAAACTTGGTGCATACAATAGATAGTTGTTTCTATATTAATAGCTGGAAAGAGGCTCATATTCAATTCGGTCACGTATGAATTGCATCCTTTACACGAACTAACGGGATGTCAATAGCAGTGTTATTTATGTTGTGGGCTGTAAATATTTAGGTCAGTATTTGGACATTCATATATTGTTCTCTTGATATTGGCTCAGTGGGTCCTTAGATGGCAAATTTGGGTCGATTCTGGTAACCTTTCACTAAAGTATTGTTGAATTCGTGGAAGTGTTTCGATTGTGTTTAATAAATCTATAAGTAGTGTTCATTGCGTGCTTAGTTCGTTTAGTACATTACGATTCACCTTGTTTGAATTTATTGGGTATTGTTCATGCATGATAATATATGTTTGAATGTATGTTATGAAAGAATAACTGTGTTTTCACATACTGTGCGTTATGGTTATCAATGTAATGTGACTATTGATCAAATATTTTCAAACATACTTTAGCTGACCTACAGTCAGGTTGCTTGCATTGACAATGACTTTAAAATATATAATGAATGATAGCTCATAATAGCGTGTTGTGAAATAGTACGTTGACTTAGAGCATGTCATTGATTCATAGTTCTTTGTTCCCCACCCTCATTGGTTTTACTCCATTGATTAGTTGAGAATTCCAAAATGCATCCATTATTTTGGGCTATTCACGTTTGCATTGAATACCACCGGTGTCAGTGACCCCATCTATTTTAAAGTCAAGTGCACGTAATTTATTACGTTTGGATTGGATTCGAGACTCCCTTTTTACTATATAATATAAGAGTTTCCATGCAAATAAATAAAAAAGGCATTTGTAGGCTTTGCATTGCAGTGACCGCAAATTGACTTTTAGCCGCAAACTCCAGCTTTGCGGCTATAGGATAGAGTTTCAATGGAATTTAGATACCATGGAATACCCAACGTATTGATCAAGAATAGAAAACTGAGGAGCTAAGAGTAAAAGTAATGATAACTTAGCACGTAGGAGATAAGAATTAGAATATTAGATGATTAATTTAAGTCTTAGTTAATAAATAAATAAAAAGAAAAACGTTATTAGTCCGTAGCATGGCACATAACTTGAATTTGTGGAGTGCAAAAAAACCTACGTAAACGTAGTGAATTTATATTTTAAAAAAAGTTCCACTTAGCTTAGTCTGGCTGTACTTTTACATCATTAATGTCAAAGGATATTCGTTGATGTAAAGAAAAGCCATGAAAAATGCTCCGTACATTGACAAACCTTTATCTGTCGTCCATGCTGAAGATTGGAAGGTGAATTGGCATGAGTTGACATTTCCTTAATTTTTAATGTTCAACTTGTCAGTTTTGTACATTTGTTTCATTCTATTTTCGCAATTGAATGAACTACGACGTATTATTTATAATCATTACCTATGTTCTATAAATGATTTATCCTCATGTTAATGATACATTCGTACGTTGACCGCAATCTACGTGCAAACTTGTAGGTATGTAAATTGCTCATATGTATGGGCGTTTTCCTGAAGCTGCGGCAAAATTAATTTCCTGCGTCCAACAACGTTGATGTTCACTCATATTTAATACCACGTAGTCTGCTGTGATCGGGAAATGAAATAAATATATGTGTGTGTATTCTATGTATAAAAATAGAAGTTTATTTTCAGTAATCCTTTTGTTCAATGTCATTGCTATTCATCTGTCAATTTCTCCATTTATATTATACTAGCAGACCCCCGCGGCTTCACCCGCGTACGGTTTGAATTTTTTTGCACGGAACACTAATGATCTATCAAAAATAAAAGTATCTAAGTTACTCCTTATAACATCAACTATGAACCGGAACAGACAGACAAAAATGTTTAAGAACTAAATCCGATTTTATTCAAAAAAGTTGGACTCACATAAAAGCTTAGTGCAATGCGTAGATAGAGAATTTTGGTAGATGATAGGCTGTCAGCGTATAGCGAAGAATATATCAATAGTTCGACATCATTACATAATATTGGCTGCCAAGAATGAACTCTGTAACAAATTTGGTAGCCAGATAATTAAAAATAGTTTTTTTGGTTTTTTATTTATTATTATTCGAAAGTCATAATCAGGTTCGATTTTCTTCCAATCGCCGCTGCTGCCCTTACTGACTCGTCCCAAATTTCCACCATGTATATAAGGTATCTGTATTTACTATAAATGGAGAAATTGTCTGATGCATGCACAGCTCCAAACTGCAGGGTTTAGACTTTAGAACTTCGAAATTTTGCACACAGGTCCCTTAGTGTCCACGAAAGAATGGTAAAATAGCAAATCACGGATGAAACCGCGAGGCAGAATGCTAGCTAATTAATATAATAGAGCTATTTATGGAAGTGTTTCATCATGGAAATCGGTATCACTACCGAACAGTTTTCACTTTTAATTATTTTTCACATAAACACCAGTATTTCTAGTATCACTTTGACGTATTTAATTACAGTACGAGGATGTAATTTAACATCGTTAGCGGATTATAAATGCGTTTGTATTAATTAGCTACTGATTTATTTAAACTGTTTATTGACATATGCGTACAATTTCATAATAGGTTGCAAAATTTTAAATCATAGGTAGGTATTGAGTGGGTTTTCTTGGAGTTACCTGAAACTAGTATATGTGAGTACAATTGGGGTTTAGAAATCAGGACGCATTAATGTTTATGATAAGTTTATAAGTTCTCTTAGGTGCTTTGTTTGAAAATGTATGTAATTTTCGATTAATTTAAATAATCTTCAGCTCTCGGCTAAGCTCTTCCCATTTCCTACCATAAATAGTGTTGCATCGGTTAGTACATTCGCACCATGCCGCTTCTAGTTAGTGAACCTATAATTTTAACATTATCGCGTAAATGGATACTGCTTATTCTATATTCGACGCGAGTTCACATGATGCGGTGCGTTGGCGCCGTTTGACATCGATACATAAATTCAATCTCACGATTCGATCCGATCACTGTAATTACATCGTAACATCGGTGTACTTAATTCGTCGACTTCCGATGACGTCTATTGCTATACACCGCCGCTTGTTAATATCAGAATTGATTTTATTGAGACACACCCGCCGATGCTGCTACGGGCTCTAGACATTTCCTATCTGAACATCACAATTAAGCCACAAATTGAATAAGGTACGGGCAATCTATGAAATAATGACGACAAATGTTCACTCGTGGAGAATTTCAATTGAGCGTTTGAATTTTACAATTCAACATTCCCATCTCAAAATGAATTGCGGAAGAGTATTAGTTACCCATAATAACAAGGTACAAAACTATTATTTCATGACATGTGATGACGTCTAAATAAGCCAGCTAAAAATAGATCTACTTGAAAACGAGGACGGTTCAATCTCGAATGTCAATCGCGTCGCACCCGACATCCAATTAGGGTGCGCACGGACGCAAGTTGGTGCAATCGGAAAATCTTCGCGGTCCGCCATTATTCACTACACTAGTTCACAGCTCATCCCATTACTCTCTCGCTGCGATTGCATGTTCCAGAATCAATGATAAATAAGCCCCAGTCATGAAGAGAGTCGTCCTTAACGGAGTGCAATCCGCTGACAAGGAACGTGACGCTTCAAGCCAGATATCGCAACGAAAGCAGCGGTTCGCGTCGTCTCGCCGGTTATCGTGATCGGTCGACGTACCGCTCCGCTTATTGGCAATCACGCTTCGCCATTAGTCGAGCTTCTAATAAAGATATAAATTACGAAAAGTTAATTAAAACGCTTATCTTGTCGCGAGCGTGTGCGCGATCTGGAAAGCAGGGCGGTAGATTATTTAGAAAATTCAACGATTTATTATTGAAATAGTTGTTAAGTAAACATTTGTTTGGCACTGATTGATTTACTATCACTATTCGATATTATATATTCCTGTTGATATTTCTTTGACAACTACACAGCTGCGCACGAGCACTTGAGAAAAGAGCATTAATTTATCGATCACTCTTGTTTGATGTGAGTTTTCCTTGGATTTATTTACGAATGTCAGTCAATTCTCAGAGACAAGGAAGTGCATTAGCACAATAACTGTCACTTGGACCAATAGAGTATACAATATGACGTGGAAACGGTCGGCGGGCGTGATGCGCGTGCGATTCTCACGAGGCCCACCGAGCCCGCCGGTGTCATATCGCATTCGATGCCCATGCGACCGTGGTTGCACCGCATGACAAGAAAGAAATACACTATGGTGTGGACAAAGTAATACATCCAGGATTTATTTTAATGCGGAAGTAAATATCTTCTATCATCTACATAATTAAATCTCTAATACAGACAATGTAGCATCTAGACCGATAGACCTATGTCTCTATAGAGATTTGAAATTTGGAAGTAATAATTCTTGAGTACCCTAGGGCTGCATTAAGAAGGGATTTCTATAAAGTCAATTAGTAATATAAAAAAAAGTTATTTAAAAATAATTTATCGACTTCAAACTACACTAAAAAGTATGAAACGATTTCAAGATATGGATAAATAAGTGTGACGGCCTGGCTTTTATTGATACGAGCTACGAGTGTGGAGTCAAAGGAAAAACATCTCAAAACCTTGGTCAAATTTTATTGCATTTAAGAAAAACTAAAAATGACGAATTAAAAAATTAGTTTAAAAAAAAGACTTCAGAATACACTAAAAGGTATGAAATAACTCAAATCTGACACTGATTTGAAGTCAGCGAAAGAACAAGACGTATTCCATTGAACATATTTCGCTGACTTCAAATCAGTGTCGGATTAGAGTTATTTCATACTTTTTAGTGTATTCTGAAGTCGTTTTTTTTTATATTACTTTTTTATTATGAAGTCGATAAATAAAGCAACATTAGCCTGCAACATTTGTCTACAATACCACTGATCTACAGCGTTGAAAGCCATTAACCATCTGTCTACAATAATGATGAGATAACGAGGTATAAATCAAACTGATAAAGTTCCCCAGGTCAGATCATTTATCGATAAGACACTGAGTAGACGAAGCCGAAGGTGTATTCTCGTGATGCTATTTCCCTTCGCTTGCACCACAACACATTTATAATTGTCATGGAGGCATCATGCACCGCTGATCGCTGCATAAGTACCTCTGATGCAACGGACCAACCGAGGTGAAAGGCGTAAGGGATGTCTTACACAATCGAAGGGATCTTGAGCTGTAATTAATTGTGTTCGTGATTGGTAGGACTTGGTTGTTTAGCAACTTGATATTTTGAGAGGTTAATTTTATGGTAATGTAGTCAAGTGCTGGTCGTTTATGCAAAAACATGATGTTTGCAACCAGATATTGGAGATCATAATAAACTTTGTTCATTTTCTTCTGATGTCATTTTATCCTTGCTTGCTATGGCCATATTTATTCTGGAAATGGAAATTAATTTCTGTTTCAAATAATGGTTTTGAATTTGTAAAGTACGAATCCAATAGATCATGGCTGATAAAGAAAGTTACTTTGTGTCCAATGAGATTGAATGAGCCAAACGAGAGTTGATGAATGGTGGAGACATCTAGTCAGTTCGTCACATATGAGTGATCCGTCCCAGTATTGACAGCCTGCCCATTAGTTACCACTTTAATGGTGTGCAGAAAATGTATCTACAATACTTATGATATAGTACGGCCGGTCATCGTCTTCATTGTGGCATCACCTTTGTTGCGCTTTCATCTGCGGTTTAACTGCTAATGTAAATAAGTCTCTATTTCACGGAGTCTCTACATTTTTTTAACAACCAAAATTTTGCGTGCTGTATCTTCTATATCTCTTTTTGTGCTTTTAATAGTATAGTGATATTTGGTTTTGTAAGAATTTCTTTTTTTTTTTAATAATCGTTTAAATACATATGTGGTAATATAGCACTAAAACAATATTAAATTTTAATAAAAAACATTTTGTTTATTCATTACTGTTCACAGGAAGTGCGTGTCTTCTATGACATAGGGTGACCTAATATATCCCATATTAGCTGCTAAAATTGTATATGTACTTTTTTCAGAATAAATATATATTTTCATTTTAAACTTCATTCCTAATGCATTCTAATTTTAATATAAGCGCTGAAAAACACCCCCAGGAATATTTAAAAGTTTTATCAATAAATCTGTCTACAGACAGATACTTCAAGTGTCGCTCCATGTGTTTTCTATGAGTGGATCAAGACGGTTGTGTACTATGGACTATTGCTTGCATAACTTCGTCGATGAAGTGGCGATACGTCAATTTGTTTTAAAACTAGACAGGTTATAAATTATGTCGTTTACTTGTGAGTAGCCGTTCCCGGCGTAAACGTATCTATCATAAACATTGTTTAATATGCATGGCTAAACTGTTAGACTACATTTCCTGATTATTAAGCGTAGTTTATAATAATAATTAATATTACATAGAGTGTAAAAATTCTAGAGTAAGAGAAACCGTTGATTATCTAAACCGTATACTTAGGTGTATTATCTGCAATCAGGCACGGACGTAATTGCAGACTCTCGTATAAGAATGCAACCGTGTTCTAAATTATTGTTGTAATGTTATATCGATATTAAGACGGCTACTATTACACCGAAGCAAATGAAGGCTGCAGGCGCACGCTGAGAATTTCAAATTGACTCGCATCTCGGCAATTATTTATAATACTTAGGTTGATAATATAGAAAATCTTTGATGAACGCTAGGCTGTGCAAAAAGAATGCCAGATGAGTCTAACTAGCGTGAAAATAATTAAAATAGACACCGCGAATTGAAATGCCTTCTAATTATTATTTTCTTATTAGACAATAACATGGATATACTCTGATGGAATTGATACCAATCCTTTAAAATTTGACGTATTGATTTTTTTCTTTAAATATATTCTTACCTAAAATATTTGAGGTTTCTTGAATTCGGATTCATTTAAACTAACACAAAATGTCCATGCCACTATTTGATACAGATACTGCGCCGATCCGAAATGATCGGGAACAGGGCAGGCAGATGATGATTTGATACAGATATACCTTGTTTTAAATACTTTGATTATTGTACATTTTAGTACATTTGCTAGATTATTGAGTGAGAGTGACTACGCTACGGTGTAATAGAATGCCAAGTTCTTCTATAACGGATGAATTGCACAATCTAAAATGATTGAAACGTGAATTCGCTTTAATGCCATGAAATTAATATTCATAAGGCCTCTCGAGCAGGTCGACAGCCACTCAAGATCGTATACCGCTTGTTTCGCTCGGGTAAGAGGCCTAATTCTGTGCACTATTGTAAAATGAGATGATGTGAAAGTTTTTAACTTGCAAGTGAGGTCGGCGGGTTACCTGTCAGATGGATTTGGTTATTTTTTTATCGACAAGGTTTTACTCGATGGTTTTTGTTCGTTTGATGAATCGGCGGGTTTATTCGCTATTGCATAGAAAGTTTTATATTGGAAAGGTTTGATGACTATGGGTGCTTTTATATTTAGAAACTTCATTAACAATAATAGTAGATACTTATTCGTTTCTACATTAAGTATCATTATATACTTCAAGGCATCTGAAACAAACCACATCATTGATTCCATATTTAATATACTCCAGATCCAATATTTATGTTTCTGACGGCATAATATTACCATAAACGGTAAATAGAAGCTGTCTTAGAGCGGAAGAGCAAACTGCCATATGCTATGCGCCTGCGCAGGGGTCGACAACACGATCAGAAATAGACGTCGAACTAGACGCGCTCATGTTATTGGGCTCTAATTATAGTGACGACATGTGGAATCAACAAGACATGATACCAGTGGCTTGCGGCATCTATGGAAGTCTTGTTATCGGAATATATATTTTATGGCCACACAACTAATGAGTTGAAATGAGGTATTAAAATTGAAACGCAGGGCGTCAATGTTTACAATGTCATGGAAATTAAGAAATTTAAATACTATAATATTTAGTAGGTATTCTACAAAATTTTCGTAGACAAGTCGTACCGTGGTGCTGAGATTTACTTGTATCCACCAAACGATCGTTCCAGTTTAAGCTTTTAAACACAACGTCAAAGTAATATCGTTTTCAGGCAAGGTATGTGAATAAAGGATAGATTCATCAAACATCATCGGTACTTCTCTCCTAAAAACAGCATTTTCAGCTCCGACAGATCCATCTTCAGAAACTTCATACTCGAGTAATTATAAACTTATAAGATAGTTATATTAATGAGTTTGTACGTGGAACTGGTTATATTGTGTAATTTATTTTGGATGTGCAGGAACTTGCGAGAGTACGCCTCGCGAACCGCATGTGTGAGCCAGATGTTGTTAATGCGAAGTTCTTAGGTACATGTTAGCAGTAAGGAGAGGCGATTTTATAATATATTTACTTAGAATAGTTACAGGAAATATTCGTTAAAATGTCGAAATATAGCAATATCCGTAAAATAAAGATTTATTAAATTTAATTACGATAATAGAAACAAGAAAATTTTAAAGAGCAATAAAACCAAGAAAAATACTAAATATTAACTGTTAGTTTATTTATTATTGCAAAACAAGATTAGAAAACATAATCCAAAAGCGATTGCTTGATCTTTTTCGCTAATCCGCAACAAAATTGAATGAAATTGTAAATCGTGATCAACTGGAAACGTGCTGTCATAGTCAATTGTCATTGTGACATAACCTCGAATTTCCTTTTATTTATTTATGTCTGCTTCAATGGACGTAATGCTTTCTATGACAAACATAATAGATTGTATAACGAGCGACAAAACGATGTAAAACTTGGCTGAACGAAAGCAAAAGCAGACACGGGGAAATTTTAAATTCCACGCAGTGTCCAGTTAAAAGCATGTTCGCAAACGCGTTTATTTTTCACTTTCTGTCATGTACAAAATAGGCAAAGAATAGACGGGTCATTATTGTAGTTATGTTGTTCAATATTTTAACCACTTGGATTCCTTTTGTATGTTGTGTTTGAAGGAGATTGAATTCAAACGTGTGAATTAAAATTTCTGTAACATAAATGTATAATAATGTCGTTTGGGCACATGCTTAACATAGCTTTTTCCACTTTTTGTGTTTTAAGGTAAAAATAACCAGTCATTCACTTGTAAAATTAAAAAAAAAAGAATTTATAGCTCGGTATTGTAATGGCATTTAAAGTTACTGAAAGCATCAAGGTAATATCCAATATCGATCTTAGCCTTCAATTCTAGTATTAGGAGGTTAGGTTAGTTATTAATATTGTTAATAACTAACCTAACCTAGTGTTTTGTGAAACATGCAATATAATAAATCGACCTTAGTCTTTAGATAACAATTATTTATTTATTATATTTATGCTGCTATGCAGTTATGAGTCATATTCCATGCAGTATGTAAATCGAACATGCCTTTAAGGTAATCCAATTAGTTCACATCATGTATGTTCCAAAAAGCTTATAAAATTTGACGAGTGCGTTTGTTTGCATGAAAGTTTTGATGATGTCTCGTTAAATATCGACAAAACGTGAGTAGTGAGGGGCGCGGGCGGGTCGTGCCTGGCCCGGTTATCACCAACACTGAAAAATGCTGTAAAAAATCACGAACCCTTTGCATGTGAAAAGCCGTCACGAGATATATTTCACCGGCGAAATGTCTACTAAACTAGTTTTATGTGAAACGGAATGAGCATACTGGTAGCTGGCGAAAATATGTTTTATGTTGGTGCGCTACGTGTTCTGTGTATGTATGTTATTAGCTTTGGCTTTTGGCCTAATTTGAATCCTACGAATATTAAGGTGGGTGTACACTTCGCGAACCGAGCACGAGCGACGACGCCATGCATGCGTGCTCGGCTCGTGCTCGGTTCGCTTAGTGTAGACGCACCTTTAGAGCTAGGTATAGTATTACCCATGTATTACCCAACTGATATGGTGCGTCGTGAATCTTCGCTCGCACATAAATGAAAGTATGGCCCCGAAGATTAACGAAAGAATGCTTCAAACTTACTATCAATCTTAGATCACTACTATAAGTTTCATAATACACTGCAGCTGTTAGTTCCGTCTCACTCGCAAGTCACGCCCATCCGCACGGTGCGCGCTAACATGGCGGCAGCTGCCGACCAATAACGTATCCCGCGCTTTGAAAATGTATCTTTTGCGCAGGTACATCGGTAAGCCATATTAATTGGGTACTACTGTAGGTACTATTACGTAGTTTACGTATCAGTGATGAAACAATTTTCAGGTCTTTCCGAATTAACACATATTTTTGTTTTCCTGTCTCATTATTTCCTCAAATGTATAAAAACAACTGTTCAATTAAAGTATTAATTAACTGAAGTATTCTGAGGGACACAACTCGCCGCGTAAATAAATAAAGTCATCAAAAGAGGTTGTTACAGCTGGTTACGCCTATTGTCAATATTTTCTTTGATAAATGTTTCAAAACTATTATAAAATGTCCATTCAAAGGCAACGGAGCGAAGCTTTCGCGTAATATTATTTGTTTTTTTAGTTTTGTCAATATGCAGTAAAGTCAGTTTTTTCCTTGAGGAAAGTAGAAGTTGTTGGATTAAGGCCGAGTCTAAGCTCAAATCTCAAAAATGGGTTTCTTTGAGAGTCGAGTATGACGTAACGCAATGAAATACCTAACACAAAAAAATACTGTGGATAGAAGAGGGTTTTGAGAAAAATGTTAACCGAATAGAATATTAAAAAGTGCTTTGATATTCCCAATAAAAAAATCCTAAGTTACGTCTAAAAAAATCTTTCGCGTCGAAATTCTCCGTATTTTCAGCGATGACAACAATTTTATTTTTAAGAATATACAGGTCGTTGTTTTGGTCAGCGACGAGCGACGCAGGGTCGATAATACAAATGATACTGATGCTAAAAAAAAATATAAAAAAAATACTTTATTTTTTTTAAATAATAAAAATAAAAAAATAAAATTTTGAAAATCATGTAATAAGCTAAAGTGTAGACATAATACTCAACGGGAGTACGAGGGAGTAAAGGGGTGAGGCGATGGCGGCTTGCGCCTAGCTCTAGTCTGTGCACGTGCCTAGTAACCATACTTTGCGGTAATTTTATTTCAAATTGAATAAGGTATTTCTCAACATATTTACAGTATTTAATGGAATTAAGTCCATTTTTGGGGAATATATATTTTGTACTACCGCTCCTGGGTCGCTTGTCGCCGACCAAAACAACACCCTGTATAAGATACAGAATTATATTAGAATGTTAACCGGACACTTATTCAATTTAATGCGTATATTCTGTATAATCTAAAGAAAACCCGTAAATAACAGTCCATTTCATAGAGTCGACACATTTATGATTTACCATTTTCAACCCTATTCCAGTGAAGAACGAGTCCTGTCAAAATCGTAGTCAGTCCGCGCCTTAAGTTTGATACCTATTTGAAATAAAGTAAATAGTTTTTGCCTTAAACAATAAAATCTCTATTGCTATACCTAATTAAAATTTAGGTATTATAGTAACTTTCCTTCCGTGAATTTGTTGATATATTGTAAATGAAACTTGTGACCTGAAATCTGCTTAGTATTATCACCGGTGCCAACAGCTTCATCAAAGCGATCTGGAAGTAGAATAAATAATCAAGCGATGCAGCAACGAAGACGTAGTGCAGATTTGCGCTCGCGGCGGAAAATCACGCCTGTCACTTGGTGAATGTGACATTTGCTGGTGTTGCCTACCACTGCACTGTGATTCTTACCAGATGTAAATCGGAACTGGGTCACTGTTTATTTGTGTCACGTTTACTTTAGATTTATGATGGGAAATGATACATTTCTACTCAAAGTTGAATTACATTTGGTTTATATTTAAAAGTTACTTCTAGACATTATTTTGGAGTCGTAAGTAATTAATAAATCGTCATCATATCAGCCTAGGGATGTCCACTGCTGAACATAGACCTCCCCCATAAACTTCCACTTCGAACGGTTTTGGGCCGCTTGCATCCAGCGACGCCCAGCGATTTTGACCAGATCGTCGGTCCACCTGGTGGGAGGTCGTCCCGCTCGGCGCTTTTCAGTACATGGTCGCCACTCGAGAACCTTCCTTCCCCATTGGCTATCGGTTCTTCGAGCGATATGGCCTGCCCATTGCCACTTCAGCTTACTAACTCTACGAGCTATATCGGTAATTAATAAATAAATAGTCATTATTCATACAAACTAATGATTTATCCAGCTACTTACTTTTTATATCGTGACGACGATGAAAAAGTTCTATTTTATTTTTAAACCACTATGGAAAAGGACCACAAACAATCTTAGATGATGTGATTAATGAAATGACCACAGTCAATGCAAACGAGCAAGCAATCCCTACTCGTGAATGCAAGATTGAAGCGACATGAGACGATTATATTGATACTTTAAGAGGAAAGGATGGCTGCATGAAATTTGAAAAATAGGTATTTAACAAATCTATCGCTGTCGCGCTGTTGCTGGGATATAAATGTATGAGGGACGATAGAGACAACTGCAACTTGGATCGATTATACCTATTTATAAATTAACTTTTTAACAAAAAAATAAACCGCCTTCAAAGTACACTAAAAAGTATAAAATAACTCTTATCTGACACTGTTTTGAAGTGAGCGAAATCGCATGACGTGTTCTATAGAAAATATTTCGCTGACTTCAAAACAGTGTCAGATAAGAGTTATTTTATACTTTTTAGTGTACTTTGAAGGCGGTTTATTTTTTTGTTAAAAAGTTAATTTATTTTTGAATTTTTAGTTTCATTATATACTGAATACATCCGTGTAACCTTTTCGGCCTGATGTTTTGTTGTGTGATTGCGTAAACAATGCATATTTAGGCGATAGCAGCAATCGCGGCTGATTTGCTGTAATTTTTTTAAGAGTTCCGTTGTCTATCTCCGAAACTCATCATCAGATCTATATGAAATTTATATGGGACCATTCTGGAATATACCCCTTTCGATCAAAAAAAGAATTTTGCAAATCCGTCTATATATGACGGAGTTATGCCCGAACATACATAAAAAAAAAAAAAAAAAAAATATAAACATCCGAATTGAGAACCTCCTCCTTTTCTTGAAGTCGGTTAAAAATAGACGAAATCGCTATTTCGTAATCCCCAGTTTCCTCCTCCAATACTGGATCGTTTTTTTTTTATTTTTTCAAGAATATAATAAGAAGGGCTTTGGCTATGTTTATCGGTGTTCCTTTTATTTTTTATATTCGTCAAATTTGTTTGCTGGACGTCTGATAAGGGCAGTAAAAATGGTCAGTTTTTGTCATTTTAGAAGGCTCCTAATTCTTATATTAATTAATTTATGGAGAAAAACACAACCGAGAGACATACAGTGGTACCTACAGATTGCATGGTAAAATAATCATAGCTCTAGTGTCATTATTCAGAGAGGAAACTGAGGATTACGTTTGTATGGAACAAACGCCACCAGCGGTTCCTCTTAACATACGGATGCTCACGAAGTATACCACGGTGTTTGAGATCATCTTCTCGACGAACTAAGGGTGTAATTGGACATTTCCGAGCACGCGCGACCGCGCGACACATTTCTGCTGCATCGCGACACGGATCCCTTTGATATAGCCGCGAGAACGTGACACATTTATGCAACTACTATGTTTGACGCGCGAACAGGAACAAAATTAAATGCTTGCTAATGTCCGGCGCCACTTTCTTTTTTATGTCATAATATTAACGTTCCCCAGTACTGCGTCGCACACACTAAATATTCATTATAATAATTAAAAAAATGTCTCATGAGATTTTTTCCGTTTGAAATTACATCACCATTTGTCCTGTATTTAAATGTGTGAGCGAGCAAAACAGCCAGTCACGCTCATTAGCTCAAGTCGATCCAATTATTTCACACTTTCCCATAAAAAAATCGGAGCGTTGTAATCGACGACGATATCGGCTACCGTTGTTCGAGGCGATCGATCGCATCATCCGATGCTATTCGCACTTGGATGCACTCGGTTTGCTTTTGTCGATTAGGTACTATACTAACAATTTCAATATCTCGTTTCGAACAATGGGACATGGTCAGTTTTGTTCGCATTTTACAACGCTAGATTCTCTATCGGGGTCTGTCATTTTCGTTTATCGCAGACGAATCTCGACGGTGTGATACGATGCGATTTGGTAACATAAAACGTCTTAATGTAGCCTTTGTTGCGCAATAATTTTCTCATAATAGTAAAACATGACAAGTGGCTTATGTACATTATTTTGTTTTCAACTTAGACCATGACCGAAATTCGGCAGCTTAATAATTTATTCCAATTAGCTGTTGTTTTAACAGGTGCTTATTGGCACTTGTGTGTATTGAGTTTAGGCGGAAAAATTGAGAAGTACCGGTCATCGGCATTGTTTCTTACTGTCCGGTAGTTTTTAGAGCGAGACGTGTTGTACCGTTTCTTATGTCGTGCTCAGTAGCGGCGCTGGCGCAGCCGGCGATTAGTCGACTGCGAGCGACCGGAACGTTGTATAATGAGTTTTGGTATAATTGTGCACTTCCACTGTGCGATATTATCTTGTAGATGCATGCTCCTGCGCATTGTCGTGTCTATATCATTACTATTGTTTGGGGATATTGTGATAATAAGTGGTAGCGTATTACAGCGATGTTGGGCAATAGCGGGCTTAAGACGAAATAAATAGAAACTTTATGAACTTTAACTAATAAGGTAGTCTAACTTTTATTCTATA
Source organism: Polyploca ridens (assembly GCA_951394255.1). NCBI lineage: Eukaryota > Metazoa > Arthropoda > Insecta > Lepidoptera > Drepanidae > Polyploca > Polyploca ridens. Next base: position 6,009,189 of record OX596264.1, on the reverse strand, counting down.
TATTTTTTATTTTTGTTTCAGGTATGAACATCATACATATCAGGACTGATATACGAAAACCCCAGTCGGTTTGTAGTGACATAATTTACCCAGCATCAGTGAGAAATAGAAAATGTTACGTGGGAGGTGTTTCTAACCATGTGCATCTTCAGGGGTCTATTCTCACGTAGCCCGCGGCGATTACGACTACTCGTAAATTAGTTGGTGGCGTTTAATTTGCGATAACACAGTAGTAGGTCTCACTTTAACTCGTAAATAACTAGCGGCCGTGGGCTGTCGCATCCGACTCACGAATAGATAGTATTATTGCTCTAGGGCGATATATATCATGATCATCAGTCAATTTGGTAAAGTGATTGTTGTTGCTTAGGTCTTCGGAGGGAATTCAATTTAATCGCACTATTATTAAAAGGTAGAGCATCAATGTAATATGAATGCTCTTGCAACCTTGCGCTAAGCTAGCTAGTGACTAGGATTTTACAAGCAGTATAATAAAAGCTTCTTTCCTACCCTGTCTGTTTCCATGATAATAATATTTGTAAATTAACATTAAAAACTTTTTTGTTAAGGACCTGACATCTGCATTAACCTTCACAAACTATTTATAAACTGAAAATTTCAAATAGAACTAGAATAAAGTCACAAAAATACTCTTCATGTTGACTCAGCACAGCAACAAATCATAAAATTGTCGATGTAACAACATTTTCATGAAAAATGTTATGACTTTGTATCACGCAAGGATGGTTTGACATGCAAATATGATAGTGTCGCCGTATATAGCATAGTTTTGCGTGTTTAGTACGAGTACGCTAATTCTGTCGTGATACGCATGATGTAGATACGCCAATTAGCGGTGACACTGATTAATGCGGGCATCGTAATCGAGAACAAGAGTTAAAGGATTCTACAACTTGTCCGCAAGTGCAACGGAGCCGATTCTAATTGCATCAAATTAAATATTGTTACTCTATACATATAAAAGGAGAAGCTGAGCACAGCTCAAACCACAGGTCTAGAAACATGAAATTTTACGCACGAGTCCTTATAGTACGTAAATAAATAAATATCCTGGGACATTCCTCACACACGGCTATCTGATCCCAAACTAAGCAGAGCTTGTACTTTGGGAACCATTTAACTGATATACTACATATGCTACTTTTTGTTGTTAAATGTACATAATTACACCCAAACTCAGGACATGCAGATATGTGCATGCACCCAAATGCATGTACTGGGGCCCAAGTCTGCTACTACAATTGTGTTCCAATGAACTATCAGTGGTGTCAAAATTGACACATTTTACAGCTTTGGTAGTCTACTATTACAATAGCGTCATAATAGCTTTCCGATGATTTGCCACTGAAACCACAATGATCTTTTAGTTGTTAGTTTTTACAGTTTTTGTACTAAAATTCTTTTAATTCTTTATGAGACCGTTATGAATTAGTAGACTGCGCACATCGGCTCAATGATAATGGAATTGCAATAGTATCGTGTCAGTATGACATTTTATCAGACTTGGCCCCTGGGTGGGAATCGAACACATGGCCTGCGGCGTGATTGGTGACACATATGACTTTCCTTGTTACTTTCAGTGCCAAGATAGGTCATATTAAACCAAAATGACAGTTCTTTTCGAACCATTGACAGATGGTATAATCAAGTGAGACTTTCTACCCACACGCGCTCAGCTGCGGTCACTCATAGGTCAGACACGTCTGCGAATATGCAGACATCTTCTTAGCTTACATTTTGCACTTAGCGTACAATTTGCAAGTAATTCAGCCAGTCGACATATCTACGCGTTCCCACGTTGCATGTACAGATGGTTGCACAAGTTAGCTGTTGTTGCTTGGTGTGCGGAGGTGTAGTAATTGGCTTTCGTTGCCGGGTGTACAGCCGCAACATGTTAATCATGATCCGGGGCAGAGGTGATGCACTGACGGACGTGCCAACAGTAAAACTACACAAAATTGGGTTTCTGTTATTACAATTTGCAGTAAACGTGACTGTAGTTTAAATTTCTGTTAATCTTACCTACAGTTTTTACTTAAAATATTTAATTCAGATATAGATAGATAGATAACTCTTTATTGTAGACCAGAAAATCAGTTAACAAAGCAGAAAGAAAAGAACATAATATTAATAACTGTACAATGGGCGGTCTTATCGCTAAAGAGCGATCTCTTCCAGACAACCTTAGGATGGAGAGGAATTCATATACATCATAGGACAGTGGTGTCATTTTATGATAGAACATAAATAATAAATCAATAAACAAATACAAATATGTACTTACATACATGACAAAAAAAACATTAAAATATATATTATGTAATTAAAATATAAATATAATTTAAACATATAAATACTGTACAAATAAATAAATACCAGTAAAAAATAAACTAAACTTCTTAAAGTAAATTTAAACATACTTATATAATTAGATATATTGTGTTTTTTCGTTTAGCATCTTTCACATTATTAGAAATGGCATGTTACTTTCTTGGGCTGATTGACGACTTTATTAAGTCATAATAGGGTTAGCTGGCCTAGGTCAGCTAATGCGCAATTTTGTTATTCAGGCCCGAAATGTAAAAGCACAGAATATTCAATGTAAAAGGTCGATTATGACATTATGCTGTAATAGTATATTATGATACATGTGTGCAAAGTTGGTTATTAACACTCCAGGCGGTATTAAGCGCGTGAGCCACAGGCGAACGCGATAAGTGAGCCGAGCGTGTAATAATCAATGCACACGCGTGTCATACGTCGTTTTTCAACACACTTGCGAGGAAAAAAACAGACTTATTTTGCAATGAATAAATGTGACTTTATGAGCGAGTGTGTTGAAAAATATGTTATTTAGCCTAGACAAGGTAATGTTAATAGACTTAAGAAATAATATTATGTTATGGAATTTTTTGTTGTTATTTAGAAAGCTACTGTAAGTTTATAACTCGATCTAAACGAAGGGTTATCCAAGGAAATAATTTTCAATCGGTCAAGGTTAGAACAAGTTGACTCAATTTTATGTGTGAAATTACAACCTTTACAAATAGTAAGGCGAATAGAATGGTATATTACGCCTCTCACCTTTCACGCTACAAATACACGGAATTTGGGGCCAACAAAAGATTTCCTTGGCGATAGAGTAGGTATGCCCCAGATAAGGTCGCTAACGTAACAATTTATTCAAATAAAATTCATGTTAATTCAGAATAGAATACAAATTCAGATTTGAATAGATCATGAGAACGATTTTTGAAGTACGATAATTTTAACTGCATTTACTTGAACAATAACATTATACCAGGCAAAAATGATAACTATTGTTACTAATATTAAGGTATCTTCCCATAAGCACTGCACCCGGGCTTGCGCACAACATGCATCCACAATAACATCTGTGTTAATGTATAATTACTAGCTGTCTCCCGCGATTTCACCCGCGTTCCCGGGATAAAAAGTAGGCTATGTCCTTTTCCATACCATAGGCTACCTGCGTGTCAATTTTCATGATGATCCGTTGAGTAGTTGAGGCGTGAAGGCGTAACAAACAAACAAACTCACTTTCGCATTTATAATATTAGTTAGGATATTCGACTAAGTCTGCCTGATTGTATGCGGTCATAGTAGCCATACAATGAACACTTGCAACACAGGTGGGCAGGGGGCCAATGAACAAAATAACGTTATGGTCTACCTTTACCTGGCGACTTTACTCACGGGCGGGAATACAAGTTATTTGGCTGCGGTATTCTCTAAGGTGGAGGGTGGAGGTATATCCCCAGTCGAGCTGCTCTTTGAGCATCATAACGCTGCTCTACCTCTCTTAAAGAGTAACTAAAAGAAAGCCATCTATTTCCTTTCTTCTTCATCTGTAGCTAGACATTGTAGTTACTCATAAAAGCTTCAATTAAAATTCTTACAATATATTACGAAACACATTCCTCCAAGTTATTGAACCAGAACACATTAATACATATTGAAATAAAAAGACGGCTCCACATTGCGTTTTTTACTTGTACCTTTCATGATCGTAATCGAGTTCGCATTTTATACTTGAGATATTAACTGTCACAACCACATCAGCAATAATCTATTTGTAAAATAAATTGTGTCGGGGTCTATCATGAATTAGTTGAATGAAAACGAACAAATTAACAACAACACTCTTAATTGACGAGTGATTTATAATAGTTTATCGATTATGTTACTCGGTTAAATCGATTCTTAATTATTTTATTACCGCTCATTTCGTGGGATGTTTTGTTCCTATAAAATAATTCTGAAGTATTTAATGAGATACTACAAAATGTATGGATCATGTATGGATGCATTTGAAAAGTGATAAATTAACTTTTTAACAAAAAAATAAACCGCCTTGAAAGTACACAAAAAAATATGAAACTCTTATCTGACACTGTTTTGAAGTCAGCGAAATATTTTCTATAGAACACGTCATGCGATTTCGCTCACTTCAAAACAGTGTCAGATAAGTTAATTTATTTTTGAATTTTTAGTTTTGTGGCGACATGCCACAAGCGGCATAAATCGCTCGTCGCCTATGGCCGGCACCGCCGCGAATAATGTATTCGCTCCACCGGCAAGCGGCGACGAACAATGCACCGGTCGACCACACCCGAGCTACAGCGGATCGACGAGACGGCAGACGCTCCGCGACATCCGTACTTCACGCGCGCTCCCCTAAAATTATTCCATCACATCTTTGTTAACGTTAATGTACTGTTTGTTAGATATCTTAGTAATATATCCTAAGTTCGTTTAAATCATTTATTTTATTCATACAAGCCAATAGTAACTTCATAGTAGCGTAAATTCCTGACCTACTTATATACTACATACTTTGAAGGGATACCTATCCTAGGCCCCTTCAACTGGTGACCCGGTAAGTATCACGCCTGTGGGAGTCAAGAGAATTCGGCAATGGCCCAGCAGGGTGAATTTAAGGACGCGGAATCCGGCGCAGGATCATCGAGTGGCAACAAAAATGACGGTCAGTACATTAGTGCATTAGGCGGCGGTCCAAGTGGCATAAGCGGAACGGAAAGTCAAGTGTTCCGAGTTGGTGTGCGTATGCCTACGTTCTGGCCCGAGGAGCTAGAATTGTGGTTCACACAAGTAGAATCTCAGTTCGCGCTGTCAAACATCACCAGCGACAGTACCAAATTTAATTATGTAGCCGCACATTTGGACCAAGAATACGCTAGAACGGTCAAAAATATAATTATTAATCCACCGCCCACCGCTAAATACGACACACTCAAGGGCGAACTGATTAAGCGCATATCCCATTCGCGTGAGAAGAAGACCCTGCAGCTGATGCAGCACGAGGAATTGGGTGATCGTAAGCCTACCCAGTTCCTTCGTCATCTCCGCGACTTGGCAGGCCCTCATATGCCTGACGAGTTTATAAGGACAGTCTGGTCCAGTCGTTTGCCACCTAATGTACAAACCATTGTTGCTTCACAGCATAGGAGTGATCTCGACGTAGTAGCTGAGCTGGCAGACCGTGTCAACGACATCGCGAAGCCTTCACTACACGTGGCCAGCACCAGCATGCCAGGTACTGCTTTGGAAGCTCGAGTAGCAGAACTGACGCGGCAAGTAGAGACGCTCCTTAAGGTACAGAGCCGTTTTAATAATAATAAGTGTAGTGATCGTCATCGCCGATACTCTCGCTCCCGATCGCAGTCACGCTCCCGTAATAGGTCCGGATCGCGTGAGCGCCCGGAAGGACATCCATACTGCTGGTACCATTTTACTTACGGAGCTAAAGCGAAGAACTGCAAATCACCGTGTTCCTTCTCGGGAAATGCCAACGGCAGTCATTAGTGGCCGAAAGTGTCTGCCCTACATCAGAAGGCCGCCTGTTCATCACTGACCGGAAAACAAAGATCCAGTATCTAATAGACACGGGTTCAGACTTATGTGTATTCCCAAGGTCAGCTTGCCAGGTGCCACCTTGTGTAAAAACTCAATACGACTTGTATGCTGCAAACGGTACAGTTATTGCCACGTATGGTTTCATCAACCTCCATCTCGACTTGGGCTTACGACGTGCATTCGAATGGCGTTTTATCATCGCGGACACTACCAAGCCCATTATCGGTGTCGACTTTTTAGGCTTCTACAACCTGCTCGTGATGACGTGAGATGGCGTGGCGCCACATTATCCTACATCCTGCATCGCGCTTAAGAAGTTTTCTCGAGAATCTGCATATATACAACTGTCCGACATGTACAGTTGGACCGCGGTCCCCAGGCACGATGACCCAGCCTGGCGGAAGATCTTCCCTTTTAAATGGAGGTGTCATCCACCTTGCACCTCCATAGTGGTGACCCCGACGTGATGGATGGGAATATTTCCAACCCTCCAAAAATCACGGAACATGCAGTAGCACTTCTGAGCAGATTCTCCAAGCTCATCACTCCCCACCGGCAAGCAGTCACACAGCAAGCCAACTTCGCCTCAATCAGGTCCATCGCAGCCGACTCACCGTGCTTCCTGGTCCTGCAAGGCAACACTGCGACTAAGCTCTCCGCCCGCACAGTCCACCGCAGCACACACCCGGATCATCTCTCCGGCGTGGCGGTTTCTGCACTACGTGGACTAGACGGCTCAACCTGTCGCAGCATCTGCGCTCCGTCTCGACTCACCGTAGACTCCGAGCAGCACTGGCACTTGCAAGCTTTACGCAACGACGCAACAATAGATCGACCTCCGGTCTAGGAAGGGAGTGATGTAGCGACATCTATGAGCCATCTATCAGTAACACTAAGATAGTTCACACACTGAAAGATAGATGGCGTGGCGCCACATTATCCTACATCCTGCATCGCGCTTAAGAAGTTTTCTCGAGAATCTGCATATATACAACTGTCCGACATGTACAGTTGGACCGCGGTCCCCAGGCACGATGACCCAGCCTGGCGGAAGATCTTCCCTTTTAAATGGAGGTGTCATCCACCTTGCACCTCCATAGTTTCATCTATATGAAATTTATATGGGACCATTTCGGAATAAACCCCTTTCGAACAAAAAAAGAATTTTGAAAATCCATCTATATATGACGGAGTTATGCCCGAACAGACATAAAAAAAAAAAAAAACATACAAACATCTGAATTGATAACCTCCTCCTTTTTGAAGTCGGTCGGAAAGAATAGTAGATTGTATCACATGGGAGCAAAATAATATTTTTACGGCGAGGGCGCTTTTTTGAATCCAGAACGAAGTGAGGGATTCTAGAGTAGAATCCCTCACTTCGTTCTGAATCCTGAACGTAGCGAGGGATTCAAAGTACGTCGCCCGAGCCAAAAATAAATTTGCGCCCGAGTGATACACTCTACTTTTCATCACCCACTATGAGAAAATAAAAGGCGCCTCATATTTTATAGTAATATTATTATTTATTAAAAACATAGAGTAACAACTTAATTGAAATTAAATAGTATCAAATAAATAATAAAACAACTAAAAACTTATATTTACATTTGAGACATTTCGCCATACAGTATTATTACTTATTATGATAAGTGATTGTTGTAGATTTTATATTCTGCATGTATGAAAAGGATTTGTTTGATTTTTTTGTTTCTAATAGTAGATAGATAACTCTTTATTGTACAAAAAGTTGTAACGTTGCACTTGCAAGTTACATAAATAAATATAAGTATAGTTAGAAAACCTTTAATAAAACTTAATTACACTTAAATTAAAATAATATTTACAACTTATTCTAAAACATAATTAAATATAACCTATTAAACTAATAAAACCTAAAAATCTAAATACTTAATAAATATTATTGTACGGAATCTACAAGTACGTATTAATGATGATGGTTCCCGCACCTACGCATCCCTAACAAATCTAACGGGTTTGCGAGCTGCGCCGGCGCGGCGGCCAACGCCCAGTCGTTCAGTTCGAGAATTCTCCACGGCCAGTGCGCTTTGAGACTTCACAGGTGACGGCTGCGTCACTTGCTTCGAATTTTGTATCTAGTTTAATATCACGTGGAATCCCGCTAGGGTAAGTTCCCATGTATTATCTATCTGATTCTCCATTGTAAGGTGTTCTAGCTTTCTATCTTTCCTATCCATGCTAGCGCTGCTTCCTTTTTATTGTTTGTCAGGGTCACTGTAACCTAGATTCAAACCTACCTACACAGTTGCGCAGCAAACGCTTTAGCCTTTTTGTTTCTGGCCTTCCAGGATTTACGTCTACATTTACGTCTACATTTACGCCTACCTTGCATCTACCTATGCAGCTTGATAACTAGCTGTGGAACGCTGAGGGACCTACCTCCTGTACTGCCTGCCTGGACTACCTACTCCCGCTGACATCCTGGGAGCTGGACCAGACCGAAGCGAAAACTGAAGCTGCTACTTCCACCTTAGTTCAGGCCAGTGTTCCCCCTGTTAAAAACTGTACCCCCTGTGAAATCTGGACGTGAGGCGGCCACAGAATTTTAGGCAATTAAATGTTTCATTGGACTAATTTCCATTGTTTCATTTAATCGAACCCTACCTACCTATCTGTTGGCGTCCCCCTAAGGGACTTGCCACAGTGGCGCTCTTTACGTGTGTTTCTAGTGGCCTATTCACGTCTAGATTATTCCAGAAGTCAGCAGCTAGTACAATCATCTATCTACCTACATATTGTACTGTGAACGTGAAGGTGACATTGCAGAATAGCGAACTGGTACGTACTATCTTATTTTATTTTTTTTATGTGACCGCTTACCCTGATTTTTTCTTTTCTCATTTTTCATTACCTATCATTGTTAACTGCTACGTATTAGTATCTTCCTACTAATTGTGTTAATGATTGAGTAATTTTGTTATATAGTAACTATTTGAATATTCTAAACCGTTATTATTAGTACCTACCTACTGATAATAATTAATATATGCTAAAACTAAATTGTAAAATTAAATCTATTGTTTGTTATACGTAACAGTTCGCATACCTAAATTCATTCATTTCATACCTTTTCGTTTCTTTCATCTTTTCGTTTTCATTTCATTTTCATTCATTCAAAAAAAAAAAAAAAAACATTTCAATTTTAATTTTATTTGCTTTGACCATCACCTAATCGTAGATAAGCTTATTTTCTCATCTTGTAAAGAACACCAATCATTCATTTCTCATTATATTCATTAACTACTTAAGTAAATCGTCTAGTTAATCATGGGAACTCATACTATTAAATTCTTTTTGCTAAACAAAAACGAATTAACCTACGAAGTACTCATTAGAGGCGAGGAACCTGCATCAACCGTACTTGGATTACGTAAACAAATAAATAAATTAACACCGCTTATACCTACTTCTGATATTTGTGAATCTGGAATCGATCCGGATATTGATATTTCTGGCGTTAGCACTTCCTTAAGTGAATTTACATCGCGAGTTAAATCGTTAGAGGAGAAGTACGATTCAAATCTCTTTGAACGCACTAGAGCGTTGGGTAATCATCTATATCACCGTCTAAAAAGAATAGATTGCACGGACTCTAAACATTTAGAAAGAGTGAGGGCTTTGTCGAAAAATGTTACGAACTTGATTAATAAAATTTTTACTATTAATAAATCGGCTAATCCGATTCCTAGCTGTGAGCCTGTTGTAGACGTTGAACAGACATCGTCGTCGCTAGACTCTGTACAAAACGTAACGATACATTGTGACCGCTCGCATTTAAATGATATACAAAAAATAAAATTTAACGGCAAAACGTGTGTACATGCATTTGTCCAGAGAGTGAACGAGTGTAGTACTGCTAGAAACATATCGCCTTCTAAATTAATGAACTATGCTACGGAAATATTCACGGACGATGCGTTACATTGGTTTCGTAGTATTAAAGACAGTGTTACTACTTGGGATGAGTTAATTTCTTTACTGATTGAGGATTTTAGTCACTTTGATTTCGACTACCGGCTATTGTCTGAGATACGAAACAGAACACAGGGTGATTCTGAAAATATTACTATATATTTTGCTAAAATGTCTGAATTATTTTCCAGGCTAACTAAAAAGATTTCTGAACAAGAGAAATTAGACATCTTAATGCACAATATTAGACCGTGTTACTCTAGCGTACTAGCTTCTAATTCTTCAACTATCAATTCTATCGATAATTTAAGAACCATTTGTAAGAACTTTGAAAAAATTCAGTCTTTGACTTCTCAATTTAAAGAACCTCCTAGAGTGTCTACTGATACGTTAGCTCCTGATCTAGCATTTTCAAAAACGTCTGAACCTAGTACTAGCAGATCTAATACATATAATCAAAATAGATACAATAGTTACAATTCTAATAAATCTAATAGTAATTTTTACAACAAGAAATATAACTATAAAAATCAACCAACAAATAATACTAATTATTCAGGTGTAGCTGCTATTGCTTCTTCTAATTCTAATACTAAAAATGTTTTCTGCCCTCGCTGCCGTAACTCTGAACACTCTTTGAAGCAATGTAAAGCTGATAGGTTCCCCATTTGCTTTAAATGTGGAACAATGAATGTCACTTACCCTGAATGTCCTAAATGTAAATCTCAATCTAATTCAAAAAAACTAGCTACTGAAGATTGCTGTAATATAAATGAGGTAAAAAACTTAACTAAAACTACTGATTCTACTAAAACTAAAAATTTTGATGAAAAGGATTGGAAAGCCTGGCTTTCAACTATTAAAATTTTCTTTTCTAGTTATTTCATTACAACAATCTTCGATAAAAAACCTATTGATGATGTTCGTCCTTACGCGGCTATCCAAGTAGGCGACAAAAACCTCTGCGGTTTACTCGATTCTGGTTCTACAGTAACTATTCTAGGTAATAATGCTCATCTAAATTTAATTTCACTAGGTCATACAGTCATTAATAACGATGTTGTGAGAACTTTTACTGCTGCTGGTGGACAAAGTATGGTTTCTATAGGATACATTAATCTTCCAGTTACTTTTGAAAACCAATTTCACTTACTAAAAGCATACGTTGTTCCGACTGTTAAATCAAATTTAATTCTAGGCATTGATTTTTGGACAAAATTTAATCTATTTCCTAAATTTTCAAATTCTATATCTCTGCACGATGCTACTAGTTATGATGGTGATGTGACTACTGTAACTGATGCTAAAAGTATACTACAGTCCTATAATGAACTAACTGAATGTCAGCGAGTTACTGCTGATAACATTATAGAACAGTTTAAAAATATCTCAACTGAAAAACGTGGTTTAGGTAGAACTAACTTAGTATCACATACTATTGATACTGGCGATGCCTTACCTATTCGGCAAAGATACTATCGCGTTTCGCCTGAAAAACAACGTATCTTATCTGAACAACTAGACGAGATGCTGTCGCTGGGTGTCGTTGAGGAATGTGAGAGTCCATGGTCTTCACCTGTATTATTAACTCCTAAGAAGGATGGCAAGCTCAGATTCTGTCTAGACAGTCGTAAGCTAAATTCTGTTACGAAAAAAGACGCATATAAATTACCTTATATTTCAGAAATTCTAGATAACCTAAAAAATGCTAAATACCTAAGTAGCATAGACCTATCTAAGGCCTACTGGCAAGTGCCTATTTCTGAGAATGATCGGAATAAAACTGCATTCTATATTCCTCATCGTGGCACCTTTAGATTTGTGACTATGCCCTTCGGATTGACAAATTCTCCCGCTACTCAACAAAGACTTGTTGATACTCTTTTCTATGGGCCTGAATTTGAAAACTCAGTCTTTGTATACATCGATGATATCGTCATATGCTCGGCTCAATTCGAAAATCACATTTCCCTGCTTTTAAAAGTAATTAAGAAACTAACAATGGCTAATCTGACTATTAACTACGAAAAATCCGTATTTTTCCGTACGGAACTTAAATATCTAGGCTATGTTGTTGATTCTAAAGGTCTTCACGTCGATCCTAATAAAATTGACACCATTTTAAATTACCCTACTCCTACAAATAAAAAAGAAGTAAAAAGATTTCTAGGAATTGCTTCTTGGTACCGTAAATTTGTCCCTAAATTTAGCTCTATTGCTGGTCCTTTGAATAAGCTAACTTCTACTAATAAAAAATCTAATCCTTTTCTTTGGACTACTGAAGCTGAGGAGTCTTTCACTAAACTCAAAGAACTTCTTGTATCTGCCCCAATCCTATCATGCCCTAACTTTGACCTACCGTTCGAAGTACACACTGACGCTAGTGACTATGGTGTTGGAGGATTACTAACGCAGACTATTGACGGAGTTGAACATCCTATCGCCTACACTAGTAGAACCTTGACAGGTCCAGAGAAAAACTATAGCATCACTGAGAGAGAGGCTCTTGCTGTCTTGGTGGCTTTGGAACACTGGAGATGCTATCTCGATAATGGTACTAAGTTTACTGTCTATACAGACCATTCAGCACTCAAGTGGTTTCTTAATCTAAATAACCCTACTGGACGCTTAGCTAGATGGGGTGTTCGTCTATCTGCATTTAACTTTGAAATGAAACACCGTCGAGGTGTTGATAATATTATACCGGATGCTTTGTCTCGCGTTTGCCAAATTTCAGCCATTGATAATAATCTAAACACTACATTAACTACAAATGATCAATGGTATCTAAACATATACAATGGTTCTCAAAATTCTCCTACCTCTTTTCCAAACTACTTAGTCAAGAATAATCGTTTATTTCGCTTCATGAAAACTCATCATCCTCTAAATAAAGAGTTCGAGTGGAAAGAAGTTGTTCCTGCAGAATATAGAACAAAAATTATATCTGAAAACCATTCTGAACCAACCGCTGGTCATTTTGGTATTTTTAAAACTTATAAGCGCATCAGTCTTAGGTACTACTGGCCTGGTATGCACGCTAACGTAGTAACAGCTGTAACATCCTGTGATACCTGTATATCACATAAACACCAAAACCACGCTGCCTTAGGTGAAATGGGTCGGCCCAAACACTGTTCGAGACCTTTTCAAACTATAAGCATAGATTTAGTAGGACCTCTACCGCCTACTAGAAAACTAAACTGCTACATCTTAGTCGTGACTTGTTGTTTTAGTAAGTATTGCTTATTATTTCCAATCAAGCGCGCGACTGCAGAAATTGTTACTAAGATCTTAGAAGAACAAGTATTTCTAATACATGGCATTCCTTCTACTGTAATACTTGATAACGGTAAACAATTTATAAGTGCTACGTTAAAACAGATGTTCGAAAAATATAAAGTACCTAAATTACACTTCACTCCTAAGTATTCACCTCATGTTAATACAGTTGAACGCTACAATAAGACTGTTATGACTGCTATCTCCACATTTATTTCTAACGATCAACGTATTTGGGATCAACTTGTACCAAAAATCCAATTCGCTGTGAATAGTTCTGTAAACGAGGTAACAGGCTACACTCCTTCCTTTCTAGTGTACGGGCGTGAATTAGTTACTTGTGGTTCACATTATATCGATACTGAGAACGATAACGACGTCATCTTTCAACCTCGAGATTCCTACGCTGAGAATATTGGTGTGCTTTCTAGTATCTTTAATAAAGTACAATCACTACTACTACAGGCTCATAGTAGGAATTGTCAACAATATAATTTACGCAGAAGACCTGCTGAATTTAATATTGGTGACGTTATCTGGAAAAGGACTTTTTATCAAAGTGATAAAGACAAGTATTTTAATAAAAAATTAGCTCCTAAATTCATAAAATGTAAAATCATTGATAAAAAGTCTCCTCTGGTCTATGAATTAGCAGATATGTCTGGAAAACTACTAGGTTCCTGGCATATCAAAGATATGAAACTTATTAACTATAAAGAATAAAATAAAACCTATATACTAGCCTTAAAATTAGATTAAAACTATTACCTAAACTGTAGTGTACTAAAGAAACATAAGTATTTTAGTACACCTAACTTATTGTTTGAGTATAACTTAAAATTTACTAATTATACTCTGTTTGTAAGGATCTCAAGTCATTAATAGTAAGATTTGATGATGTTATGAAAGAAGATGGTATGATGCGCGAAGTATAGAATGTAGTCTGTGAGTAATGATAAGTTTAGTATGAAATAATAGGTAGTAGTCGGATTTTGCAGTCTAGTATGCAAAATCCTTCGTTTTTTGGCGGGGTACTGTAACGTTGCACTTGCAAGTTACATAAATAAATATAAGTATAGTTAGAAAACCTTTAATAAAACTTAATTACACTTAAATTAAAATAATATTTACAACTTATTCTAAAACATAATTAAATATAACCTATTAAACTAATAAAACCTAAAAATCTAAATACTTAATAAATATTATTGTACGGAATCTACAAGTACGTATTAATGATGATGGTTCCCGCACCTACGCATCCCTAACAAATCTAACGGGTTTGCGAGCTGCGCCGGCGCGGCGGCCAACGCCCAGTCGTTCAGTTCGAGAATTCTCCACGGCCAGTGCGCTTTGAGACTTCACAGGTGACGGCTGCGTCACTTGCTTCGAATTTTGTATCTAGTTTAATATCACGTGGAATCCCGCTAGGGTAAGTTCCCATGTATTATCTATCTGATTCTCCATTGTAAGGTGTTCTAGCTTTCTATCTTTCCTATCCATGCTAGCGCTGCTTCCTTTTTATTGTTTGTCAGGGTCACTGTAACCTAGATTCAAACCTACCTACACAGTTGCGCAGCAAACGCTTTAGCCTTTTTGTTTCTGGCCTTCCAGGATTTACGTCTACATTTACGTCTACATTTACGCCTACCTTGCATCTACCTATGCAGCTTGATAACTAGCTGTGGAACGCTGAGGGACCTACCTCCTGTACTGCCTGCCTGGACTACCTACTCCCGCTGACATCCTGGGAGCTGGACCAGACCGAAGCGAAAACTGAAGCTGCTACTTCCACCTTAGTTCAGGCCAGTGTTCCCCCTGTTAAAAACTGTACCCCCTGTGAAATCTGGACGTGAGGCGGCCACAGAATTTTAGGCAATTAAATGTTTCATTGGACTAATTTCCATTGTTTCATTTAATCGAACCCTACCTACCTATCTGTTGGCGTCCCCCTAAGGGACTTGCCACAAAGTATTTAACAAAGTATAAACATAAATGCTTTAAGTTAAAAAATACTATAAGTACAATAGGCGGTCTTATCACTAAGAAGCTAGCATCGTTTGTTTCTTCTTTTTTATTCAGCCTGCGGCGCGCGGCGCGACTACGGGCCGTCGTACCAGCCAGTCTTTATTCAAACAATATTTGCGTTTGATTTCTTTGGTGCTGAACACTTAGATGTTCCAAATTCAATAAGTGCGCGGCAAAGATAATTGCGGCGCACTTATAAAGAGGAATAAAACCTCATTACTGCCCGCTAAAAGTTTCTTATGGAAAACACCACCTTTGGGCGCACTTAAAGGCGAACCAAGTCGTCCTTTTCGAATAGATGGGATGAAAAATGTATTGCATGTTTTATGTAACTAATTGTAGGTAATCATAAATATTCAGTCAAGTTGTTTGTGGCAATCCGCGAAATTCAGCGTGTTAGTCCAAATCAGACTCTACAAACCATTCAAAAGACTCAAATTCAGTTTTCAAATAAGGCATTGCACTCGTTTTAAGATATGGATTAGATCTTAAGATTAGTTGCCAAGAATTAATAAATATAACTATTAATAAATATATTTGTCTAGTATATATGTATGTCATTATTGATTATCATGCGAATTGTTTCGATCAATCAATAGACCTTTTATACTGCGCATGTCTACCGACAGACATAACTTCAAAGCAATGTATTACCTATAAGTAGGTACATTACTCGACTGGAACCAAATCAAACATAGACTATTCAAAAATCAACACCACCGACCGTCCACTCGTACAAATTAGAAGCTTTCTCTGTACGTCACGATTCCACACAACACAGTTGCATAAGGAAATTAAAATGGCGATTAATCAGCCACAACACAAACACGAATTAGGTTAATTAGTAAAGTTAATAAATACGTTCAATCATCCTTTGTTACTTTCGAACACGAATCTGAACGTTCGACTCGCCGCATCATAAATCTTTGGCTATCTCGATCCGAGTGTAGCCTCTCAACACAAGCACCAGGGAACTAGTACCTACTAGTAGCGGATTGTCAGCGGAAGCTATTGATAAAATATCGTCTAATTAAGGCGGACGTGGAGTCAGCCTTTCTATTAATACATAGCTTTGACACCGCGAGGTGCCCGTCACTTTTTATGAACATCGCCTGTCCAAATACGGACGAGCATTTAAATTAATTAAGGTCGTTTAATGATACAACCGTATCAATTAGTGTCACTATCGAGCGGCGATCGGATAAAATCGATTCTCGATCATTCGGACGGTTACGATTATTAGTCGACCCACGCGATCGTTATGTTGGAAATGTGAGACAATAAAATAAGTAATTACACGTTATTTACATTTAATACAGTTTAATTTGGAGCGGTTTGCTACAATATCATGAAGGATTAAATCGACTTTCGGAAGATAAATTGAGCTGTTTGAATCCTTTTTGAAGTTAAATAATTCGTTGGCCTCGATTGTGCGGAACAAAGAGTAACTCGATTATTTGAATCAACAAATTGGCTTTGTAGTAAACTTAGGTTAAATTGTTGTCGGACACAAAGCTTATTGTAAGCATAAGACATGTTGTTTTAACTTTTTTATTCTTTTTCGTCAATTCTTAATCTTACTTATTAAAATGTGTTTAGTTGTCTCATAAACAGGAAACAAGCTTCATTATAATAATTTTAAGCAACACATTTCTTCCACACATGTAGTGCGAATCATATCCGTTGTTTTTGAAAAGCTTTCTCTATTTTTACACAAGAACAATAATTATTATAATTTATTTACATACTTAATTAATTTAACTTATAAAATTAATCTAATTAAGGAAGTATTCGAACATGAACATTGACGTTTTCCTGTTACATTATCAGTTAAATATACATTAATTAGAAAAGGAAACTTTCGACATTATAGTATAGACTAGTACATTATTATATTGATTACGTTGAAATAAATACGCGAATGTAATCGGCTTATAAGACTGGTTGTAGCAGTTATCCGCGGGCAAGTACCTAGCATTGGATATTTTGCCAGAAATCATGATAGAAATACATGTACAAAACAGTATTATAGAACGGTTTCTATCCATGTACAACTTCGCATACATCATCTGTTGGAGGCTCGATACAGTTGGCAGATAGCCAACGAAACTCGGCGGGTTATTGATTGATGACGGATCGACCTAACCGCAACTACATATATTATAAACGTACGTAGATAGGTAAATATATACGTTAACAAGCCCTTTGACATTATAATAACTGTACTTCACTGTGAGCAGGCAATGGTATACGTTCTTGTATTATTTAAATTGTAGTTAGGTTTTTTTGCCGGTTGAGGTTGAAAAATTGGAATTAGGAAATAAAGTATAGAGCTGTGTGTGTTTTTTAAACTATAAAACATATATTAGTTATAATCTTTGTTCGGAAAGTGAAAGACAAGCTATTAGAAAGACAATCCGGCATAAACAGACACGTGCGAGCAATTTTGAAAGACAAAACTCTCTTATGCACAGCTGCATAAATCAAAGATAGCATTTTATTCACAGTAAATTCTCCGAAGCAATAAATTACTATATCGTTATTTTTTATCTTGCATCTTCGGTGAGATTTAAGAGGGTCACAAATGTCACAGACTCATAAGATCCCGACAGATGGTAACGTTATTAAAGCAGTAAAACAGAGTTGTTTTTGATGAATGGACGCTCCATCAAATGCTGAGTGTTAGGGGTCACACCATTAACCTCGGAACTCGTAATCACTTCAGCGTGTAGATAAGAGCATCTTGCTTAGATCTTGATCGAAGTAGGTACACGAGAGATCAAATCTTATCTCTATCTATGAATGTAGATGATTTGTGAGTGAGAGCGACCATCAAAGTTATCAATGATTTGTTGTGTGTAGTCTTGGCAACTTTGGAACGAATTTAGTCAATTTCTAGTCAGATTTAGTTTCTTTTTCAAGGTAGTAACTCACCGTACGCGTATTGATATGAAATGGTAAAATATGGAGATGCCTCGAGTTTTTTGTCGGACTACTTAAAACTCTATGTAAATTTTTATTATCTGTTTTTTTATTCCACTAAGGTGGCAAACAAGCATACGTCCCGCCTGATGGTAAGCAGTTACCGTAGGCTATGGACGCTTGCAACACCAGGGGTATCACTCGCGCGTTGCCGACCCTGAAGAAATCTCTTCACACCCTTTTTGAAGAACCTCATGCTGTACTCCAATGGGGAAACCACCGCGGGGAGCTCATTCCACAATCTGAGCGTCCCCGGAAGAAAACTCCTTTGAGCCCGCACAGTTCGAAACAATTCTGGTTTCAATATGTGAGGATGGACTCCCCGTGGATGGCGAGAGTTGCAATGGTGGAAAGTTGCCGTGTTTCATTACTCTAATACCTACCATTTCTAGTTTCTGAGATCAAATTCAAAATCCTTTTACTTTTCTACTAAAAAGCACTTCATAAGCTACATTTACTTGCATATTATATTTGTTATCTTAGCAGATATTATTATTTAGTATACCAAGAAAATTTTATAATACCATCTTGAATGTGTCACTGAACCGTGTCACAATCGCAAGTGAATCAGTACCGATTTAACCGTTTCTAATTTAATAACAGATTAGCTTCAATAGTCACAGAAAAAATTATATGGTTGATGTCCCACACAATGCCTGGCCTAGTTTAGCATCGGACATTGATTGATTTGTCTTTATACTGAATTATTATTAAGCATTGAAATTTAAAAAAATAGTTTGAACTTAATTACTAATACCGATGAGGTACGAAGTAAGTACGTATTATTTTATTTCCTTGTATAAATACATAACAAAAAATCGTGACATTACAAAAACTCTGATTAGTCTTACGTAAATTCCAAACAAATCGCTGAAATACAAATTGTCTTTTTAAAATTACAGATTTTCACACAAACTTGCATTTATTGAACATAGGGATGTTAACAAAAATAATACTATTCCCCTATTTCATGTCTCTGGCTCTGCTAACTAATCTCAGTCAATCGATCAGTCAGGATTTGTTCCTTTAGATACCTACATAGATTGAAGGTAAATATTTCCACTTTAATGCTCGTATTAGGGAAGTTACTATTGTAGTATTATTATAAATTACATAAGTAAATATAACTTATATTACGTTAAACTAACAACAGTTCTATTTTTTATCATAAGTCATATTAATAAATCGATAACATCGCTTAATATATCGAAGCAATACATTATTGGGCATAATTTACTATACAAGGCAAACAAATGTAGCCCATTAACGATACAAACTCATGTAACACCTCCTATACGAACAAAACATATCGTACCGCAAAAGTTCATGTACATATTCTCTTTATGTACGTATCTTCTTAACTACAAAGCGTGTCAAGGAGTCAATGGAAATGAACAATGTGCCAAAGTCGATTGTTTTTAGCGCTCTGGTACAAGGTAAGGTCGTAGACGCCTACCAGACGGCGGCTATGGGGGTAACGACCTCTTTTCGTGCCTGTATATCTAGATCTAGATGTTTGATTGAATATAAGGGCGTAGACACATGGAGCGTTTTTTTAACGGGCGTGTTGATGCGTTTATGTCTTTTATGAGCGCGTAGCTTTATTTTAACCTGTGAAGCTTAAGATCATTAACTTATAAGTGTCAGATTATTCAAAAATAATTAATAAATGTAGCTTTTCTGAGTTTCTTGCCGGATTCTTCTCAGTTGAATGCCGGCTTCCGAACCGGTGGAAAATTCAGTAAATCTGACCATAAGTGCCTTTCTGAGGCCTAAATTGAAGAAATGGCTTTGATTTTGACTTTATAAACTGATTCAAATATTTTGATTTTAATAAAACAACATTTTTAAGTACTATACTATATATTTATTTACCATTATAAAAAATTTCATTTTACATTTTATAGCCTCCACGGAAGCCTAAGTCCTTGGCAATAATTATTCGTCCTCAACAACCCTCATTAGTAATTTTCTGCATCCTCATAGGTATTCACCAAACCGATTTGCTAATAAATGTCTACAATAAGAACTGGAAATCTGCTCGGTTTTGGTAACAGCTACATCTAATTTCGGCCTTACTCTTAAGGTAGCACAATAATCGTGAATCATGGGAATATATTATCCTAACTAATATTATAAATGCGAAAGTGAGCTTTTTGTTTGTTACACTTTCATGCTCCAACTACTTAACCGATCATGATGGAATTTGGTATGCAGATAGCCTATGGTATCGAGAAGAACATGGACTACCGGAAATGCGGGCGAAACCGCGGGGGACAGCTAGTACTAATTTAAATCGTGATATTTATCCAAAGTTTTTTTTTTTTTACTGTTTATAGACCTGTTTTTTACTGTTTGACCGCAATCTCACCATATAAGTAAGTGATGATGCGGCCGAAGGTGGTAAGCACACAAAGCCTAGAAGGAACTGGCTCTCAAGTGCAGCTGTCGGAACACACCGAAAGGTGCTTGGCGACAGATTTTCAACTTGAGGGTGGTAGCCAGCCAGGCGGGTACTACAAATTACCCTACCGCCGTGCTATGGTTTCCTCACGATATTTTCCTTCACCGAAATTTCGTCGTTTAATTATTAGGTTTAGGTACTTTTTATAATGTCTAAGAAAACTTGGCTCCAAGATAATATGGTGGAAGGGTACTTTATAGTCCCACCTGGGTAGCTACCATCCTCAGGTTAAAAATCTGTCGCCGCTTTATAAATAGTAAAAAAAACAAAAACATCTTGGAGTAATTTTAAACCATAAATTTTTTCTTGTGAGTAACTCAACGTGTAGTTGGAATTTTATTTTCACAGCAGTAAAATTTACTTAACTGCTGTGAATTGTTACGGTTCTTCGAAATAAAAGTTCGGTCACACGTTTTATCCTAATGTTTCGGAAAATTGAACTTGTCTAAGATCATCAAATAACTGTTTCTATCTTGCTATTTAAATTTGACCCACTTTCTGGTAAAGAACAGAGAATACCTAATTCATCATCATCATAATATCAACCCATGGATGTCCACTGCTGAACTTAGGCCTCCCCCATTGATTTCCACTTCGAACGGTTCTGGGCCGTTTGCATCCAGCGGCGCCCAGCGACTCTGACGGGTCGTCGGTCCACCTGGTAGGAGGTCGTCCCACTTGGCGATTTCGAGTACGCATGATCGCCACTCGAGAACGTTTCTTCCCCATCGGTTATCTGCTCTTCGAGCGATGTGGCCTGCCCATTGCCACTTCAGCTTACTAACTCTACGAGCTACGTCCGTCGTTTTCGTTCTCCTACGAATGTCCTCATTTTGGACCCTGTCACGTAGAGAAATTCCGAGCATAGCTCGTTCCATAGCTCGCTGAGTGACTCTGAGCTTATTCATGCGGCCAGCAGTGAAAGACCACGTTTCTGTCCCGTATGTCATCACTGGCAACACGCACTGATTGAAGACCTCTGTCTTCAGACTCTGAGGTATTTTGGACGTGAAGATATGCCGTAGCTTCCCGAACGCTGCCCAGTTGGATTCCTCGACTGACCTCTTTGTCTAAGTTGGACCTATCTAGTTGGACAATTAATAATTTAATAAATAAAATCTAGGTATCTTAGCAAAAATATCTGCACTGCGTATTAAGATTAACAAATTAAAGATATTCTTCACTACTGAACAGTCTGCCTATTCAGATATAAATTATGACGTTCAAAAACGTTATTCTGAAAATAGCACAAGTAATACCTAACTGTTGGTAGTAATATGTCAAAAACGGAAATTAGACAGGGTCCTTGAACTCGCTACGTTTGGGGGCTAAATATTGTCGTGAATAAGCTTGTGCTAAGGTTGCAAACACACTACCCATAATAGCTACGCTTTTGTTAACTTGCGATCTTGGTATTATAAGTGGAGATTTTCTAATCAGGTAATCGTTACTATTGAAATGTCAATACCACACATACCTTTAATATTATGTGGTAGTTTAAAATAGTTAAATACCTAAATAAACAAATGGCGAATACCTTTCTTATTCCCCCAAACTAAAATCCATAAACAATCTGTGGTTTACCTTTATAATTTTTATAATATAATAAATCTAATACTTGCCGTCACCGTCAACTTTTTATCGTGTTTCGTGTGTCGACAGCCCTAGTATATTGCGTAGGTATAGTCTGTGGTAGGTATAGTGTAATTGCTTGTACAAAAATTTCCTGCCGTTCGTCGAGAAAAGCGTGAATGACGTCAGAGGGAAATTTCTAGAGAGGTACTTACACAGAGGAAATATAAATGAAAGACGAGGCTCTTTGAAAATACTGAAATGGTTTTTCTCGCTTGTTCCAGTTTAAAACGTACTTAACAATTTCTGTTTTTTAATTTTGCTTTCGAGTGAAACGTTTTATGTTTTTTTTCTCGTAACTAAAACACAGACTACAGAATAGTAAGCTAAAACATAAATTTGCAATACCTACTGATACAAATTTAAACATTCCTTTTATCACCTTTTAACTAAGTTAAATAATATTTTTATTGTTTTTATTTTTGAAATACATATTATTTTACGTATAACACAAAACCTACATGCTACGAAGTTTAGTAAAATGGTAGGTACACTGCGTTATCACAAGAAAACATCATATTATGTTAATATTTGAAATTGTAAATTCTATTATATGCAGATGAAGGTCTATTATTCGATTAATATCTCGTTTATCAACATTCGAGTAAACTTTTTGTTCTTGTTTTGATCCATTATTAACAAAATGTAGGTGTTATATGCAACATACTTTGTAAGAATGCGTGTAACTTGCCAGTATATTTCACACCTGCGAAAACAAGATTTATTTTGAACCCTATTCTGGAAGGAATAGGATAGAAACAGTAGTTTTTGAGCCGCATATGTATTGTCAAGGTCTGAAGCAGGTGCAAAATGAGAGAAATATGCAGGTACGCGTCTCGGAACAAAGAAAAAATGGAATGGTTATTTAGCACCTGGTTTTCTATATGAGAGGGGTAAACGTAGAGTTGCGTGTTTCTTTGTGTAGTTTAGGTTGGAGGTTCACCACATTTCTTTTTTTAATTCGACCTTGTGGAGATTCATGACCTCTTTTATGACAAATATGTATATCTTTTACCTATTCACTATGTTAGCGTGATAACTCTTGCTCTGGTTAGAACGAGAGGAGTCAAATGAGAAATAAGGAAAATGTCAAGAATATGAGTTACCATAAACACCCAAAAATATAAACATCTGTTCGAAATTTGAACATTAATAGAATAATCGAGTGTTGAATTCTGCCTTTTGCCGGTAATCTTAATGGTGCGTCAATGCTACGCAAACCGAGCATGAGCCGAGCCACGAACGAACAGAATTCGTTCGTTCCTCGCACAGGTTCCTCGCGATCTCAAGTGTGGACGTTAAAACGCGCCTACAACGAGCGCGATGCGAATCCCTGTGTTCGTGAAAAAACTGTCAATCGGGCGGAGCGCAGTCGAGTACGCTACGAATGCTCGTTCGAGGCTCGCAAGCACGTCCACGCAGTGTGCTCGTTCGTGGCTCGGCTCGTGCTCGGTTCGCGTAGCATGGACGCACCATAAAGATTTTCACAAAACAATAAATTGGGTTCTGATTGTAGAAAGTTAATGTCGTACCTAGACCCAGAACCTTTTTGAGAGAGGTAGAGCATAGCGTAATATTCGCTCAAAGAGCAGCTCGACTGGGGAAGTACCTCCTACTTTACAGAATACCGCAGCCAAATAACTTTATGTTCTGTAAAGTTGTGTTCCTGCGCGTGAGTAATGTCGCCAGGGCTCATAGGGGAGGGGGAAAGGTCGGTAACGCGTGAGCGATGCTTCGTGTGTTGCAAGCGTCCATATGGCTGCGGTAACCGCTTGCCATCGGGCGGGCCGTATGCTTGTTTACCGACTTAGTTGTATAAAAAAAAAAAAAGGAACCTCATACTCTCAGGTAATCAAAACACGATTGTAATATGATACGTTATTGTCACGACATATCATTTTCAGTTCAGTTTACACTCGTTAGTATAATTTCATAACACACTTTTCCCTGTATCTAAAGATAAACACATATCTGCTACTTAATTGTTAAAGCTACCAGTCCATGGCTTCGCGACGGCATGAGTACTGAATATGATAATAAATCGGATGGGTTGTTGCTCGTTTGTATTCATATACCTACATGAATTTATACTCAAACGTACTCTGACTAGAGTCTAAAATCGAAAATGATGCCGATATCAATGAATGCCTTAGATTTTCGCGCTCTCGTATGCGAGATTATGCCGCAGAATCATTGTGACGTCACAAACCGTAGACAGTCGTAGCGTAGCTCGAGTTCGTAGCGTGTCGGAGTGCAGGCTTTACACACATGCAATAAATAGGTACATAAAAGAGTAGCCGTATGTAATTTGAACCTCTCTGGACGTAATGTGTAATTTCATCCAATTTGTTTCTTTTTTTCCCTTTCTTAAGACGCTCCGCTCGAGTACTACGAATGTTCCGACACTTGAAAGGTGAAGGCCTTTGATGTGTTCACTTGTAAAATAACTAGGCATACTGCTTTCCGTTTCGGTTTCTAATTTTCTTAGAAGTGTGAGCAATTTGGTTAATTATAGTAAGAGTAAACTAGACGCTAATTGGTCACCACAGTGTCTACAATCCAGTGAATTCTTGGATTAAAAAAAAGCGTTTTTTTTAAACATTTATTTATTTTACCTTTTAGTTTATGTTATCATTAACCACAGATAAATTAATGACTCGTGTAAGTACTTGCCGTTTTATTGTAAAACACAACAGTGAGGTTTCGATGTAATTAATTATTTATTAGTTATATTTACACAACAGTAATGGGACTTCGATGTAATTAATGGTTTATTAGTTATATAAATAATTTTCCTCAAGTTCAGTGTGGTAGGCAGATATGAAGAATTGAAGGTCACACAAACACAACGCCTCATATTTTGTGTCGATGAAGAAAATTATGATAGTAACCCAAAGCATCTACTCAAATGACATGAAATCAAGACTTTACTTAGTCCTTACATTATAGAGTTATAACCTCTACATCCACACACACTTAAATAAAATACATTATGACATATCGTAATGCAGCGGCTGTGAGCACGTCCCAGAATGAATTTCCCGGACAACGCAAATGTACTAGAAACGTTGAACATTCGAACAACAGCGAGCAATTGATAAGGACCAGTTGTAAATTCTACCAAACACGGTTTAACGCCAGTTTTGGCTCTCATTATTCTGGCTTTACGTTCCCATATTGTTATCAGTACAGTGCTGTTACAAGGAGAATCGATTTACGATAACCTCCTATCAGATCGCGATTGATACCTACGTTAATCAACCATGCAAATTATCTTATTCATTATTCAAAGCGCACTTTCTTTGTGGAGAACAAAGCTTGTTATTGATTCTTTATTTTTAAGAAATTGCAATATAGTAATGAGTACTTTATTAATAATGATAAAATTAACTGATGAATTCTTTAAGCTTTCGAAAATTGATGAAATAAATCTTCTATCTATTGTATACGTATAAAAATACATATCCTGTCTGACTAATCTACCAACATACCCACAGCCAGGTTTGAAATTTTGCACACAGGTTCCTAAATAGACTAGGCATACAATAAGGAAGAGTTTTCAAAATTTAACGCCTAAGGGGTTAAAACAGGGGATGGCGGATAAAACCACAGGGCGAAAAGCTAGTTAAATAACAAGACGTCGTGAAAGTTACAACCGTTGATCTCTATAACAACGCAATGTATTGCCTTTCGTTTGAAAACGAAGAGCGTTTTCTCCTGTCGTTCCGCGTATGATAAAGTTACGCAGTCTCTCATTACCGTAGATATCATTACCGTGCTCTCATTACTTCTGGCATTTGTGAAGCAAAACCGCACGCTGCAGAGGCGTAAAGCCATTAGCTGCCCGACTACATTTGATATCTTACACCATGAGTTAAGACCGTTCCAGCCTCATGGAGTACTTCGTCTCACAATCTGACACTATCCGATTTAGCATCTTGCGTTCATGTCAATTATTCTACCATATATCGAAGTTAATTACAACTATAGCATTACTTGCTAATTTAGTTATACTTACATCTACCCTGTGCTTACTGCACTCACATAAATAAGCATTGTTGACTTATTTAATAGAATTAGTATAGTTCTAAACGCATTTTGTGTTGTCTTTAAAGGGAATTTCAAACGCTATTAGCATTGAAACCAAACCTTCCCTGTCATAATATTTCCTTTCAGAATATAGGGTATTTATTATTACTTTCCGGTGACTGTTTTCTCTATCGGTCCCCCTTTGACAGCTGTTTATTTTAGTAACCGTACCTTGTCAGGCGCCATGTTTCTATTCTACGCGTTGCGTTTCGTTGCGTGTGGCGCAAGCGCAGCGTCCGCTACGCATATCACAATTAAACAATTTACTCTCACGCACTTTCCACTGCGCCTAATTATAGTTATGGCGAGGTACTAGGTTTGTTTTAAATATTTATAATTACACGTGTTTACGCGCTGTTACAAGACGTCTTTTATTTATAATCTTACAACGCGGGTCGGCGACCGGGCGAATGTAAACATTTTTTTCTTGTGGTTTTCAATAGAATTTGTTGGTGACGCATCATTTACACAATTTGCCCACCGGTTGCTGACGCGAACAATCCGCCGAGCGCGCACCACACGCGGCGCCCCCTAGGCTAGGCTAGCCTAGGCACATGCAGTGTTAATGCACATCCAGATTACAGCTGCCACGTAAATACATACCATGTGCAACATTATAAACTAGTAGTTTGGATAGAAATATAATAGCATCTGCACATTGAATTCAGGTTTTACGACTATGTCGAGGTCTGGGAGTCATTACGTGCTTTCAATTTAGCATCGGATTGATGGAATTATATTGAAGATTGCCAACCACTTATCTCTGAGAACCGAGATGCAGATGTTCTTGCTTTTACTTTGACTCTTGCCTTCATTAGAGTATGTATGTAGAAATGCACTTGAGTCGCTTTAGTATAGGATACTTAGTAAAAGTTGTCGATATAGGTTATCTTTAGGCTTCGATGCAGGAATGTAAGTTCTAGTTGCATCGGAACAAGTTCTGTACTGTTGTCAGATACCTTAATATCTGACTTGTCCTGACTACAATTCTATAAGCAGTCTCGGCGGATAACACTTGTCTACATTATGTTAACATCAGCGCTGGGAAGTTTCGCCGGGAGCCGCAGCGCGGTATCGATTCATTTATCTGCGATGCGGACTCTTTGTATAGCATTGAATGAAATACTAGAACCTTAATGTAGGTATCTATTTCTAAAATGTAGGTAGATTTGTGTATCGTATTTCTACTTACAATTAAAAAGTAAGGAAAAAAATTAAATGCTTCCTATTTGCTATTTGACCCGATACCTAATTCAAGTACCTATGTAATTTTGCACCAAATCAATCGTATAGAAAACAAAGTTTAACTTTGAATGACGAGATGTAATAACTATATCCGTTCCTTGCTCTGCAATTAATTACGTGTCCAATTTGACATGACTGCATTAACATGAGCGCAGGTACATTGCACAGGCTGCTCGGCTCGTTGGTGGCACTTACTCCATTTGCAACTGATTGCAGGCTACGATAAGGGTTTCCACTTATAAACTGAGTATTTGCGCTTCGGAACCTTGCGTTATCTTGCCATCATGTTGAATTAACCGCCACGATTTGCCAGCGCACGTAAATGCTTATGAGCAGGTGCTTATTACCAGACTTTAAGTGAATGCTATTCAGTGATTACTTGAGCATTTACAAGCGAACTATCTTAGAAAGTGCCGCTTTGCAATGGAAAAAATATGCTTACGATATTCTGATTTATGACAGTTTCCGTCGTAGTATTACCAGAGGTATTATATTGACTTTATATGATTCAAACCCTATTTATCTAGGTAATACCTACTCATGGAAGGACTATTCAAGCATTCGCCGCAATCGTTTAGTGTGATCGATCATCGTCACTTGTTATTTATTATATAGTTGTTAGATCGCTATCTTTTCAGAGGGTTAGTTGGAATAATTTTATTGCTAAAAATGTTAATCGATTACGATACCCTTTTCATACATAGATCATTGATAATTAGGTATACAGGTTGATATTTTTTCCAGCCAGTTAGGGCATCTTTTGAACTAAAGGTCTTAGAGAAAAATGGTGAAAGGAATCCCGAGCTGAATTTTGAAGAAAATAAAAATGCCGTAAAAATTGTAAAAAAATATGTGTATTATAGGAGATATGAATATTTTCGATTTTTTTTCTTTTTCTGCTGTCATAATATGAATAAAATTATGTATGACAATTTTGATCACACGTTGCTAGAAGTTATCAAAATTGACCTCTAATTGCATGTCAGAATACTAAGAGCTAATTCTCTATTTATTTATTTATTAATTTTTTACTTTGTTAGAAACGGCCGCAGGCCACATACAACTAATCAAAGACACAACTTTCATACATTCTTCTCACAGTACACTATGGTACAATAATATCTAACTAATAATAATAAAAATACTGTTAATAGTCTATGATTAAACATAGTGAGGTCCCTGCGAGATCTGCTCCACCTCGTTAAACTTTACGCTGTATAAAAACATGGTCAAGGTATATATAAAACAATATTTGGATAACTTCTAGCAACTTGTGACCAAAATTGATGATACTTAATTTTGTTCATATTGTGACGTAGAAGCAGAATCATGAAAAACTTTTTTTGAAAAATTTAGTATCTCAGAAAAATTCAAAATTCAAAATTCAAAAATCATTTATTCAAATAGACCTTCGCAGGCACTTATGAAAAGTCTGACTCTAATACTCTAATACCGGTTCGGAAGGTTGCATTTGCTGAGAAGAGCCGGCAATAAACTCAGCAATTACTCTTTTCAAAACAAGCTTAGATTAATTACATAATATTTACATTCTAATCGCACTGACAACAATTGCGTGCCCCGGCGCGGCCGCAAAACTACAAAGTAGACTGAATCTATATTTAATAAGTAAATAAATAAATGGCAAACTTAAGCAGACCAACCCCCACAAGCAGCACCTGTTCACAAGTATGACGCGTGTGGCAGCCATCGCCCTCCTCGCCATATTGGAGGGAAGTGAGCGACCCGTCACACGACGCCGCCGCAAGCAAAGGCCTTAAAGTGAGCATGACTTACTTAAGTCTGGCTTAGAAATAAAAAATAAACTAAAGGGAAACTACTAAACACGCAATTTGTTATCACTGTGACTATTGACAAGTTTATACTAAATATCATTTAGGTATATGTATAGAATACTCTAAATACTCATGTTTTAAATAAATTTTAATGTCACTTTAAATTTGTTCAAAATTCAGCTCATGGTTCCTTTCAGCCCAGCGTTTTTCTCTAAGTCCTGTAGTTTAGAATATGCCCACACTGGAAAGAAAAAAAAAACAGCCTGTATACAAACACGGTTTGGAAATTGAGCCGATTTACTTTAAAAAGTTTTAACTAAAGTAGGTACAGTTTCAAAATAAAGACCCAACTTCCCATAGATTAAATTTCACAATCGCTTTTTGTTTGACCGATGGGCGATGAACGAAATTCGATACATTCCATGCGATCATAAAGTTTTATGGCTTTTTTACCATTGTAATATTGATTTGCTTTTTGGTTTGTCCAGGGAAATGACCCTTTCCCCTTACAGCGGAAGTGGTGTCGCTCCCCTGTGATGACCGTGCGTGTCCAGTTCGGGGCAGGGTAATGATATTCTTGCATTTAATGTTAATGCTCCGTGTATCAAATTTCTTTTAATATTTTAAAGAGATTGGTCAACTTAATTGATGGATTATACGCACGTGATGTGTGATTTGAAATGATAATTTATTGATACAGTTGCTTTTTTGTGATTTGGAAGTTATTTCATTTTTTTTTGGTTAAGTATTTTAAGTAGGCAACAGGCACGATGCCCTATGAAAATGTTTGGTAGGTAAATACATTTTCGATGATCTCAGTGAATTTTCAAATAATGTGCATTTACATTATTTGAAAAATCACTGATGATAATAATAAGGTACTTTGGAAAATAAATATTATCTCTTAAAAAATATTTCTGTAACTCCAGTTAAGGCAGCCAACTTTAATATTAGTCATACATGCACCTTGTCTTAATTCCCTCATATAACATCACTCTTTGTTTTCTTTCTAGGGTGCCGAACGCACCCAAGAGCTGCATCGGCGAGATCTTCAGTTCGGATGTGACTGATGGCAGCCCAGTCAAGAATGGCTCGAGCCGCCCGCGCGCCATGCGTGATACCCCCACGCGCCCGCGTGACACGCACTCCAGGCTTTTTGGACAGGTACATGCTTTTTATTATAATATCATTGGGTACATGATATGTTTATCTATAGCCTAATAATCCACTAGTAATCGATTGTCATTTTGGGCTCACATATCGGACTTAGTAAGTCTTAGTAACATAGGTACTGGTGACTTGGAATGCCGTGGCGAAGGTGTTGCATTAGTTCGAATCCTATAACGAGCTTGATCTATGGGTGAAGGAAAACATCGTGAGAAACCAAAGCACGGTGGTAGAATACTTTGGAGTACTCGCCTGATTGGCTACCAGCCACCATCCTTAAGTTGAAATTCTGTCACCAGTAGCTGCACTTGAGAGCTAGTTCTTGGCTTTGTGTGCATACCCTACTACCTTCGTTTAGCCCCATCATCACACATAGTAAGATTGTGTTCAAACATGACTTGTGTGTACAATCTAATTCAAACAAAATACCTATTTGAGCCGATTTCTAAGCATTTAGTCGATTAGGCTTTATGGCTGCAAAAATTTAGTATGTTTTTAAACCTACCTATGACTCGCTTTACAACCAACATTCTAAAAACATTTCCAGGGAGGTAAATCGTCGGTAGCCCCAATGATGACGGACACGATCCGCAGCAACATCCAGTTCGGCGACTCTGAGATGAACGGCGGCAGTCCCTCGCACTCGCCCTCCAAGATGGTGAACGGAAGCGCTTCGTCGACCCCCAGCCGAGGTGAGAGGGAAGCCGCGGAACACTGTGAGTCGAACCAGTTGTAGGCACGAACAAAAAGCAAGCCAATAGCAACGCTCAGAGACAGACGAATGGTTGACTTTTGAATGTGGAATGGTGTAGATTTTTATATTCAGAACATTTTGGGAACTCTTTGCAAGCACTATGATCCTGGTAATTTAGTACCAACTCTTTTTTTTTGGGTAGGAAAAAATGGTGCTGATTCTGTTGTTTACAAGCTAAACTGCAGCCTCACTAAGTATATCTCTTTCTATAAGAAAAGGAAATAAGATTAATAAGATAGTTTTTTTTTTGTAAGAAAGGAATGTACTGTGATTATTAGTTTAGTGCGATTTGCAACAGAATGAGCTCCAATATTGCCCTGACAAGCTACCGATGCTTATTTGAACATATCCAGGACATTCTCTTACTACCTTTGTAATCGCTACGTTGTTAAGATTAAATTCAGATTTCACTGTAACAATTTTGAGAGTTCGGAATGTGCGAAACTTTCCTGTCTCCCATTCCACGTTCCAAACATTGTGAGCCGGACGTAGAAATTGCAACAATTCTGATGTATTTTTTTGCAACCAGTTTTGTTGGTGCGTGATGGTTGTCACGCTGGCGCTCAACGTTCGTCTCTTCTCCACATATTTGGCACTCGTGCACGCTACGAGGTTTCCGCTTCTACATACTATAATACAACTCATTTACGCTCTGTTAATCTCTTTCACCTGTCAACTTAAGAACCCAACAAGAATACTAAAATATAACTGACACGACTCATGTAATTACCATTATTAAATATCTAATAAGGAATTTATAAGCCGTGCTTTGCTTAAAATATGATAATGAATACTAAAAGAACTGAACTTTATGTGCAAAACAATATAACAAACTGAGTAACAATTGACAATGAATGTGATTGCACGTGAAATCATATAATTTTGTAACTAATAGGAAAACCTAACTCCTACTACCACAGAATAAGAAATAGTAGGCTACTACTATTAGGGTAACTAATAGTTGCCGATAAGTCGAGTACACTAGCTTGACTCTGACATCAGCGTGTCCGGCACTATTGCACTTGACTATAGTTTTGACAGTTATAAAAAAGATGGTCTTTTGGAAAAGTTATAACAAAGGTTGTTAAATTAATGTTTCGTATAATAAATCCGAATATTGCCAACTGATAGGAAAGGATAGATTTAGTTAGTTTGAAGAAGAAAGACTGAGAGATCAGTGAGAGCATTAATGATAGGAACCTTGGTCTTGCCAGTAGAGCATAAGTAGTTCGAATGAAAACCGTTTATTCTGTGAATGGTCAGCGTCATACATGCCACCGAAGAGGAACCCGGTGACAGGCGATGGCGTGACAGTGCCGCCGCAGCGCCGCCGCCACCCCGCCGCCAGCCTGCGAGGTGCCGACCCTACCCCACAATATCCCGACCTTTACAACCCTGAACAAGACCTCTACAGCCCACAACCCACGCATAGATACTTCACCCGTGATTGGCCACCACGACCCGCACAATACTACGTCGAGTCCACCACCAAACCCAGCCTTAACATTCGTAAAACCCCCTACACACTTATCGGGTTGAAAACTGACCATCCAGAAATTGCTCATCCCGTAATCGATCCCGATTCGCTGTCTCCGCAACCGGTTCTCGATAGGCACTGGCCTCCATTTCCTGCTCAGCATTACTTAGAGCCCAAGGAGCATAAGGTTCCGTACCATCCTTTACCTCCGTACGCTTTTGTTGGCATGACATCCGCTCTAGGCGACAGGCCCCTACCTGATTATAAATATGACCCCGTCCCAGCTTTGGGCGGACCGATAGATCCGTTCCTGATATCTAATTCGTATCCTCCACCTACTTTGTTTAAATATGATCGAGATGGCCCTATACCCGATTTGACGCCTCTACAAACCCCGTCAGCTCCCGGGCCATTCACCTTGACCGGCTTCCCTCCTATATTCCACAAACACGTTCCCGGATACCTATTTGATATCAGTCGGCATGCAGAGGACTTCAGACCTAAGACGTACTATGTAGACTATGTTCGCCGAAGAGAAATGGGTGGGTGTTCAATTTAGACTGAAGGAATGCCAAGTTCCAGCACTTGCTCGATGAAATATATACCTAAGCGATTATTTCGTCAGACCTCAAGCTTCACGCAACTTTCATTTGCTGTTTACGAAAGAACATTAAACGATTCCTTCAAGTCCTCGAATTAAGCACTCATTGCCATTTTATTATTTGCTTCCATGTAACCTTTAGGAATATTTAGTTTGATTAAATCTATTATTATATTAGAGAAGCAGTAATTTGTATCTCTAAGTTTGTACTCGAAATTATATTGCTTCAGGATTGATGCTTGTTGTTGTCGTCAGTATTGTTGTATAAATATATTTGCTTTTTGTTGTACAAAATGTGTTATATTTGTCTCTATACTTTTCTTCTATCGCACGTATCTTCTTTCTATGGAATTGGAAACATTCCTCTATTAGATATGAGTTCGGTACTAAAGTAATTTTAGTGGTATCTAAGTAGATAGTAGTTTGTTATAAAGTATCAAAATTCGTAGATAATTGCAAATTTTGCCAATTAAAATGGACAATTATATTCTATATACTAGACAGGATAATAAATCATTAATTTCGATTGATATCGTATCTTAGAGAGATCATTTTGCATGTTAAAAGTAATTAATAAAGTTATTCCGTAATTAAAACGTAGCTGTACCCAATCGTATTTTAGGAATCATTGAACTTTAGAGATAAATCCTACACTTTATTCCCTTTTAAATTTATTGGTAGTTAATTAATAAAAGTTCATTACACAGTATAAAACCATTAAAAATATTTTACGCCAGTCATTGCCTCTTGGCTGGCATCAACCGAACTGTTTGATATTATTTCATGAATGTATTAAATATTTCCAGAAGGCAACCCGATCACCGGCGACGGCTACAAGTCGATGAACGGCCAGATTAACACGGTGACGTCAGTAAATGGCACGAGCCACATGATCCACCATAGCCGCGTGCCACCGGGCGGGTTCTCCTCCGGCCTCTGGTAGACTACCCCCCTCCACATCGTCAACCCCCACCACTACAGCTCACCGGACAAACAGACCGCGGCAAACGACCACTAACTTCAGTAGCCGCCCAGCTCAGCTCTCTGCGCGCGCGCACCCCGCTAACACTTTACACTGTAAAGTTTGACAATGCAAAGTATTACCGCGGTATATTTAACGAAAATGCATTTATTTACACTATCATATTATTTCGTTAATCGACTAAATTGTAATGTAGCATTGGCATATTATTTTCCTAACGCAATATGCACATTAAAATTGTATTTAGTAACGTCCAATTAAATCTGTAAAAGGTATATGTTGTTAATTAAATCCTTAGCCTTTCCCAGTAACATTTTCATTCGAATAATTTAGAATAGATTTATAGATATTTTTGTAATAGTAATATTCGATAGTTATTGTAAAGATGATAGATAGACTCTGTGGCACTTGATACCATAACATTATGTGTTGTCAAAATGGTACACATAATATAAATGATAGCGTTCAACATAGTGGTGTTATGGTATCAAAATACCACATTGTATTTATTATAAGATCTTGAAAATTGTACTCTTTCACACGTTTAAGAATTATGTTAACCCATTGATATTGTGAATTAGGAGTGAGGAAACGTATCAGCAATATACCAAAACGAATAGTGCCTTGATCGGTGATGAGATGAAAATTCTATAAGAAACGGTGAACATTCGTGTAGGTATTCTGTGTGAATGTGATGGATGATGAATGATTATATGTCTATATTTCACCGTATAGAAATAGTAATCATGCGGCACTCTGGCTAATTGATACATAATATTAAATTATATACTAACATAATAATATATCGACACTATTTAAGACATCTCGTTTGTTGTTTCATTATCGTATTTAATAAAATAGAGGGTTTATAGAATGCATTTATTTTGTCTTTTTTATACAAGGTTTATTATTTTTTTTATTTTCTACTCGTTTAGAATGTAATGACGATTTTTGAATTTTGGTAGATTATCTGTTAACAAAATATAATTGTATGACCGTATTGTATTATTTTTTTGTAGACCTTGTTCAGAAAAGACGAATTCGCCGCGAATCTCTCGCGCGTAATTCGTCCTTGTGGACGTAATGTATTGGTGATCAGTACCTCGCCTTCGCGCGAAACGATTCGCAGAGAATTCGCCCTTTTTGGACAAGGTCGTAGAGTGCTGACTGACATAACAGGCGATGGATCTATTCGTAGTATTTACTCGTACGTAACAATCGTTTAGACTTAGCGTAGGCATATCATCTTTGTAATAAAAAGTTTTTTAATAATCTAACATGGGTATCGCATAATCACAGGCCTAACTGTAATAAAAATGTTAATAGATAATAACCACTATTTCAAAATAAAGTTTTTTTTTATTAATAATGTAGTTGTTATTTACACTTTCCACAAATATGTACACAATAGTAATTTTTAATTCAGATTTATTTTGTTACAATAAAATTCTGTTAAACTTAGTCTCTACAACGTGCATATTATAAGTTTCTCAAAAGGTAACATTTTATTAAGAAATAGCATTATTTTAGAGTCAATGACTTGACTGTACATTTGAAAATTAAAATACAATGGAAACTACTTAAACATAAGTAAATAAATAATATATCCAATCCTATAATGTCGATCCGCTTATATCTTCTTCTATTTCTTTACTAGAGTCGCCATGAACCGTTTCTTTGCCATTCTTAACTTTCTTGATGTCCTTACTTTCTGTGCTGGGTAAAAATTCTATCTCAAAAGTTACAGGACCGTCGTTTTGGATGCTTACTTGCATATTAGCACCAAATTTGCCATCTACAAATTAATGTATTATGAAATAAGTAAGCATTTATTTATTTAAACTGTAGCAGTTAATGGTTCCTTGAAATGGTAATATTATACCTTAGAGTTACTTTGTTTGTTTTATGTAAAAAGTGCATTAAGTTTTTTTGTCTCGAAAATGTTCAATAGCAGAATAATAGAAGAAAAATCTTCCGGAATACCAAATTTCTATGTGGAATTTCTGTGAGGTACCCATACCATGTGTACGTAAATGATTTCTCACCATTTCCAAGATACAAACTCTATTCAGGAAAGATGATTAAAAATAATAAACTTACTTTTTACTTTTTCTGGTCTATAAGCATCTTTTAACATTTGAATAAAATTGTCATAGAATTCCTTGGATTGGTCCCCTGGCATGGCGTTGTGGAAGTCTGGTTTAGTACCCTAAAACAATAAGTAACATAATTTACTTCAGTTTATACATAAAACAACAAATTGAACAAAGGACACTTACGGCCTATTTCACAGGTTGCTGATGGCTTTTATAACAAATGTTAAGGCCGGCCGCATACTATAAGAAATTTTCTGTCAGAATATTTCTGACGCCCGCCGGAAGGCACTTTCCTCATAATTTTGTTCTAGACCCCATACTATCCGAAAATTCTGACGTGTCTGACGTCCAAAAATGTATGAGCAAGCGGCCGTCCGAAATTTTCTGACAGAAAATTTCTTATAGTATGCGGCCAGCCTAATGCAGTCTTTTGCTTTCGAAATGAACAGAATGACAATATAAGCTATCAAAAAAGATTTTACCTTCCATGTGTTGTATAGAGTGAATTGACTGACACACAAAATTTCCAACTGATTATCTACAATACTCCTCTTCCATCTCTTATCAGATTCATCATCAAATAATTTTATACTTAAGATCTTTCTTACTCTGAAAAAAAGATAAAATTATAGTTGCTCTGCAATAAATTGCCACACACATTGTAGTTTGGTTAACACAGTCAAATAGCAGTCTATTCAATAAATGACTTGGCTTTAATACAATACCTTTCTGTACCATGTAGCTGTCTTATGGACAAAGTTTTTGACAGGCTAGTTACTGAAGAAGTTATAGCACAACAAACTCTTCTGGCCCAGTGGCCAAAAGAGGAACTAACAACCCCAGTTTGAAATGTTAATCTGCCTGCCATTCGCCATTGGTTGTTTGCTCCACCAAATGCGATAACAGCACCTCTCTCACCGGGCCAGATAAGTTTGTGGGACTGTAATTACTCCGACAAGCTGTGGGGGCACAGCTTGTGAGTTTCATTCAAGTGTGCATGAACATTTATCTGTTTTGAGTCTGGGTGTAAGTAGATAAATATAGTAAGTAGTCATATTATAATTATTGTAGTATATCATTGGTCTCCATAGCTGTAAAGCTCAGCTTAGTTTTGGATTAAATATAATCTCCGGCTACTCTAAACTAGGACAAATCCAGGAAAACTCAGACAGATGGCAACCCTAAGTATGTCACATTGTGTGATTCAAGGAATCAAATCACATCATACTATTTCGCCATTACTATGGTTAAGTTTCAAAGTTTACTTAAAGGATAGACACTTATTTACTTACATATGTTCCATTTCCTTTTTGGTATCATTTTTAGAAATTCCTATGAAGACACAGACTCCCTGTTCAATACTACTAATGACTTCTTCATTTACTAAAACAAAAAAAAACGTAGATGTAGGTACAAAATGTTAGAGTAGGTACCTAGTTTCTTCACGTGATTGATTTGCCAGGAAAGTGACCATCAAATACTAGTTTTTAGTACATACATCCATCCATACATCTTGAGGGGAGAAGTATGCACATCTCGAGGGGGATTAACGATCACTAGGATTCGGAGAGGATCACAGGAGACATATGGAACCACATAGAGTATAAAATTAACTTACCGGTAACTTTTGCGTTCATTACACGCTGTATTAATGCCTTCATTGTTTCAGACAGTTGACCGTATTTAACTTTTTTAATAGAATGTATTTGAAGAGGATTTTAGTCAATTTTAGACGTAATGTTTGTTTTGTTTGGTTTAGATTTTTAGGTTAGTTAATGTTGTTGACATTTGATAGAGATTGACAGTAGGTTGACAGTTGACACTTGACATTACATACAACTATAACCCAACTTTATCCCTATACTTATCCAAAACTTTTAAACACACAGCAGGTTTCTTTAGATATAAACTGAAGACAATTGAAACATTTTATTCATAATAATAAAAATAACTTAAGTTTATTTTGCAACCGTAAACACTAAACCTGGATGAGTAAAACTAGATGGCGCTTATTACTTTGCGTAGGTATTTATGTAACGTGATATATAAGATTCTACTCAACAATAGATGGCAACGTAGCAAAGATTACTCGCTGCTTTCTACTTACCAATAGATGACGCTAGTTATCAAAATTTCACACAAAGTGAGTGCATATAAGTGACGACAGTCAAGATATCTCCCGGATAGAGGATTTGATTGATCCCAGGATCCCGAATCCCTTTTAAGAACATTTAATTATTGTATCAAATAAAACAATTAAAAAGCTGAATTTTACATAAGTAATCTGAGTTTTCATTACTGTCTACAATCTTCGGTTTATTCCGGAATCCCGAAATTATTAGGATCCGGAGGACAGGTGGCTGACGTCTACTAAGACCAGCCGGGCTATTGCGTATCTTTGGAGGTAATCGTAACGAACACCATCAATTATTTCATCCAATGACGCGCACGCGATATGACGCGACGATGACCATTCGCAGGCCCTGATTGGATGAAATTTATTAATGGTGTTCGTTACGATTATCACCAAAGTTACGCGGTAGAGCCCCAGGCGGGTACTATGCGAATATCGTCGAATTTTCTTTTTAAATTCTCTAGTATTGTTATTCAACGTGAAATTGAATATAGAGCATGTTTACGATACTCTATTTTATAGTTTATTGTATAGGTTATTCAAGGAGGTGGAAGAAAACGAGTAAAGTTCAAGAAAGACTAGTGTATTTTCTGAAAAGTGACTTTACAACTATTAAACCACATAAGTAAACTAATAACTAAGCGTAACAATTAAGCATCAAGGTTAATTTATAGGGAGTCTTGTGCATTAAATTATAAAAATATAAAACCCTAATCTTTAATACTCTCGTTAAATAAATTTCACAATAAATAATTCAGAGCTCCCTTAAATTTATGATGACAGATTCTTAAAAAATATAGGCGTTGTAATACTCGAAATAGTAATGTTTTTTTAATAAACATAACCGTGAAATTAATATTAATTACATACGTTTAAAATGAACACAGTGATTGGTAGATCTGTGCAATAATTGATAACAACAATAACTACTGTCTATTAAATGCAATCTAAATTATAGCCTGGTCTACACGTTTTTTTTTATACTTGCTTAAGAAACACATTTATGATTAAGATTTGCATAGCGTTAAAAAAAAGTTAAGTAACAATGTCCAATAGAGTAAAACAAAGGAATTACTCGTAATTTCTGACACAAATTAGCTAGATTAAGAGGACTGGAAGAAATTGTTTATTTAATAAGCTGACCATACATAAATGTCACTGGTGTTAATGTATCTATTTACTATAAATCTTGATACTTGTAAATAGTATTTTTTATAATTTGATTGATTATTCGTGTAGACTCAGCTCAGCATATAAAGTGTACAGAATTGATAGTACTTGAAATCTTAATTAAACATAATAAAGTAACTTATTTTATGAGCTAAGAGTATTTTTAAAACCGCCTTTTCTTATCTTCGTACCACAAAAAGTTATAATTTACCTCAACATGAGTAAAAATAACATTGAATCTAAATGACCTATAATGACCTGATAATCATCGATCGAGATTATGTTTTTTTTTTTAATTTTTTGAATATATATATGACTTAATGTCACCTCATAAGTTTTCTTTGGTCTTCAGAAAAGACTTAACAAAATGAATAACGAAACATCGACAGCAAATTTTCTAATGAAAGTGAACAATTAGACATTAACCTACTCAAAAATCACATTTTGTTTTAAAAACCAATGGCACTTTTCAACACAATGCTTCATTTTATTTTCCATTGTATGGTACGAAGTTCTACCTTAAACATTAACAGCCTCACTTTACAACCTTATGCCTTACAATCTAACACCAAGAAGTATCATTAGCCACAACATTTTTACTTAAGACACTGCATTTTAAACAATTTTATTATTGCTGGTAGGTATGGTAAGAAATGGGGATCAAGTACCAAAATTATTTAATCGTTCTAGTTTCATGAAAAACCTTTAAATCAATGGACATGTATGAACCTACCTATTATAAAAATAAATAGGGAAAAGAAAATGTTTTTAAAATAACCGAAACACTCAAATGTTATTTCAATAATTAATTATTAAGTATTGTAGTAATGCATAATCAGTTTAATAGAACCCTTTGAATACACACAAGCTAATATAAATCACAATATATTTTTCAGGCCCTATTATAACGAACCAATTGAGTGTAAAGGCAGAATCGTCGCGCAACACCCATACATTATACAGAATCATAAGTAAATACATCAAAGCTTATAAGTCAACAACCGTTCAGATTAATTAGGTGTACAACATCAACTTACAAATCAAATAAACGGGATGTGACCGAAACAACGTGAGGCACAATACGTGCCAAATTAATTAACTCAGGTCACCATTCATTAATTCATTCGCTCACTAATTAACGCGTTCCAAAATTGAAATATCCCGCTTACATGTCGGGCTCTAATTTCAGCGGAGTATTGTTGTTTGGTTCCTCAGCCTGTTGGAAATGTATTGACTGGGGTACTCCATACATGCGTACATGTTGTAAGTACCGTTTCTTATTCTCGGGGTTGTTCATTACTGATGAGACGAATTCCGCCGTTTCTTTTTGTAGTGCTATAATTTTCTGTTGGATTAATTTATTCTTGTGCATGAGCGCAATAGTCTTCCATGCGAGTTCTAGAATGACCCTGTTTTGGGCAGCTTTGTCCACGACTGGGGGGCATGGCTGTATGTTGGAGTCTTCAATGGTAACCGGTGCTCCGAGTCTTTGCAGTCTCTGTAGCCGTCTCGCTTCACGCAGACGTGTTATTTGGGAACCTGGAAAGATAGAAAATGTTTTTGAGTACATTTGATTAAGAAATAATGTGAGGGCAAATAAGGACTCGATGGGCTCTTCAACTGTTCTAAATTCCAAAGCAGTCAGAAATTTTATATTATCATCCATCATCTCAGTTTGTTTGCTGTGACCGTTCCTAATCCTCCTGAATACCTATTATGAATGTGTAATTTTAGATATTTGTGACTGATAATCGGATTAAGATGAAACTGGGTAGGGATGGATCATGTCCCAGAATAAATATAATACTTAAACGGGAACGCGGAAAAAACGGCGTGGCGGACGTTTGTGAAATATAAGTAAACTTTTAGCCCTTAACCGACTGAAATGTTATTTTTAACTCCAGTTATATAGGAAGCTCTTTACCGACTTATGAATGTTAGAAACATTTTTAGTCAACAAACAAGTATCAACTTTATTTTTCCGTTCGTTGTTTGAGTAAGGGTAAAAGATTCAAGTCACCTTCCCTTTTACTTTCCGACTTCGACCTTGCCAAGTAAAGTATATAGCTGTTTTGTTCATATACCTACTTGGTTTTGTACATTTACCGTCTAGTTAATATCACCTTGCTACTTGAATTGAATACTGATCAGTATAATGTAACAATGGAAATAAAACCTTATTTCTGAACGTGTACTTACATTATTCAACAGCGGGTTAACTAAATATGTACTTAAAATAAAGTCAGGTCAATATATTAAGGTCATGACTTCTGTACTATTTTTATAAAAAGACATTCAAAAAAGGAATACGAAATATAACGTCGAAGCCTTTCACGTGTCGAAAAAAAATAGCCCCTAACTGTTAGTGGCTAAATCAAATAAAAATGTAACATAATGTTTCATATTTAAATTTCTCCCGATTTTAATTGGAACATTTCAACAACTGCTATTATT
Organism: Polyploca ridens; assembly: GCA_951394255.1. Lineage (NCBI taxonomy): Eukaryota > Metazoa > Arthropoda > Insecta > Lepidoptera > Drepanidae > Polyploca > Polyploca ridens. The sequence goes on along the minus strand of OX596264.1, from coordinate 5,966,966 downwards.
ATCAATGTCACTATGACAAGCAGAATGACGCAGAGCGAGCGTAAAACGAAGTAGTTAAGCATATCAGCCTAAAAAAATTGCCGTTTTATATATTCGTGAAGTATGGCGACGCTCTTTCTAGGTATATCTATTTCTATGCATATGGCCTGAAACTTTGTTTTTTTTTATAATATGTGACATTATACGCTTGTTTGTATTACAAGCCGAAAGATACAGGAACTATACACTATAACAAGTATTATAAAGTACGATCGCTCGCTCCAACATTGCGTGTCGGCGCGGTTCGCGAAAGCCGCAAACATACATCGGAAGTAGACGCCTTGACCTAGTAAGCGAAGTGAGACAAACAGATTAGATACTGCTGTCAGATATTTATTAACGGTCATTCAAATTAGGTATTCATTTGCCAGTGTTTTTCAAAGTGTGGGTCCTGCGTGACCCCCGGGGGTATATTCTATTGCATATATTTGGGCAAACTCAGGCAAAATTCAAAATTCAATTAAACATTCGGGATTCATGTTTTTTTTTAATGTGTATATTATATTTATTGGGACAAAGGTCATTGTCTCACGCTGATAAGTCATCGGAGCTACGTCATCATCGCTTAATTATAAGGCTATCATAATTAATTAAGTGATAATAATGCTCGTAATTGTATATGTATGTATAATATGGTATAAGTTGAATAATAAATAAAATAAAACTGCTATTATATTTACACATATTTTTGAATGTACATATTAATTTTATTTTATTAATCTTGTGTCAGTTTCATACATTTGATGATTCTGACTAGAAAATTGTTTCAGGCAAATGAAAGAAAATTAATTTTGTACTAGCAAAAAAAAAACACTTGACGGCATATGGCCTCCATCCCGAACTATTTAGCATAAACGAATGCATTTATATACCTAATTAAAATAAAGCAAATGGAAATCGTTAACGAATGATTACGACTAGTGTACAGTCACGTTACAGTACAGTCGAGAGCGGTGCGTTTAAAAACCAGCCAACAAAAACAACTATGCGTGGTACGCCACGTGAGCGCTCGAGCGGTGGAGCGCAACGTGGACTTGTACCGAGAATTTTAATATAGCAGCTCACCCCACTGCATTGAACTATAGAGCTTCTCAATACGAAGATACAGTGCATTTTCCATCAACTTTTGTAGTTCCGTTGGCGAGAATTTTTATATACCGAAAATACATATAGATAAGGCGCATAATCCTAGGCTGTTTTTATTTTGTCTGTTTGTCTCGTATTCATTGATACCAATCAGTATATTTGGCGAAGGAATATTTTTTTGGCGAATACGGTTAATGTCTGCTCATTTGTAGTCCATGAGATTCATCAAAAGCAGAAGTTATGTAAATAAAAGGATTAAGCACCTTAAAAATCTATGCAACACCGAAAATTTCATCTCCGACATTAAGAAATTTCAATGAAAAGTTAACTATTCTTATGTAAAACAATATACGATCGATCGTTATTATGTATAAGTCATAAAAATAGTGTGATATAGTTCAAATGTAACTTTATGTTTTCATTATTTGCTAAATTACGTAAGGTTGTTACCAGATTCCAGCAATCACATGTTTTTTTGTGAAAAAGAATCTTCTTAGTTTTTATAGAGTTGAGTCGTAGTTATTCAATTAAAAAAACAAGAAATGAATAGCTTATTCAGTACGTAACTAATAGACACATCGTTTAGTCCTAAAATCTCGTAGCAGTGCTACGAAATTTAATCTTTCGTAGCAAGAATTCTTTGCTCTTCAAAAATACATTATTTTAAAACGCCTTTAGTACCATAGATTTATCAGGCAAAGATTATTCTAAAAATAAAACAAGCCATATAAATGCCTCGTGATATATACAGGGTGTTGTTTTGGTCGGCGACAAGCGACCCAGGAGCGGTAATATAAAATATATATTCCCCAAAAATGGACTTAATTCCATTAAATACTGTAAATATGTTGAGAAATACCTTATTCAATTTGAAATAAAATTACCGCAAAGTATGGTTACTAGTCACGTGCACAGACTAGAGCTATGCGTAAGCCGCCATCGCCCCACCCCTTTACTCCCTCGTACTCCCGGTGAGTATTATGTCTACACTTTAGCTTATAAAATGATTTTCAAAATTTTAATTTTTTAATTTTTATTATTTACAAAAAAAAAGTTTTTTTTTTGTATTTTTTTTAGCACCAGTATCATTTGTATTATCGACCCTGAGTCGCTCGTCGCTGACCAAAACAACGACCTGTATTTTGTATAAATGAGAAATATAACAACAATCGACTTACTCAATAATATTTAATAGTATGCGTATTCAAATCTTACGTTTTACGTTGAATACAATCTTTTGTTATGATATAAATTGCTGAACTATAAATTTATCGTAATCTGAAAATGTAAATATTATGACATTGAGATTCCGTGTAGTAATTTTAAAACGTATGAAAAACTATGGGTAGTTTCTGTTACAAACACAACAGTGTGCGTGCATATATGTCAATCAGTTCCTCATTTTCCATAGATACGTAGACAGATACGTACATATCAATACCACTCTATACGTCATTGATTAAAATAAATCATACGTTGTAAAATTCTTACAATTCCATAGTACTTATAAGTACGGAGATAATTTAGTAGGTATGTTTTTCATTGGTTATTTACTCGGTAACGGTGATTGCAGTCTGCGGCGAACAAAGCCCGAGCCAGAGTGACGTAATATCAGAGGTTAATGAACTTATGCTGGCTCCATGCATATCGCATAAGAGTGCGAGCGAATATTTTATACAATGAGAAAACTTATTGCACTGCAGTGATATAACTTGCGTATATTTTAAACAAACTTTTGTTTATAAATTAGATTAGATGTGATGTGAGTGAACTCTATGCGTACGAGCGATAACATCCGGGATTTGCGAGGCGGAGGCCCCGCAAATCTCGGATGTTATGGGTCCAAGCCGTTAACGCATTGGATATTATCAGACTCAAATTTTTCTAGACTCAATTGCTATTGAACCTTAACTTGTATTTTATTTAGCATTCACCTGACTTATATATGAGGAAAAATCCACTAGAAATGATTCACAATGTATAAATATGTCACACGCATTTGTTATTTTATCTGTAGACTATACTAATGCCTTTGCTTTGCAATGCTCCTTTTTTTGTGCCCAAAACCTTCCCCAGACGCCATTAAGAATTGAGTGGGATATAACAAATACTAACTCGTATTCTCTATCAGCTAAAGTCTATAATAGATCACCGCAACGTCAACAAATGGGAACGTATGAAAATCTCTACTTTCTAAAGTCAATCACTTGCAAAGTTACTGAGGAAAAGTCTACATTAGAAACACTTGCTATATATTTTTCACTCAGCAATGGAGTACGTGACAAATTATACAACTACGAAATTGATTCAAACATTACATAAAAGTCTTAGAAGCGATCGTGATTATAATCGTATTTTACGCGTGAACAAAGCAACATCCGCCTCGTGGTTTCATCCGTGTCCCCGGATATAAAATGGCTAAGTAAGACCCGTGTAAAATTCAATTTGATCCATTACCATTTCTAAGAAATGGAAAACAAAAATTTATCTTTCCCATTTATTGAATGAAAGATCATGGTCACGTGACATTGAAAAACCAATTTAATATTAAAAAGTTTACTGTTCAAATTGTTTATGCACCAAACACCTCATAATGTAGCATAATGAAGTGTGTAAAGGTGGTTCCTCTCAACTATCATTTCCATATATCGCACCGTTATCTGGAGGAGTGCGGAATTTTCGGCGAATTGGAAAGTAGGTCGACTGTCAATGAGATTGTCGACTTATTCACACAAGTTGAATGGATTACTTCATCTTACTAACATTATTAATAAGACAGTTTGTATGGTTTGTTACATAACCACGCTAAAATAAGTAACCGGATTTTGATGACACTGACATCATCATCAGCCCATAATGTCTGACTGCTGAGCACGGGTCTCCTTTGACAATGATACTTCACTACGCGTGCCCACTGCGGATTAGTGGAGGTAGGCTAGTGGTCAACCTATAGTTGGAGCCACCGTGGCTCCAACTAGGTTAACGGCTATCATGATTAAGTGATAGCCGGGACCAACGGGGCGTGCCTTCCTAAGCACGCAAAACGCTTGAGTTGAAATACCACTAGAAGGTCACACATCCGGATAGCAGTCACACATCCGGATAGCAGCCACACCGGTGATTGCTTAACTTTGCCGATCGATTAAGAACGGCTAATCAAGCTATACAACGAGCGCTTCTACGAAACTGATATACTAGATATGGAATAAAATATAGTAAACAACAATTCATCGCTAGTATAAATTTATGAGTCAATAAGTTTTGGTTAAAATTTTCATTTTAATACAAGCTTTTTTTGCTGACTCTATTTGCATTGTCATCCAATATACTAATGTATACCAAATATCAAGTCAATCCGACCACTGGAAGTGGGTGAAATTTGACTTGCAAGATTCCACCCGAACAAAGATATAGTTAGTTACATACGTACATACATTGCAAGTTAAATAAAAGCTTGTTTTCATTTCGTATTTATAATAAATAAACAAAACACAATCTATTTATAGATTTCCTCGAGCCTGCCCCTTTTGGTAGGTTACCCCATCCGTAAATATGTTTTGACATGACGTTTATTGCTATATAATAAATTATTAACTTCATAATTAGCAGCTACGTGAAACATGCTAAAATATCCTACACGTAGGTAGTAAGGAGGTGTCAAGTGGGATAAAATCCTTTGCTACAGACTACTTGTGAAATCAAACATCATTATTTAAAAATAAAATGCACTGTTATTGATTGTTCATCTTTGCATTATGCCAGCGGCGCGGGGCGGGAAAGCAATGCCCGTCATTAAGTTAACCCGTTTAATATTGTAGTTTTATTTCATTGAATTATCAGTAGGAATCTTCACTTATACTCAAGATTAATAGAAGCGTTAGAAAACAATGATAAGACGGCCACATTCTCTAGATAAAGGTATTTTCAGGAAACATAATAATATCCGATCAATCAGCCATCTGCGAGTTGCAAACATCATTCTGTTATATAGGTATATCCATACATGATTTTGATTTTGACGCAATTTGCCTATGACTAGATGCCCCAACTATACCTAATATCTTTTATCTATCGTGATGATAGAAAATGTACTTGCTGAATATAATATTTTTAATTGATAAAACTAGTTTATGATGACATAAAATGAGTAAATATTATACAACAACTATAGCGAATGTATGTTGAGGTAGGTCATGAATTTTGCGAATAATTAATATTTATGTAGTAGAAGTGTAGTAGTAGTACCTACCTATACTATCTCAGAAAAGTATTTATGTACAAAATTACCTTATCTGAAAATTGAAAAAAAAGAACCTTATCATAAATAAAAATACGTACCCTTCTTAATTTTTCTCGCTCGCTTTTCACACATCTTCGCAAAATTACACAGCTTGGTATCAACACAAAACACTGGTAGTGTATGAAACTTAATTCGATTCCTCTTTCAAACGAATTGAAATTATCACGTCAATGTATTTCAGGTGCGTACAGCTCGAATAACTAACGTGGAATGGTTTGTTTGAGAATCGAATGCGCCAACTCGAAGCGACGCCTTAGCGCCGGTCACGTAGAGCGAGATGGAAATATGTGTTGTCATGATACAATTCAAATTTACCCATTTACCCCTATAGAAAGTGATTAGTAATTGTTTGGTTGATAAGATGAAAATTAAAACAGTTTTGTACATGCAAGATTGGTTCTATTCAGGATTGTGCTATGGCTTTTATAATATTATGCGATCTATACGTATACCTAAATCATTTAATGTTACCTGGAGCCTCCTCAGGAACTAGAAAACCAAACCAAAATAAACAGTTTAAGTATGTATTCCATAATTATTTGTCCTTTTTTTAGCTTTGAAGCTCTCACGGTTATCTAGAGTTATATAGTACAAGTAGATAGCACGTCTTTTTATCACTACTCCACTCCTATTAGTATATAAAAAGCGATAAATTTCCTCAAAACGTCAATCGAAGATAGCCTTTTATCCCGTACATAAGGGTAATATTTTTCAGTGTAATATGGCAACATTACGTGCGGCATACTCGCGGTCTGACTGAGCTTACCTCGCATGGGCCTACACGTGTTGAAGCTGGCAATTGTTCAGGCTCACTATCTGTCGCACGTGGAATTATAATTAATTGGAGATGTCGTTACTGCGATGTTGCCAAAATTTATCACCGCACGTTAATGTGAATTAAATTAAAACATTTATGAGTAATCATTAGTTAAGAAACATCAGGGCATATCTTTATATATAAAATTCTTCTGCACGTGTGTATGTCACTGAACTCATCCTAAACGGCTGGAACGATTTGAATGGATTGAATTGAATTTTTGTATGCTCTTGGGTGGCGCCCTGGATGGTTTAGATTCACAAATAGAGTAGGGTAGGGAGGGGTAGGGTAACACCCCGCGAACGTTTTTACGCCGGGCAGCAAATATTTTAATAATTTGGAATGAAGTACAATTAAAATTCAAATACATGGCAGCGGTATTTAGAACTACTTACATAATTGGAAATTTGACCATTTCTATTGATTTGTATCCAAGTCAAAATGAAAACAGGAAGGAAGTAAAATTACCGCTTCCAAACATTTTCAACTCTATGGCATATGGGCACGTTATAGTGACGTATGAGTTGGTAGCAACACGCAACGTGGCTTGTGACTCATGCACGTTGCACGCACACATGCTTACACACAGATAGTCATTAGCACACGTTGAACAAATACTACGACATCGACACGCCTGTTCCTATTAGACAGTATAGGTGGCCAGTATGTACACACCTTTATAATTTAATGTACGGATGTAGGCGATCGTCTATTGTCATTATTAATTTAAGAATGCGAAAATAGCCTTGTTTGTCGGTAACCTCTTGGCACCTTAACGACAGAACTAGCCGTGATGTCCAAAAACCGAAACACCGTTTCTTGCCGATTGACTTCAGTTTTCAGTGAAAAATTATCGGCGTCATTATGACGCTATTGTGTTAGTAGACTACCAAAATTGAAAAATGGCACAATTTTGACACCACTGATAGTTCATTGGATGGAACACAATTGTAATTACAGACTCTGTTCTATACTTCCGATAATATATTATGAGTTTTTGCGATCGAAAAATACATATTAGTTCCTTTTGTAAAAATAATGGTAGGTAGGTTAGGTAAGTACTTATAACAATACAGTCACGTTGGTAAGGCGTTCCTTTCATAATTATGACGAAATGGTGTTCAACTGTTTACACAAGAGGAAAACGGGAACGTTTAAACAAAAGGAACAACATTATATCAATGGTATAATGGTTATTATACTAATTTGACTTTGGTGTAACTATTACTACCAAGTATATCAGGTTTCTGGTCTTCACAGTACTAACTCTACATTTTGGGATTAGATTTATGTTTGAAGGATGTATCAAGATATTTATATGTATGCAAGAATATTTCAATTTTCGATAAAGAGATCTATTGCCATTAAAAAAAGCCTTTTTTTCTTTTGCACTCAATGTTAACAATTGAATGTATTTATATTTAGAATTAATATGGAAATTGATAAATGGTCAAATCTCTTATTCCATTCTGATATTTTTTTATGAGCCAGTTAATATTATATTTATAATATGTAATATTTATTTATACACATATTCCGTTGTTATTACATACCTAACTGTACGTAAGTAAATTTCATAATTACACTATACACTAAAGTCTAACGTAAGTTCATATTTGCAATCCGAATCAAAATTGGAGAAATTACTAATTCACTTCAGTAGGTGAAAAATGGCTACGAAAGTCCATTCAGACAAAAATATTTGCATAATCGGAAACAATTTTAGGCTGTGTTTAGGTTGGCTGTGCTTTTATGAATTAGTCCCTGCCGTATCTAACTGACTGAGCGTGGGGACGAGGACGCTACACTCTTCGATAATGAAAAAGAAAATAGGTATTTTTAACGAATTTATAGTAGCGCATTTTGACAATAGACAATAGACATAGCTTTATTTGAAATCACAAAAATAAAAATAAAAATTACAAAGTATGCAAACAACAAAAACAAAAGCTTAAAATAAAAATAAAAATAAATAACAAAAAATAAAACACAAAAGCTTATAATTATGATATGCCATAAATTAAAAAAGAAAAAACATAGATATATGTGGTGTGATGCCAAAAAGGACCCCAACTCAGTATATGCTGTGGCACGTAGGTACCATCAGCACTGATTTTCAGTGGAGCCCGAAAAGTTGAGATGCGCTCGCTCATTATTATGATAATTTCTTACATATTGGTAAGCGCACTAAGGGAAGTATGTCCTAGTTGTATTATTTAAAGCACTAACTTACCTAGTAAGTATATTGAGCAAGTGTTTTGCTAACTACGCTATACAGGTCGTTGTTTTGGTCAGCGACGAGCGACTCAGGGTCGATAATACAAATGATACTGGTGCTAAAAAAAATATAAAAAAAAACTTTATATTTTTTAATAAAAAAAAAAAAATTTTGAAAATCATGTAATAAGCTAAAGTGTAGACATAATACTCAACGGGAGTACGAGGGAGTAAAGGGGTGGGGCGATGGCGGCTTGCGCCTAGGTCTAGTCTGTGCACGTGCCTAGTAACCATACTTTGCGGTAATTTTATTTAAAATTTAATAAGGTATTTCTCAACATATTTACAGTATTTAATGGAATTAAGTCCATTTTTGGGGAATATATATTTTGTACTACCGCTCCTGGGTCGCTTGTCGGCGACCAAAACAACACCCTGTATACTACATATTAATAGAACATATAATCGTAACCTTCTGCAACAAACCCTAATTCCAAATTTAAAGTACTCACTCATACATACTCATAAACGTATTTGCAGTACAGCCATAATAAACGTTGGACATATTTTGACACGAGATTGCGGCAGGTCATGGCGGCACGTTGGCCTGTGCACACGTTGTTGCAAATGTGCAGTGGTGTCGCGTCGATGCACATTGCACCGGTGCGTAGGCGACCGGCTGGCGACTGCACGGCCACTCGTCACATTGACTGGCGGAGAAATTTACGTGATCTATGATGATTTATGGCAAAACGTGGCGTACAGAGGAGGCACGTTGATTTTAAGTTTGAATTATTATACTTTGTGATGTATGCAAGATTATGGGGTTCGTGTATGACGTAACTGAGATACGTATTATGTGTGATAAATAATAATTGGACTGTTTTACAAAAAACTTAAACCGACTTCAAAGTACACTAAGAAGTAATGAAATCCTGATCTGATGACAATGGGACCAAACGGGAAGTGTACCCTTTCAAATAAAAAAAGAATTTTCCAAATCGGTTAATAAATGACGGAGTTATGAGGTACTTAACAAACACAAAAAAAAAATGTTGTTTAATATTTTTATAACCACTGCAATAGCTATTCTATTCTATCAATAAATTCTAGTAATATAGTTGACTAGCTGTCCCCCGCGGTTTCACCCGCATTCCTCGTGATAAAAAGTGCAGATAGCCTTTTTCCTTCTCCGTACCATAGGCTATCTGCATGCCAAATTTCATGATGATCCGTTGAGTAGTTGAGGCGTGAAGGCGTAACAAAAAAAACAAACTCACTTTCGCATTTATAATTAGGATTTGATTTAATTAGCCAGACACATTTTTTTTCTTATTCTTTTGTCGTAGCTTTGTAGACTTTTCGTAGCAAACATCAGCTAATCTAAGGTCCGCGCGGACTTTTATAACAATTAAAATCAATTGTTATTTTACCGTGACAAATGATTAAAAATGACAAACACATGTTTTATCAGATTGATATTTGAAATCACAAACAAAATAATAAAAAGATTAAAGAGCGTGTCATAAAGTAGGTATTGTTAGCATAAAATATGGCATATCTCTCCGATGAACAGCCGCTTAGTCTACGTACACTTTACATAAATACGTGGTCACGTTTTATACCATGCTATGCCGCCAACGTGCCCGCGTTCAGAAACTAAGTAACAAGACCAAACTAATTAGACCTTTTTTGTTGAAAACATTAAGCAATAATCAAGAGATTTAACAAATATGTATCAACGTGAGGTATCATAGTAAATGGTTGTTTAAAATAAAACAGTGTTGGCATGTGCATTTGACCACAGTGCAGTAATGAAACAGTTGCTCAATTTCCTGAAAATTAAACTTATTTTTTTTAAGTAATAATAATAATGGTCAGTGATTAAATAAACTATCTAACTGAGATAACATACATATTGCATAATTAATATTATCATATTGTTATATCATAAACACTAGACTTGATGAAACTTAGAACAGCTGTTGCCTGGATTCAGTAACAATTAATTGTTTCACTGTAAGTTACAAATTTCATTGTTATGCCAATTACAATTAATTTCGTTAGCAGCTTTTTAATTATTCTTGCGCAATAAGTGAAGTATTATAAATTTTGAATTTACACGACAAAAAAATACGGAGTTTGTGAGGTCGATGTTTAGACCTCTATATAGTATTTTCTTTTTTTTAATGATTGATTTTTATGCTAATTCCAATATTTAAGATTTTACGTTTTAATTTCTTAATATTTAACTTTTTTTTATAGGGCATAATCTCAGCTTTGGAATAAAAACGTTGTTGTCGTAATAATAAATATGGATTTTAGGTAAGTATCTAATAAATTTGTTTCTGTTAATAATTATACTGTATAAAAGCATGCAGTGTTGGCTAAAAATGTAGGTACCTAACCTACACACAGCCCGCACGTTTCACGCCGTTCTACCAAACACATGTTTGACATGTGCTGCATTATGTAAGCTCTATAAAACCACTTGCTACATAACACCTTCAAATAACAATTGGAAGTAGGTAAAACGACATTACATCACGTTGTTTAACCAGCTCCGAGTTATAAGTGTTACTTAAAAAAAGTTAAAAATAACAAGCATTAATTTTCTTCGAAACAACACGTGGATTTATTTAAATACTTTCAAAGATCTTGCAGAAAGGAACGAAAAAAACTTTCGAGAGTTCTGTCACGAGGCTTAAGAGCAAGTATAATGCTAATAATACATATATAATACTTAGATGTATTTTATTTTATAATATTCTTGTCTTGGGTCTTATTTTGTACCTACTACTCTGTACCAATTAAAACTGTTGGGACATTAAATATTTCCGAGTAAAGGTTGGGTTTTTATGCTTCTAGCCAACGAAGTTGATAGCCCGGTGGAGTGCGCGTTCGGCACGTTTTTGTTTACAAAAAAAAAACACATTACGCCTATTACGGTAGTGGAGTGATTTTAACCTGGGAAAGAGGGTTATGTTTATTTCTTTTTGTGATCGTTTTCGATAAACATTTTGCCTAAAAAATAACAACAACGTAACAGGATTGGTCAAGTCAGCCGGATCCATCCAAAACAGTTCAGCCGTTTACGAAACTGAGTGGTACAAATATTAACACAAACACACCCCTACACGCACATACAACTTCCGCATTTAGTAGTATTTGTAGGATAGAATTAGGCTTGTGATAGTAAATAAAGATTTTTCATTTATTTATTGTGGCAGTGGTAAATAGAAAATAGGATTGATGAAATGAATAAAACCCGTTTGATGTTTAATTATGTAGAAATGCTTCCAAGAAATTGGGATATCAGCATAATTTTTCTCCGCGTAAAGTGTTGTCGACTGCCAAATGCCAAAATATATCGTTATTTGAAGCAAATAAATACGATGCACGTTGGTCGACACGCGCACTTTGTTATTGTAAGTTTACGTTGCCAGCCAAATTAGATTTAAGGATAAACTAGTTATTACCAAACTAGTTGGTCCAACCATAAAATAAAACAGTTTCTAACCTCAGCCACAGATTACTAAATATTTACTATCTCAGCGTCTTAGCGGGCTATTACGTAACTTTGTTGTATGCAGTTTCGATCCGTTTCTATTTGAAACTAACGGTTTGAGTTGTTATTTAAAAACTTGTTAAAAAATGTATGCTGAAAACACCACCTCTTTTGTATGAAATTTTGAGCTTGGGTCAAATTAAATGTCAGTAAGTGTATGTTGATGAAAACATACAACTCAAAAACTAAATCAAAGTAATCCTCTTTATTAACAGTGGTTGCCAAAATAATTCTTAGGCCTAGAAATATTCTGTTTTTCCTGTATATTGTTTCGATCTGTGACATAGGTAGGTACAAACTTTTGAAGTGAATTCATCATAATTTTGTTGCGCACTTTGTGACGTCAATAGTTCGAACGTTTCAGTTTTTTGAAAAACAATTGTGATCTCGCTTGGCTAGATCGGTTTTAGGTTAAATTCTCGGGTCGGGCAAGGTAAAAAATTAAAGTTTATTTCATTGTTGAAAAATATTTAGCTACAGTCCGGGCGCAGTTACCGCGTAAGGAAATGGCAATGAATCTTTACCCATTCATTGATTTGGCTCCTATTTGCTATAACATATTTTCGAAATCTGTTAGGTATATCATGTTTAAATTTTACAATGGGCCAACTTTTTTTATACTACTTAGGTAGCCAACAAGCATACAGCCCGCCTGATGGTAAGCGGTTCCCACAGCCTATGGACGCTTGCATCACCAAGGGTGTTAAACAACATTGTCTTCTCACATGTTTTGTTCGAGCATTGTTGAATTTTAGTGTTAAAATTTAGATCATTTCCACGAAGCCAGAGATAGTCCCATTGTAAAAAAAATATGTGTGACGGACCAACTGGTATCGTCTACCCAGTATTTATGGAACACACGAATATTAAACTGATTAATAAAGCAATATATTGACTTAATATTATAGGACTCCATGTAATGGGAAGTAAACTGTATGCAGTTTCAAATCGGAAGCCCCTCAAGATTGCTAAAATGGCCGAGAGACGACAACAATGACACGTCACGTTGGAAATTATAATATTTTCTGTAAAATGTGAGACTCCCTGGGGTAATGGAGCTTTTTTGGTACTGTGTTCATATCAAATCAAATATGTAGATAAACTTTTTTTTTTTATACCACTAAGGTGGCAAACAAGCATACGGCCCGCCTGATGGTAAGCGGTTACCGTAGCCTATGGACGCACACACGCCTATGAACACGGGTATCACTCGCACATTGCCGACCCTGTAAAAACTCTTCACACCGTTTTTGAAGAACCCTATGCTGTACTCTCTAGGGAAAACCCTATAGACTTTTTTTATCCCGTTAGTTTGTACATGTCGGCGCCAAACAATTCCGATCATCATGTCGGTATAAGTAATATTTAAAACTGACTTATTTAATGCTATTCTAAAGATTTCAAATAGGCAAGAATATGTTTATTATAATTTTATTGTTCAAATGATTGTGATTTCTTGAATTATTTCAGGCTATATTTATTTACCTTTTCATATTTTATAATCATTATTTAATTTTTACAAACAATTCAGTATTTTAATTGACAGCTCACTCTATGATTTTAAATCAACCGGAAGTTGTTCATTTTATTCAAAATAAAAGTGTTGATCGTTGAGGGTAGATTCCAGGCGTATAAAAACTATAAAAGCAATAGCGAACCGAGCTTGCAAATTCATTCTGTGCTCAGACGTGAAGGAGTAACAACCTTGAGTTAAGTACAAGCTTTTTAATATTTAATTGTTATATTTGCTATATTGTTGAAATATTTTATGTGTGTGCGTGTTCTAATTTAATTATTTACAGTACCCGTTTCATAAATAGATACGGTTAAAATGAATAACGGTGTTTTCAATACAAACGGCGATTGTCCGCCGATATACACTATCACAAACCAACCTGTCCCGAACGTAGGTATACTAGTAAATAACAAAAATGATTACGGAATCATGTAAAACTGCTGAAGTTTATGTAAATTTTCAATTGAAATGTGCAATTGAAAGTTGTGCTTGGAAAAATTTGCAAGCGCTCGTTGCTTCGATAGGGTTGACACGATTTTTTTCACTATTCATAATAATAGTTTCTGTTACCTTTTTTTGCTAAGTTTCTTGCCGGTTCTTCTAAGTTGAAGGCAGACTTCCGAACCAGTGGTAACTTCAGTAACTTTGACCTTTATAAGTGCCATACTAGGGCCTTAATTGAATAAATGGCTTTGACTTTATCTATTAATTTTTATTTTCAATAATATAAACTCATTAGGCTACAATTATATAGCTGCTAGTCTATATTGGCATCCTCTATTGCGTGATTCTATGCCACCACAGACGAGCGCGCATGATGCTTGGAATAAAAATATTAAAAAATTAGAGACATCACAAACTTGGAAAAGCACTTTTATGAACAGTTACCATGGACTGTATATTAAAAAATATTACTATTAGAAGGTTACGATGCAGTGATAAAAAATACGATTCAAATACTGGTTTGGTAGATGAGACAGATCTTAAGATTTCATCTAATATTGACTGATTGATTATGTTGACAACAAAGGTCAATTGAGGTATCAATAAAGATGAGTAAAAGATGCATTTCAGCCCATGTCCGCTCCTGAGAGACGTGGATGTCGCTACATGCACTTAGTGCGTCACCAGCGAGTGCGGCGGTTAGTATAATAATCGTATTAAAATTAATACGATTATTTATTTAATACCGTAAAGTATTATGCTTAATAATAATAAATTAAGATGTGACTAACATAAAATATGATATAATTATAATGATGAGAACGGTAAATCTTTATTTACAACAAATATGTACAAAATACAATCTATATATAGAAATTTTTCTGATCTGACATAATTCAATTCGATTAATGTAAATTTATTTCTCACATATACAAAATATTGTCAAAGACATCATTAATATTTGATTCAGAATGAAAAAAACAAGGACTTTTATTTATTTATTCTCAACGCATGTTTCGCCTTGGAGAGTTAAACACTTTGTGGATTATTTTCTATTTATTCATGTAGAATGTTCATGTTTTAATATTCTTATTATTTTGTATAACGGTTTTTATATAATTTATTTATTTAAGTGGTGTAGTAAAGTGATAAGTACACTAAGTCTTGAAAGCTCTGAAGTGCGGCTGTCGGAACACGCCCCTGGAAATAGGCTTTTGATTGCTGGTACTCTGTCAGCGGGTTCTAAAAAGTATCCTACCACCACGTAAATAATAATGCTGAAGCTTATACTATGACGGGATACTAAGTACGTGTGGTTGGTTAAGATTCCACCATAGATGGATTCCGCCGATTACGCCGCAGATCGTGGATTCGATCCCCACCCGGGACATGCATAAGTGTGCATGCACAAGTCTACATGTCCTAAGTCTAGATGTAATTATGTTAATTGAGTTAACGTTAAAGCGATTGAATAGGTTAAAAAAACTCACACTAAGCCCACAGATAGCCGTGTGTGAAGAATATCCCAGGATATTTATTTTATTTATAACTCTTATACAGGGTGTTGTTTTGGTCGGCGACAAGCGACCCAGGAGCGGTAGTACAAAATATATAAATATATTCCCCAAAAATGGACTTAATTCCATTAAATACTGTAAATATGTTGAGAAATACCTTATTCAATTTGAAATAAAATTACTGCAAAGTATGTTTACTAGGCACGTGCACAGACTAGAGCTAGGCGCAAGCCGCCATCGCCCCACCCCTTTACTCCCTCGTACTCCCGATGAGTATTATGTCTACACTTTAGCTTAAAACATGATTTTCAAAATTTTAATTTTTTTATTTTTATTATTTAAAAAAAATAAAGTATTTTTTTTATATTTTTTTTAGCACCAGTATCATTTGTATTATCGACCCTGAGTCGCTCGTCGCTGACCAAAACAACGACCTGTATATTATAATAATTATTTATCTCTAGAAACCATAGAGCTAGAAACACTTGTTATTTTTTTCGTGCCTAAAAAATTAAAAACAATAAGTAAAAAAATTAGAGATAATAATATCATATTAATTTTTAATTCTTATAATTATTTCTGATCAGAATAGTTATAACATGAAAAAAATAAAACTTTAAAATTTTAACATAATATATTTGAAATGTAAATTCAAAAACGTGTAAAAACAAAAACATTAGTATGGGCGTTGAACCTCTTACATCCAATGGCCAAAATCATCAAATAAATCTTGAATAATTTCTTTTACTGTAGGTACCTTTGAATTTATTCCCAGTTTTCCATTACAACAAGTAAACACGAGTTTGTACAAAAATGTTTCAGACTTAAATCTCATAAAGTATATATTTGAAGAGCGACAACCCTAGGTCACGTTGTGACCACGATTCGGAACTGCACATGGCTGCCCACGGATCACGTTGTCACAGCACACACTAATATAACATACTAGTGTTGTGCTTACATTGCCGGGTGTTGCGATTATCGGCATAATATTTGTCCTACAGACACCACGTGGCTATCACAACCGAATATTAATACATTATTGAACAATGTCACGTGGGGCTGCCACAGAACTGGAAACCCTATTTTCCGTGGATGATTTAAATTGCTTGTTTGAATTATGTCAACTTTGCGATTTTAAAATAAAGGCTTTTTAAATTTTTGTGTAAAGTTTATTTCCATAATGTAATGTACCCTGGGAATGTACGAGAATTAACATTTTATTTTCCTTGACAAACTTTTTGTACTTGTATGTTTTTATGGAAAGTTGAGGAGGAAAATACTTTTTTTATTCTTGGATCTTGTCGTATGGGGCGGAAAAGTGTGCGGATAAACGTGAAAAAGGTGTGCTTCTGATTTATAAACTTTTGCTGTTCATATTGGGCGTATTGTTTTGTTAGAATTATAAACAATTCACGTGTGTTGGATATGATTTCCATTCGATTTTCAGTTGAATGAGTCAGCTGCAGTTTGAGCAAATCCAGCCAAGAGTTAGTCTCAAAAAAGGGGCACTGTGTCTAATAATTTAGTCTACCTAGACTAGATTCTTTCACAATGCTTTTTTTAAAACAATGCGGAATTTCACAAACTTGTCGTAAATGTATAATTAATCTACTTTATCAAACAAAAATATGACACTCATGTAATATTGATACTAACCTCTGCTAAAAAACACAAATATTTGCAGCTGCGGCCTTGGTGAGCATGGAGCACGTTGTGATAGTAAATAATGCATGAATCACACATTATACCAAATACAATATTAAACACTGCTTATTCTATTAGAATGATGTCTATTCAAAATACAAAAGGTATTTGAATTAGATTTGTCGTCATACTTGAGAGATCCTACACATACGAACGTGTATAGAAATTGTAGAATGATCATCTGTAGCCCGAAATTTACAGCGTTATTTTTAGTATAGGAAGTACACCAGGCAACTGTTACGCCCCAATAATATTCTAATGTGATTCATTACAATTAAAAATTACAAAAAAAACAAACAAACACTGGACCGACTTATTAAATTTTATAACTGAAACATTTTTTCATCTGTTTTGTCACAAAATAACATGGCATACAACTTATTAGGGATCAATTTTACTGGTGATAATGAGCAAAAAAATCTTGAAATATGGTGTAGGTTGGTTTACATTGAATTGTATATCTTTAGGTACTGTAGTATAATGTATCTCTCCTAAACTAATAAATGAGTGGTTTTAATTTAGTTTTCATCGAAAACATCAAAAAACCCTACAGTGCCAGTGTCCAACAAGATTTTATGCAACACACGTAAGTATTTTCCACCTTATCCACCTGCATGAAATTGAAAACCGATAAATTGAGCACTGCAGTTCTATTCATAGAGAGCTCTATTGATTTCTACAGCCGCGTAGCCGCTAAAAGCATTAGTGATGTGAATAGGTTTTCATTATTATCGAAAATGTATCGATCATTAGATATTAGTATTATGAATGATAGATAAATTTTCTTTATGTTTGACCACATCATCATCATCATCATCATCAGCATATAATGTCCCACTGCTGAGCACAGGCCTCCTTTCACAAATTAGGGTGAAAGGGAATGGGCAATACTCCACGCGTGCCCACTGCGGATCGGTGGAGGTAGGCTAGTGGTCAACCTACTGTTGGAATTTTTCAAGCCACCTAGGAGGCATCCAACTAGCTTAACGATTATCACAATTAAGTGACAACCGGGACCAACGGCTTTACGTGCCTTCCGAAGCACGGATCGCTCGATTTGAAATACCACTAGGCGGTCACCCATCCAAGTACCGATCACGACGGTGGTAGCTTAACTTTGCTGATCGATTAAGAACGGCTAATCATGCTACACCACGAGCGCTTCTGACTTCGGACCACATCACCACCATTTAATTACATCATGGTTAGTGATGATGTGGCCGAAGTTGGTAAACGCGCCTTATAATGAACTGGCTCTCAAGTGCAGCTATTGGAATAACAGTAGATGCTTGGTGACAGATATTCAGTTTTATTGTGGTAGCCAGCTATGCAGATCTACTAACTAGGTACTCTACCATTGCGCTTTGGTTTCGTCGTCACAATATATTCTTTCACTAAAAAGCTCATTGAAGGATTCGATCTTCATGTAACTACCACTAACCTATTATCAATTGAAAGTTATAGAACAAA
The DNA here is from genome assembly GCA_951394255.1 of Polyploca ridens. Lineage (NCBI taxonomy): Eukaryota > Metazoa > Arthropoda > Insecta > Lepidoptera > Drepanidae > Polyploca > Polyploca ridens. The sequence goes on along the minus strand of OX596264.1, from coordinate 5,948,285 downwards.
CGATTTATGGCCGATTTCAATAATTTACGGACCGTTACCGGTTAAATGACTCTTATATTTTTACTAATAATGAAGCAAAGACCTCAAAGCTTTGCATAGCAGACCCTCCCATATGGAAGTAGCTATCACAGTTAAAATTAGCTTACGAAATTATCTATATGCCCAGTTTGGCAATAAAAAAACCTACCACTGGTAAGCAAAACGATTCGTTTTTGTTTATTGAAACCGGACATTAATCAGTAAAGTGTTTAGGTTATTACATACACAGTAACGTAATAATATAATGAGCGTTCCTATTTTAAAACAATATTACATCCCCAATTTTAAATATCATTCTATAATTATTTTTAATTTTCTCGCCAGCCGGCACTAATTTGCAATGTTTGCAGCCAGCCCGGGCGGCGACCCGGGGAAGTAGGTCGCTAGTCTACGGCACGTGGCCGTGCCGAGCTACACACGTGCTCTCAGGCCATGACACCAATATAGTGTGAATGCATGTTGCACCGTCGTGCGTCGTTCCTTTTACCTGTCTCTGTGCCTTGAATCGTGTTAGATTCACTTGTACTGTCTAAAAACCTTTGTAGCTCTATCTATATGAATGAGGAATGCCGATATTCATACTACAAAGCATAAGAACAAAAAAATACAGAAGGAGGATAGGACAGATAGTATTGAATGATTTGATCAGTGTAACCTCGACATAGCGTTCCGTGATTGACGCACAACAAAACAAATAAACAAACTGGCCTTCGCATATATATCTATAAATAGATTTGAATATAATGATTTAATATCAGAATGACAGGCTGTAGCTAATATTAACATAAGCTGATAATAATTTATTGTTATTATGTAGCGTTCACTTTGAGTTTTATTGATATATCGATCAAACTGATCACTTTTGTACGAACCTAACGTAAGAAATTTTAACTTAGACTCGTTAATCACTGAGTTATTGTAGACTTTCTGTCTGGGTTTCCTCAACTAGCTGCACTTCACAAAATCTAATTTAGGGAGTCACGCGATTCTATACCGTATGAATTTTGAAGCTTGATGCAGTTTGTCACGCTATACACAATTCGCATATTTTGTGCTTCGATAAATTTTGTGGCATAACGTAGTCTGTTGAATTTAGTATCTTTCCATTGACGCTTTGTATTTTTGTTTTATTTGAACTACTTCAAAACATCCTGTTAAAAAAATGCCGCCTTCCTTTTTGAAATATTTTTTTAAACCTAATTTTAACTGTTGCAAGCCAGCACATCGTCTGTGGTGGCACCACAGACGATGTGCTGGCTTGCAACATTTATTTAAAAAGAAAAACATATAGGTATCTATGTTGCAGAATTACGACTTAGCCCGGATACACGCTCCGTTTTGCATGCAAGCATGACTGCACACACGTTTGCGCAGGTAAGACTGTGCGTGTGGACGAAAAGACGGTAGCCCGTGCAATTATCAGCACGGCTGTGTAATCGTTGACTTGTTGAAGATTGGACTGTGTAGTTTTGGTTTGCAGTTTTGATTTGTCAACGGTCATTCAAGCCGGGCTTCAGTTCACATTACATGTGTGGCCACTGTTCCGTTTTCCTACTTTTTTGCACAGTCATGTCTACAGTTTTGAACTGCGCGTGCAAGACGGAGCGTCTAGCTAGATTAAGCCGTTCAGCGGTACAGAGTCTGTACCGTGTCTGTACTACAGACACAAAAAAAAAAACAGCGGTGCTGATTCAATTACAAAACGCACAAAATAGTATAATAGTATATTAAAAAAGGAATGAAAGAAAATTTTGAAAGTGTCAAATCAGTATGCCACTTATTATTATACTTATTTAGTTCAGTTTGTAAACAATATAATCAGCACCATGAAACCATATAGTAAGGTGCAATTATCATCGAAGTATTGATGCTTTGACGGTATGACGTGATGCGGCATTAATATCTGTGTCAGGGCTCTATCGCGAGACGTGTCGTCGGAACTCGCTCCACGGCACGTGACGGCGCGGACACGTGACGTAAAACGGTTAGCTGCAGTGCACTTGCTCGTTCCGCTCGTTTGAACCGGAGTTTCTATTCCATGTGATCCGCACGGGGGTTGGGACTTGTGTATGGGGATCATAGTTTGATTGGCGCTATAATTTTTATGTCTGTCAATGGTTTATACATGAACATTTATGATATAGTATAAATATTAATTGCAACTAAAGTAGAACAATTTGTTTCAGTGATATTGCCATTTGACCATAGAGATCGATTTCATAAAATCGGTTCATTAACTCTGAAATTATTTGCTACCAAAAATCTATCATCAACAATCGCTTTGGACTAATATATTTCCTTTTTTAAACATGAACACTCGGAAAAACGCGTTTTCCCAGAGACCTCGTCTAAGGCCCGGTTTCAATAGTTTACGGATCGGTATCGGTTAAGATTTATTAAAATTAAGACTCTTATATCTTTACTAATAATGAAGCAAAAATCTCAAAGCTTTGCATAACAGACCCTCCCATATGGAAGTAGCTACCATTGGTAAGGAAACAAAACGATTCGTTTTTGTTTATGGCCGCGACGTTACTAGCTCTTACATTATACCTTAATTATTAACATTTATGATGATTTGCATTATTTAAATACAGAATTGCAATTGACGTATAGTTATAATAGAAATATGTTAATGAATTAAGTAATTATTATATACGTCACGGTAATACATTAACGTGCCGTGTGTCTGGTATTTGGTTACCACGCCGCGGTACGTTAATTTGCTCCTGGAATGAAGCCTGAAGCTTGATTTTGAGTTTCTGTTTCTGCCGTTCTGCCGTGTATTTTGTGTATTGGTCGCTAGGGAACTCATGAAGACATTATGCACGCCTGTTAAACAGTAACGACGTTTCCCGAAACGGTCCGGGAAAGGACGAACCGCATCATGTCCAAATTCTCTAAATTCAAAATCGCTGTCAATTATTCAGAAAAATATTTGAAACGCATCGCACACATTTGAAGAAAATTATATAATCTCCTGGGAATCTCACGTTGTCGCACCTGCACCGCACCACATCACCCCGGACCTAAGGAACAAGTTGCTGTGTGCATAGGCCTTGTTTTCCTTAGCGTCTTGGAGGTACTCAATTTTAAATTCGCGCATCCGTATCTACAGTTTCTTTTTTAATTCATCATTGACTATAGGAAAAAATTATATAAACTAAACAATAAAAACCCGTATGATCAAATAATATATAAAACAATTATTGAGATACCTGATAAGGACCGACCTAGTAAAGAGTCGATCACCTGTTACGATATCAAAAAATTATCTCTTTAGGTACAATACACAAAACTACTTACCTATATAGTATAATTATTATGAATTGAACTTTATCTAGTCCACGTGCGTAGGAGTCGGGGACACAGATAGCAACAACGTGTTCACTATGAGCCACTGAATAAAAAATCATTTTTGAATTTATCACAATGTTTGCCATGGTCATTATGTACTAAGCACGTGGCCTCAAGGATGCCGCTGTTTGAATTTAAATCATATTAATAAATTGACAGTGATGTTGTTTATTTTTCACCTCTTGACGCCTCAACGCAACCTCAACGGCACGGTACAGTAGTACCCAATTGATAAGGCGCGTCGTGAATCTTCGTTCGCACAGAAAAGAAAGTATGGCCCCGAAGATTATCGAAAGAATGCTTAAAACTTACAATCAACCTTAGATCACTTCTATAAGTTTTTATCTTAAGAGAGGTAGGGCATAACGGGTCTTCTCGTTCGAAATTCGGAGTAGCCCGACTGGGGAAGTACCTCCACCTTACAGAAGATCGCAGCCAAATAACACCACTTTAATGTGGTGTTGTGTTCCTGCGGTGAGTAAGGTCGCCAGAGCTCCATGAGGAGGCGCTGTGCTGGCAGTGTGTGGGGACCAACGGTGTGGTACCGACGTATGGCTGAGCAGGCACGGTTTGTTGTTGCGGCGGCTAGGGAGACCCGGTGAAACGGCTGTCCGCTGGCCGCCCGCAGGTTGTAGGGGTCCCGAACCCAGGGACCACATAATCTCCGCCCTGGGAGGCTGACCCGCCGCCTTGCGCATAATCCTTGGTGCAGTTGGTCGTGCCGGAGGAGGAGACCGGAGTGGACCCGGCCGACTGTATCAGGGGGGGACCGGGGGCCCTTCCAGCTGCCGCATCAACAAACTGTATCACCTGAGCAGCATTCTGTCGGAGTGACACTGTGCTTTGTCCCCTCCGCTGCCGGCATAGCGACTCCTCTCAAAAACTCTCTTCAACTCCTTTAACAATGGCCAGACGAAACAATAAAAGAAAACGTTTTTCAGCGGCTTCCCCGTCCATATTATCTATGGACTTTTGCAATATCAGGGGTCTTCATTCGAACATCAATGCAGTCCACCAACATCTAGAGACTGCACAGCCGACTCTGCTTTTTCTTACGGAGACGCAAATATCCTGCCCTGATGATACATCGTATCTACACTACCCCGGGTACAAGCTGGAGCACAACTTTGTGCGCCGTGCCGGGGTGTGTATGTACGTCAGGGAGGATATCTGCTGTCGACGTCTCCAAGGCCTAGAAGACCGGGACCTGTCGATTTTGTGGGCGCGCGTAGATCACGGTGGCCACACCAAAGTTTACGCGTGCCTTTACAGGTCCCACAGCGGTGATAAGGACACACAACGGTTATTTGAGCACCTGCAACTGACGACTGACAAAGTACTGGAGCAGTACCCCTCCGCAGAGTTAGTGATATTAGGAGACTTCAACGCTCACCATGTTGAGTGGCTTAGTTCTCGGTCCACTGACTTCGCGGGGAGGACTGCTCACGACTTTGCCCTGGCCTATGGCTTCTCACAACTGGTTCTTTCTCCTACGAGAATCCCAGATATTGAGAGCCATACTAGCTCCTTACTGGACCTTCTGCTGACTACGCGACCGGACAACTATGCAGTGACAGTGGATGCGCCACTTGGATCATCGGACCACTGTCTCGTCCGGACGCAAGTGCCATGCGCCCGACCTGATTCGCCCCGGCCTTCCGGAAGGCGACGAGTATGGCACTACAAGTCGGCAGATTGGGATGGATTGCGAGACTTCTACGCATCGTACCCGTGGAGACAGCTTTGCTTCGCATCAGATGATCCTGACACCTGTGCAGCTGCCGTCGCTGAGGCGATACTGGCGGGAATGGAATGTTTTATACCAAACCCGCTTGTGGCTGCAGGGGTGAAGAAACGACCGTGGTTTAATCGGCCCTGCAAAGATGCTAGACAAAATAAGCAGACTTTGTATGAGGCTTGGACCACGGCCCGAACTAGTCAGGACCCTAAAATCTCTGATGCGAAACGCAAATTTAACGCTGCCTCGAGGTTCAGTAAGCGAATGATTGCCAGGGCTAAGTTCGATTTCGTCGGCAGGTTTGGCGAGAGGCTGACTAGCCTTCCCTCTGGAAGTCGCGCGTTTTGGTCTCTTGCCAAAGCTGCTGAAGGAAACTTTTGCCAGTCGTCCTTGCCACCACTCCGTAAGCCGGACGGAAACTTGGCCCATAGTGCAAAGGAGAAAGCTGATCTTCTGGGCTCTCTCTTTGCCTCGAACTCGACTTTGGATGACGGTGGTGCCACACCGCCTACCATCCCGCAGTGTGACACCTCCATGCCGGAGATAAGCATTACCCAACGGGAAGTCCGGCGAGAATTGCTTTCTCTGGACGTCCATAAGTCGAGCGGGCCAGACGGCATACCGGCAGTGGTGCTGAAGCGGTGTGCTCCTGAATTGTGTCCTGTACTAACGCGTCTTTTCGCGCTTTCCTTCACCAAAATGAAAGTCCCGACTTCGTGGAAGACTGCCCACGTGCACCCAGTGCCCAAAAAGGGTGATAGATCGGACCCGACGAATTACAGGCCTATCGCCATCACGTCCCTTCTCTCTAAAGTCATGGAGCGAGTGATCAACAGGCAACTCCTGAGATACCTAGAGGATCACGATTTGTTGAGCGACCGACAATATGGCTTCCGCCACAGTCGCTCGGCTGGTGACCTTCTAGTGTATCTCACACAGCGTTGGTCTCTCGCCATCGAGAGTCAAGGTGAGGCATTGGCAGTGAGCCTAGATGTGGCGAAGGCGTTCGATCGGGTCTGGCACCGGGGTCTCCTAGCGAAGCTACCAGCATACGGGCTTCCCGAAGGACTATGCAAATGGGTCGCCAGCTTTCTGTCCAGCAGATGCATAAGAGCCGTCGTAGACGGTAGCTGCTCCGATAGCATGGACATAAATGCCGGCGTCCCGCAAGGGTCTGTGCTGTCCCCAACATTGTTCTTACTGCATATCAATGATATGCTGTCTATTGACGGCATTCATTGTTATGCAGACGACAGTACAGGGGACGCTCATTATACGGGCCGTGCTAATATCCCTCGTTCCGAGGTGGAGGAAAGCCGCGAACGGCTGTTGTCTGAAATCGAGAGTACACTAACTAGTGTCTCCGATTGGGGTCGACTAAACCTAGTCCATTTCAACCCCACCAAGACTCAAGCCTGCGCGTTCACCGCTAAGAAAACCCCATGGTCTGTGGCTCCACAATTCCAGAATACGTCCTTGAACATCAGTAACAGCATTGGGATCCTTGGCGTCGACATTTCTAGCGACGTTTTGTTCCGTAGTCACTTAGAAGACAAGGTTAAGCTGGCATCCAAAAAGCTCGGAGTGCCCAACAAAGCGAAGCAGTACTTCACATCGAGGCAAAGGCTGCAACTTTATAAGTCGCAAGTACGGCCTCATATGGAGTACTGCTGTCATCTGTGGGCGGGAGCACCTGGATACCAGCTTGCGCCTCTAGACTCGGTTCAGCGACGTGCTGCTAGAATAGTTGACGATCCCGAGCTCACAAACGGTTTAGAGCCCCTCAGTCTGAGGAGAGACTTTGCCTCCTTATGTGTATTCTACCGCTTGTACAACGGACAGTGTTCTGAAGAATTGTTTAAGATGATGCCCACGGCCACCTTCTACCATCGCAACTCTCGCCATCGACAGGGAGTCCATCCTCACATATTGAAACCAGAATTGTTTCGAACTGTGCGGTCTCAAAGGAGCTTCCTTCCGCGGACGCTCAGATTGTGGAATGAGCTCCCTGCCGTGGTTTTCCCAATGGAGTACAGCATGGGGTTCTTCAAAAAGGGTCTGAAGAGATTTCTGCAGGGTCGGCAACGCGTGAGTGACACCCCTGGTGTTGCAAGCGTCCATAGGCTGCGGTAGCCGCTTACCATCAGGCGGGCCGTATGCTTGTTTGCTACCTAAGTGGTATAAAAAAAAAAAAAAAAAAAAAAAAAAGGTTCATAATACACTGCAGCTGTTAGTTCCGTCTCACTCGCAAGTCACGCCCCTCCGCAAGGCGCGCGCTAACATGGCAGCAGCTGCCGACCAATAGCGTTTCCCGCGCTTTAAAAATGTATCTTCTACGCAGGCACATCGGTAAGCCATATCAGTTGGGTACTACTGTAACATAATTATGGAGAAAAAATAGGGTACTTTTTACCCCGGGGGATGAAAGCGGGTGAAACCGCGGGCGGAATACAACCTGTTATTAATTATTTGTGGCATTTTTGTTTTTATGGTCACCTTTGATTTCCAAATTACTCAATTGAGTGTGAATAACAAATGGATATCGTCATACCCATTAATCCTTAAAGAAGTAGACAAAGGTCTCATTAATAAAAATAAGTAGATACTTTAAATAATATTCATAAATTAAAAATTATATTATTAATTTTTGTATTTTCCCCTAATTTATCTAATAAAATAAAGTGGAAGAGTTTTTTGTTTGTTTGTTTAAACGGACTAATTATAATAACTAAGTCAGATTCGTAAAATTATTTCACTAATAAGAAGCTATATTATCTCCAAAAGTTATAAGATATTATGTATATTAAGTATGTATTTACAAACAAAAAGTAGTATATGTATTATATCAGTTATCTGGTTTCCATAGTACAAGCTTTGCTTAGTTTGGGATCAGATGACAGTGTGTCAGGAATGTCCCAGGATATTTATTTTATTTATTCCCAGGATACTTTTTATCCCGGGAACGCAATTAAAATTACTATTTGTGGTCAGTCTTCTTTTCCTTCGAGTATTGTTCATCCGATTCAGTTGAAACTGTCAACTGAATCCATCGAGGAACAATCCCTAGAGTAGTAATACCGTGCAAACCGATTCCGCAACTAGTCAGTGATTTGTCACTGATTTGTATCTGCTCATGAGCGCCCTTGTACAGTATCGACCAAAACCTCGATCCGCGCGTACGTATCAAACATATACTTTTTGTCAATATTTCACAATGTCTTGCTGTTCAATTAAGTGGTGTGGGAATAACAGTCGAAATTCTAGTTATAAAACAAACGGAATCACTTTTCGTCGGTTAGTAACAATTTATTACATGAATTTACTTATTTTTCATCACAGCTCAAGATATACTGGACGCACGCGTTGACGTAATTTATCTCCATCTCACTTTCACCCGTTATATTTCTATTTTCATCCTTTTCTTTCGGTGATTGCGCTAGTGTTGGGCTTGGATAAGAAAATCATTATCGATATTAGCAAACTTATTTTGTTCAGAGAGAAAAATGTTTCAGTTTACAATATTGTATTAATACTGGAATACATAACAGCAAAGATAAAAGGATTTGCAATATTTTTAACGCGGATGTATTTATTATTTAGGTAATTATAATATAAAATAAATGTCTGTGGTACTGTAAGTTCCTAACTTTATTATTATCACGTACTAGGTATCTTCATACTCTTTTATGTCATACTGGTGACACTGACCTAGGCACCTAATTTCAAAAAATTGGTTATACAGTCAATAACGTTGAAGTTAAAAATAAATTATACATTTGTATTGTGACTTTATATACTTTGTTTCATTACTACTATCTTATTAAATCTAATCATATCTTCTTAAATAGCCCCTGAAACCATATAGGTAGTAAACAATTTTTTTACCTAAGTAAGTATAACTAAATTAATATAATGTAATATTAAATAATATATACTAGTAATTTACTTAAAATTTTATTGTACGAAAATGAAAAATATTTAGACAGATGCCAGTTGTTCCAGACGGTAGCTCTTTCTGGAGTACTTTAATTACATAGGACTGTGGTTACCGAAGGCTTAACAGTAAACCACGCTTATACTCACAGATTACAGAATAGTAAGCAGATCGAGCGCGCGGAACACGGGAGTGACGCCAACACACCAAATACAGATTCAAAAGCAAATACAAACTCGAGTCAGTACGAAACAAGGCCTCGTGTTGTTGCTACGTCACAAGTGTCATAATTTATCTTCAAAATTATGCCGTCCTGCATTTTGAAAAATTGTAAAAATTGTTCCCAAAAACAAAAAAAGGGAGACGGAATATCGTTTCATAGGTAAGTATAGATATTTTCTCTAATTTGTATTATTTTTCCGTGTATTTGTTACTGATGACTAGGAACACAAAACCTCAACAAAAATCGGTTGGTGTTGCTAGGTTACATTGAAAGTATTTTCCTTGAAGTCGTGGTATTAGGACTTATTTCTGCCAGTGTCGAGTTATATTATAATTTCCAGTCACAACAATTATCACTTTCACAGTCCTCAGTCAGTCACCGTCCATAAAAGTAATGAGTTACTACAATGGTGGTTGTTGTACTAAAACTCTTCAAGGACTTTCTGAGACAACTTGAAAAGTCACGATACACATAATTCATTTCATTTCACTTCACTGGTGCACATGGATGATCTTTATTGAGTGAAATACCACCGAAAATACGAAATAAAACTCAAAATACACGAATTTATGAAAATAAAAATGAAAACGCAACGTCACTCTACAAGTTCTCGCCAAAAAGTCCTTTTAGTTGTTTACCTTACTTATTCTTCCATGATAAAATTGAAAAATAAATGCAAAGCATGTTTTTTTTGATGATTCGCTTTGTGATTTTGTGATTTGAAATACCCATTTTACAAACAAAAACTTATCTTATCCTAAGGAGGAACTAACAACGCCATTTCGAAATGTCAATCGCTATTGGTCAAAGAGAATATTAACTCTACTTTCATTGGTTGTTTGCTCCACCAAATGCGATAACAGCGACTCTCACTGGGCCAGATAAGCTTGTGGCACTATCGGAGTGCAACTTTATAAGTCGCAAGTCCGGCCTTATGGAGTACTGCTGTCATCTGTGGGCGGGAGCACCTGGATACCAGTTTGGGCCTTTAGACTCGGTTCAGCGTCATGCCACCAGAATTGTTGAAGATCCCGAACTCACAAGTGGTTAAGAGCTCCTCAGTCTGAAGAGAGACTTTGCCTCCTTATGTGTATTCTACCACTTGTACAACGGAGAGTGTTCTCAAGAATTGTTCGACTTGATGCTCACGGCTATCTTCCACCATCGCAATTCTCGCCATCGACATCCATCCATTACACATTGAAACCACAATTGTTTCGAACTGTGCGGGCTCAACGGAGCTTCCTTCCGCGGACGCTCAGACTGTGGAATGAGCTCCCTGCCGTGGTTTTCCCAATGGAGTACAGCATGAGGTTCTTCAAAAAGGGTGTGAAGAGATTTCTGCAGGCTCGGCAACGCGCGAGTGATACCCCTGGTGTTGTGTGTCCATAGGCTACGGTAACCTCTTACCATTAGGCGGGCCGTATGCTTGTTTGCCACCTTAGTGGTATAAAACAAAATATCATTGAAAGTACAAAAAAATATTTCACATAATTTTGTAGTCCAGTGACGTATGTAACATATATCCCTATCTTGCTTTGTCCTTATTCTATGCAAATATTTAGTATTATGAATAATCCAGATCAAGATATCCACTTTCCAACACTATTTCTATAGGATCAAAATTTAATCCACATCTAATTAGATGACGACTAATTTTAGTTTGACATTTCTAATTTTAGATATAATTTGACCTAAAACGTGACCAACAGAGTAGGAAAATTACACACTTAACTAAATTGAGTAACTAAAACGATATTAGTGCTGTCAAACTAAATTTTAGTTTAATCGTACGCCAACTGAATAGGAAACGTCGATTTGACAGGACTTAAATTTTAGTAAAGAATAGTTTAGTTTGTGCCAACAGAATCGGCACCAATAACTATCCAATAAAAAACGTGGGAGTATATCTTCATTATCCTGGCAGCCCTACACGCAACCTGGCAGCCCTAAACGCACCCTGGCATCCCTAAACGCACATTGTCACACGTGTTCCCATCCCAAGGAGTATAGTACAGTAACTATCCATAAAGCGTGTTCCTACAGTGCTCTCACGCACACATAGCTAAATACGAGCCTCACAGCAGTGTTCACAACCTGAAGCCAGGCAGCTATCGTACCAGGGCCGTAAAATTATCGTATATGCTCGTATATGGATCAAAATTATCGTATCCATCAGGAAAATGGTTAAAATACTTTAAAAAATCATATGAAACGTGACAATAATATGTTGCAAATACTTTATAGTTTAAATCTTGTAAACTGGTTTTTTAAATGGAAATTAGTAATAGTTCGCGCCAACATCACGAATTTATAAAGAAGAAAAAAATGTTAAAGGATAGAGACACATGAAAACAAGCATATTTTTAAAAAGTTTTACTGAATAGTTTCTATATTTGCGAGAACAGACTACACAAATATTAATAAAACTTAATATTTTATATACAAATTCGAAAAGACAATAACTGCCAACACTCCACCACATCGAACGACGATATCGATATCGATCACTGATTGGAAGACAGTAGCAAAATTGCGCCATGAAGCAACAGCATGTGGTCTTAATATGTTCCTAAGAAATAAATGAGCCAATAGATGGTGCTGACACTAAAAAACAACTGTAATTGTTATGGGCTATTGGCTATCTGAGTAATCATAAAATTTTTCATCAGAATGGAAATTATCGTACAATCTGCGTACGATAGTCGTGTACCATCGTACATCGTACGTAGTTATGAAATTATCGTACATGTACGATAATTATCGTACGGTTGCGAACACTGCCTCACAGTGCTTGTCCCGTACATTACATCTGTCTACTATTCTGTAATCTGTGCTTATACTCTTCAAAGCAAGCAGGAGGTTTACTTTATTCACTATTTACTCACAATATTCTAAGAGATGTTCACTATGTAAGTTCTCGTGAAGGAATGAATCATAGCTCTTTTTTTTTTTGAACTGACAGAAGGTGACATTCAGAGAATCTTTACAACTTTACGCGGACAATGCGGCGAGCAAGCTCTCAACCGGTGAATCGTAGCGCCAAGGCGCCTTACCTATAATGATCCAGTATGTTCGGAAATATTCATGAAAAACAAACGAACTTAATCTAGAACCTTCCTGAACTAGGTTCGAGATCTTTCGATAGGTATACTGTCTTTCTGAAATGTTCGGGATTATTCTCGAACCTTCCACAATGTTCTACAACAGATTTCGAGAAGGTTCCTGAAAAAGTTCTATCGATATCAATTACTTTTCTAGAACTTTCTACAGTTTTTCCAGAACCATCCAGAATGTTCTATAAAGTTCTATTTAAAATTAACTTGTTTTGTGCAGTTTATACCTATTGTTTACACTCCCAAAAATCCGCGCATTCCAAATTTTATCAAAATAGAGCCATTATCGAGAATGATTACATCATACTGCCGAATTAATACCAAAATATACTATGCAAACAATTATTATAAACAAAATTGCTAGTTACGATAACGTAGAAATATTTGTAAAAAACCATGAGAAACGACTGATATTAGAATACTCCTACATTTATATTAGTGCAACAAGTATCGATATCGATACAATTTTCACCCTCATCTCTAAATCTTAGTGTGTCCTTGACTGAGCCAATCACAGCGCACTGCCGGTGGTGGGGAATTGGCGGAATAGATTTCAAGCAAAATGTACGTCATTGCGCTTCTATGGGTTAATTGTTCCATGACTGAATCGGATGAACAGTACAGTTGGTGACAAATTAATCGAAAACTTCCGACATAGAAGAAAAAATGCCGCGCATGTCTGGCATAAGCTAATTAGTAGCTCATAAAACTGGTAAAAAAAAACTGTGATACTCGTAAACTGTGATGTCAGTTACCGAATACCATAAAACGTGTGACAATCACGTTGGCCGACACGAGAGGATATCAAATTCAATATTCGACGTTATTGGTCGCAAGCGAATTATTTCATATTTTAATAACGTATTCATATATTTTGTGATTTATTTACGGAAATGTTTTGCTTAACATTTTTATATAATATTTCTGGAGTTTGATAAATACTGTTGCCGTGATAACTCTCCTTGCGCTGAGGTTCAAATGGTGATTGGACGCTATGAGCTATGGCTCTCTGATAAGATAGATTGATTCAAAGTTATCATATGTTAACTTTTAATTTTACGTCTGAATCACGAGATTTAATTATAGAGTAACTTATCATAAAGCTGAAATCCAAAACATCGATGTGCTCAATAGAGCGAAGCAATATTGATAATCGAAATATCACGTATTTATCAATTTCTTATGTCAATCCCATACAAAGGTTGATCGTTTACTAACGATGACGATTTTCGACAACCATCTTGTCTAGGGCCCGAGGGTAAATACTACATAAATTAGAAGATCCAAGCTGGGCCCCATAGTTTTCTAACCTTGATGGTGGACAAATAAAATATACTTTCTACTTTTTTCACTAAGCCACGATTTTCTCTCTCATGTCTCTCTTGTAACATAGACAAAGTAAGCTATATCCTTGTAAAACAACAAAGTTTATTTGTTCATAGCGACTGTATAATGCGCGAAAGTTTCAGAGAGCCTCTCTTCGGACTGGCCTATCAGATTGCGCATGTCGTTTCTACAGCTAGACAGCGAGGCACGTCCTGGCTGCGAAATCTGAACAATAACAATTTATTTCATTTGTTATCTATCCGTAGTGCAATCGCACATTCTTAATTTCTTTGGATAAGTGTCGTAGCAGGTATGGATTTATGTTTTATAGAGCATTAGTGGTGCAGGGTAAGCTATAAATAATTTAATATTTGACTTAATTTGAAAACCTAGATTAGATTTATCTTTTTAAATTCGATATGTTCTATGTTTAAAACATGTGCCTCTGTTTACTGCCATTGTTTCCGTTCCACTTCTCACTTCTCACGTTTCATGTTTTATTTTGTTATTATTCACGAACGTTGTTCGTTTATTCATTTCTGGAATAGAAAAAGTTGCAAAGTAGATAGCTCTAAATTCCTAACATTGTAAATTAGGTTAGCTCTTCTGACTGTACTTAGTTCAAATCAAAAGTAACGCGCGTATTAGCCACGTGATTTTGTGAATGAATAAAATGATGACAACCAAAACGTGAGTCAAGTTGCGGCGTCATTACACCGACTAACAAACATATTTTGGTTATCATTTAGATTCATAGTTGAAAAATATTATTGCTTTATAGATTGGAGTGAGACACGTGACGCGTGATAGCCATCCCGCTCAAACCTCAATTTAACAAAGCTATCAAGAATACGCGTCAATTGGCTCAGCGTGCGGTACTCTCAGATCATAAAAATTAGGAGTCGTTACAAAATTCCCATGTCCCAGTTTACAGTTTAAGCTCCTCTACCAAATGCATTTATATATTATTATTTTTTTATACCACTAAGGTGGCAAACAAGCATACGGTCCGCCTGATGGTAAGCAGTTACCGTAGCCTATGGACGCTTGCAACACCAGGGGCATCACTCGCGCGTTGCCGACCCTGAAGAAATCTCTTCAGACCCTTTTTGAAGAACCGCATGCTGTACTCCAATGGGAAAACCACGGCGGGGAGCTCACTCCACAATTTGAGCGTCCGCGGAAGAAAACTCCTTTGAGCCCGCACAGTTCGAAACAATTCTGTTTTCAAATTATAATTATTTTCCGGATCCTTGTGTCCATAGGATAAGTACATTCATAGTGTGGGTACATCAAAGAGTAAAATAATAGACCTATACAGGGTACTTTATATTATAGGCATAAAATAACATAGGTAGAAATACGTAACGTTTCATGTGAATAAGCGACGTGTGAATGAGTGTTATGTCAACTAACGTGACACACGTGGACATTTGTCACGTGTGTCACGTATGAGAAAACGCAGTGGTTATTACTTATTACTAAACGTTATGCATTTTCGGCTGTATAGAATACACGTTTTTCACCGAAACAGTCCATATTTCAATGTAACTATTTAAGTATTTACAAAACCAAATGCCGGTGGTATTTTTGTTAAACGAGGAGGTTCTCAAATAGTTTTTTTTTTTTTTTTATGTTTGTTACCTCCTAACTCCGTCATTTATTAACTGACTTGAAAATTTCATTTTATTTGAAAGGGTACACTTCCCGTTTGGTCCCATTGTCAGATTAGGATTTGATTACTTCTTAGTGTACTTTGAAGTCGGTTTAAGTTTTTTGTAAAACAGTCCAATTATTTTATTTAGTTGACATAATAAGAGGAAAATCTTTTGTTTTTCTGATTCTATGATTTTGTAGTATGGATATATTATTTTGTAAAATGTCAAAACGTTTGACCGTAGATCTGCCCCCAGAAAGAGCTATGACGAGACAAGGACCTACGCTCAGCCAGAAAATATCTATTCACTCTGGCCTGACATATAGGTTAAAGGTGTCAGTAAATATAGACGGAAGTGAGTTTCACTTCTTTGCTGTTAGCATAAAAAAGTCGAAGCAAAGCGTCAAGTCCGTAAGCGGGTAGTCGACAACGTGTTGGTACTTTTATAGTAGACTTACTGCCAGTTTCTGAAAGCCAAATCAAAGTTAATCTATAATCCACATATATATACAAGTCGTTGTTTTGGTCAGCGACGAGCGACTCAGGATCGATCATACAATAGATACTGGTGCTAAAAAATATATAAAAAAAATACAAAACTGTTGACGTCTTCGTCATTTCAGACGACATTGACAGTGACAGACAGGTATGCTTTCAACAAGAGATTAACTTTGATTTGGCTTTCAGAAACTGGCGGTTAGAGACAAGTAAGACTTAAAAATTTTATTGTTTTTTACTCTCCGACCACAATTTCGCCTAATAAATCTATAAGTATGTATCATAAACTTTGGGAGTGACACTCGTACAGTAAGTACTAGAAATAAATGGTACTTTATTAGCGAATCTAGTGAGAATTGAATTTAAACTGTGACAGAACAATCCACTGCAAACCAAACTACAACAATACAATCTGGATAAAATACTGACGTCATTGCCACAATTAATTTACTTTGTAGCAGTACTAATTTTACCGTTACGGACTCGATACGTCTATTTTCACAACGCTGCAGCAGTGCGGTTGCGGAGCGGTCGGCCTCAATCCCGATTATTATCGCTTCGAATCGTCGACCTCGCGGCTCACGTGCTCACGCGTCTAACGTGTCTTCCCACAAGGGTTGCCACGAGTTCAGAACATGAAAAACTCATTCTGCATGTTGGTAAACACGTTGAACGAGCAAGCGGCTGTGGCGGACGGAACAAATACTTTTTTAAATGTGGATTGTAAGAAAATAATGACACAAGTGACTTTTGAATGTATGGGACAAAAAGCAACTGTTATTTAGTAACGACATATAAAAAAAAACCTATATAAACATCTGAGAAAGTGTTTCAATTATCCAATAATCTTTAAAAAATAATATTGGATTGTAAATTTTATGTTTCCTAACACTTTGAGGATTATTTAAAAATAAAAGTAACTTCAGGTATGTTTTTCATACTTATTTTTCAATATTTTTAAACGCTATAGTTATAAGTAAGACTATGGTAAATAATTATGAATTCGCTAGTTTAATTGTTCATCTATTTGAGAAAAATAACCACGCAAATGTCACTACGACCAAAAATTAAATTGTCAGTTAGGTTCTTAACCTAACTCTTAACAATGTAATTTTATACATACAAAAAAAATTGGGCTCTTACGGAAGCGGCCAAAAGCCGATAAAATTAGAAACAAAATAATCAGGAAACATACGAAAATAAACGACGTAACATCAAGAGTAAGATAACTCTTTCTCTCACTAGAAACACCAAAAGAAATCAGGGAAGAAAGTTTCGGAGATGGGTTGATGATATAAAGGCAACAGCAGGGAAAACATGGACTAGAGTAGCACTAAATAGAAGAGAATGGAATGAACTGGAGGAAGCCTTTGCCAAAGTTAGGCAAACATACCAAGTTGTCGATTTCGACTCATTGCAATTGCGTCAACAATATTCTATTATCTAATGTAATTTTTGTATCTGAATAATAATGTGAATGTGAACATATGAATTAAAATTAGCCCAGCATTAACGTCAGTACATGTATTGCTTTCTCAATATACTACAGCTTGCCAAAGCAACACACTAAAATAAGGAAGCCACATTGATATCCAAGAATTGTGCCGACACGCTTGACGGCACGTGTCAACTTCCGGAGACAGGTGACCGGCACCGGAATGTGCCAAACAGATCACAGGCACATTTTACAATGTTGGGAAATACGGCAAAACCTCGAAAGTTTTCCGGGCTCATTTTTTTGTTTTTTCTTCTAGTTAAAGCTGACTTATTTTTCTAAAATTATCACAATTTTCCACTGTTTTTACAATCGAAAGACAAATTAAAAAAGAGTGTTTTTCTTCTTGAAGGTTACCAACACATCGGCAATTGCCTTGGTATTGCAAATACTTTCGGGCCGTGATCAGGTGTACCGCCTACCAATTTATCAAAATGCTGACAAAAAAGTGTTCCAAAAGAAAATATAATACAATTATAAAGTGACAACCCTTGCTTATCGGCTGAAGTATAACTTATAATAGGCGAGATAAAGTTTATGTTGAACATTGGTATTTACTATCGTATAGTATATTTTATCGATAACTTAGCTACGGGTACATTACATAATTATTAGGAAATAGCTGACACAGGGCCGCCGACTCCATGGTGCTCGGGGGCTCCAGGACCCAAGCCAAATAGTGGGTACAGAGCACCCATGACCACAGACATTTGAATTTATTAGTAATCAGTTTTTAGCTGACACAGGGCCGCCGACTCCATGGTGCTCGGCGGCTCCAGGACCCAAACCAAATAGTGGGTACAGAGCACCCATGACCACAGACATTTGAATTTATTAGTAATCGCTTTTGAGCAATATACTCTACAACCTCACCCGTTCCTGGGGAAGACATCTACTCCTTCCTAGATTATTCCAAGATTTATAGATTATTCTAAGTAATACTTACGTACCAGCCAGCCTTCGAAAAGCAATTGCATTCAATAATTAATTTAAAAAAATGATTATTCAAAATATTACATGAGCATTTGAGGTGTGCACTTTTGAATTTTCTAAATGCTTCTTTTTACCTATCTTTCTTAAATTTAGAAAATGTATCACCTATTTATCTTCTACCTGTATGTTCTTTTAAAAGAGTCATCAAATGGGCATGAGCACCCACGGGATTGTCTTAAAGCTCCTATAATTTGTTGTACTGAAGAGCTACCATTCAATGTAAGTCGGTGAAGAGAAGCGCTGTGTGATGAACTTGAAGTAGTACATAGATATCATTGGGGAGGGGAGAATGGTCGGTGACGTATGACACCCCGGGTATTGCAAGCGTCCAGGCTACTGTAACCGCTTACAACCAGGCAGGTTGAATGCTTGTTTGCTGACCTTGTTATATGAGATGACTGTCTCCAAATACATTATATCAAGCATACATGCTTCCTCACTAACGTTACCTCCTTACGTATACAATAAGACTACTAATTTCAATAGTAATATTCATTTGATTTGCATTAAAAGAAATCGTTGCCACTTGCTACGGGTGCTGTCACGTGTTCGCTTTATTACAGTAGCGTGGTTTGCATACACAATGGCTGATATTCCATTTTATAAGTCGCCCCAAATATAGTTCTAGTGAAAGTTTTTGCAGATATCTTTATCGTAGCACATTTTGTAGTATCACTAAAAGACATTTCACTTCACAGGTACATAGAAAAGTCTAGTACAGTATAGTAAGGTTCACGAGTCGTGAGCACAGATTGACAAGCTGCGCAGTAGTTAATTTTTCGGTCTGTTTGGCGGAATGAAGAAGGGGGGAGCGCCGAGCTGCACACGATTGGTTCGTCAGTCGATGCTCGTCGTCTATTGGATTCTCGCGTGTCATTTTGGCTACTGTGATTTGGTCAAAAGTGTACATGCGCGAGCTTGCCCCCACTACTGCCTATCTGTGCTCACTACTCGTGGTACCATCTGTATATAGTAAAGTGTAGCACAGCCGTCGTACAATCGTAGCACAACCGTTGTACAGTCGTAGCACTCGTAGCATAGCCGTGACTCGCACGGCTCTAAGTCGCTTTGTCACTATCACGTGTTAGCAACCCTAGCAATCTTTATGCACACATTCCTGTTTACAGGGAGCTTTATTAAAAATGTCCATTTACACGTTGCATGTTGCATACAATGTTGTAATACACAAATCCTATAACCTTCTAGGCTTTGTCTCGATAAGCACACAAAAACACATTTTCTTTTTTTCTATCTTCGGCGAAATCATCACTTACCATAGTGGGGTTGAAGACAAACACATGCGAATCCAACCTTCCTTGGTATATACCATAATTAGGTTCATGAGATACATCCCACTGACAGACAGAAGGACGGACGGACAGTGAAGGCTTATTAATAGGGTACGGAACCCTAATAATAACAATAGGCTTACTATATGAATAACACTTGCGTAATAAATAGAGCGGAAGAACCTTGCAAACTGCAATAACCTCAGACGTTGCACTTCCGTAACACGTTGGTATCAACGTGCCAGACAAACATACATTATTATTACATAAATAAGTCTTTAGGTACTAAGTATATTAATAACATCTGCGTATTTTTAGCTTATATAGCTGTTTTCAGAACTGGAACAAGTTTTCATAGGTACTTAGGTTAATTTGGTATTACCTCAGAGTATATAAATACTTCGTACAAGTATTACCTATAAATTTATATTGATGTAAAAATAATACCTACTTTTTTTTGTTGATTTTAGATCTGATGTTTCAATCCCTAGATAAACCTGGTACCTATAAGCTTTTCTTTTGATAAGTCTATATAAAAACCATCGATTTATAATTTTTTTGCCAGTTGACTGGAGGATGGGACGCGCGTCCTATAACTAAATATAAAAAAAAAAACATGACTGCATACCATCAGGCAGGCCGTACGCTTGTTTAATGAAATAGTCGTATACAAATAAAAAATGGAACAACTTATTTATTATTTATTTATTTAGAAAAAGAAACACTTAACTATTATTACATACTCTTATACAAAGGTACTTATACTCCCTTAGTCATAATCGCTTTTTAACCAATTCAGTGTAATAGTGTGCCCCGTCTTACTCTTTCGATCACCAAATGTCACCTGTCAGATAAAGACTTCGGAATTTTAGCTAATCAACGTTTGATAACTTTAATATGAATAAGGGGGTTAGAAGCCTTACCAGCAACACCTTCGTCCCATGTTATTTCCATCAACTAGGTGAAAAGTATACAGCGTCCAGCGTAAGATGGCCCTACGGATCGTACGGGGATACCGCACAATATCCTTTGAGGCGGCAACTGTTCTGGCTCGCTTTCCACCGCTAGACATTCTGGCGGATATGGATGCGAGGGTTTATGACCGGATTCGCATCATCCGCCAAAGTGGTGGAGGCGATCCAGAAGAGGCGATCAGACGGCAGGAGCGACTTATCGCATTCGCAGCGTGGCGCGCAAGGCTTCGCGAGGAGCGGTTTGCGCGCAAACGCGTCGTCGAAGCAGTCCTGCCGGTCTTCGAGGCCTGGATGCAGCGAGAAGGTGGACGACTCACCTACAGACTTACACAAATAATTACCGGGCATGGGTGCTTCGGTGATTATTTGTGTAGGATCGGACGTGAGGCGACGGCGGCCTGCTTCCACTGCGGTGGGAGCGACCAGGACTCCGCATCGCACACGCTCGCGGTTTGCCCCGCATGGGAACCCGAGCGGCGGATCCTGGTCGGCCTGATCGGGCGGAATCTCTCCCTGCCAGCTGTCGTGTCGGCGATGCTGAGCGGGGATACGGCGTGGAGGGCCGTAGCCTCCTTCTGTGAGACCGTAATGGTCCAGAAGGAGGCGGCTGAGCGGGATCGGGAGAGAGCCGATCCCACCCGGAGGCGAAGCCGCCGGGGCGCGGACGCGCCTCGTCGCGGCCCTCCTGCCCTGTAGCTCGGGCTTAGAATAACAGCTACGGTGTTCCCCTGCCTGTCGTAAAAGGCGACTAAACGGGGCCTTTGGGGTCGCGGGCAATCAGATCGGGGGCTCTGTGCGCCCAGAAGCGACCCCAAGGAGGACGATGAGTCGATGTGGTCACGACTCATCGTGCGATAGCACAGCGAGGGTGCTGGGGGGAAGTGTCAGACTTCCCCTGGGACGAGCTATCAAAGCGCCGCGTTTGGAGGGGTGAGCAGGTACGCGTTCAACACGAGAGCCCGCCCCCCTCTCTATAGCGCAGGTGGCGACCACCGTGGGGTTTTAGCCGGTAAAAGTCCGGCATAACCTGACCGCTCCCCCCCAGGGCGGTCGGGTATCCTATGAGGATTTCCCCACGCTAATAAAAAAAAAAAAAAAAAAAAAAAAAAAAAAAAAAAAGGTGAAAAGTTAAACTGCCTGACTGTTTCTTATTTATAGACTCGCTTTTGATCGGTTATTTTATATTTAAACTACACTACTGCACGACTATGTATCCTCGTTTTTTGCCATTTATCTCTCAATATTTTATAAATAAATTGTTTCGTTACGCCCCCATTATTATACTGACTAATGAGACAACCAACAGTAAGATTACCTTTATTAATAACTATACAAAAACTGTGTATAATAAAAACAACGCCGTAGGCATGTTGCTATGATAAATAAGGCATTCATAGATTTTGAGAGACTAGGCACGAGGCCCCGTCCACTTACAACATCTATAGATACGACTATGTAGGTGTTTTTTTTATATTTTTAATTAATTAAATAAAAGAACACCATTTCAACGAATACTTTGAGAGAGAATACCCTGGGAGGTTAAAAAGGAAACTAGAGCAATATTGCTTAAGGAATAATTTTATTAGAAACATCTGCAGATCCTACGAAATTCCAATATTATTTTGGTGAAAAGTCTCTCAATATATGCAATGCTGAATTGATAAAATCTGCTGTAAATGCCAAAAAAAATATATTTTATTAGCAATATTGCTTAGCTTCCTTTTTAGGGTACCTGGTGAGCACTGCGATGGACATTATAAGTTGAGTCCACCACCCCGATACTAAGAAAACTCCAACCTACGAATGAAATGTTTGCGTATGTCATAATTTACCATAGGTTATTTAGGTATTAGACGGTTGTCAATAGTCAATAGAGGGAAAAAAGCTTCTTTGACTTGCATAGAGACTCTCCATACAAGTAAAAGTTATTTTTTTTCCTCGGATTATTTTTCTAATATTATTTTTTGATTACTAATGACCTATACATTCATCCCTCAAGAGGAAGTTCACAAATTTATTAGGACCTTATATAAGATTAATGCATTAAAATAAGTGACTTGAATGGTACCAGATGACGAATGTTCCTGGGTTTAGATGTGTACAATACGTACACGTAAATGGTGAGAGGCAATATTCACTTACGAATACAGACATGATAAAAAAAATGTCTTCAGTAGGATTGAAAATTCATAATAGAAACGTTTCACCGTGCTTTGTAGGTGGGTACTATGCATTACTTATAGCTGCACCTATAGTACGTAACTTGTCGATAATCTTGTTTAGCATGCAAGGTAAGTTGTTGACGCTAGACGAGGACTAGCGTTTGTAGGCTAAGTCGATATTATTGTATTTGCATTGAATCCATAAGTACAATCTCTATATCTCTATATATGAAAATGAATCCCTATTTCCCTTGGTCACGCCATAACTTGAGACTCTAGAGAAGGTTCATGTTAAGAAAGTTGCGTAGAAAATTTAAGAAAATTTAACGGGAGTGTAGGGTAGGATATTACTCGGGTACACGGGTGAAACCACTATTACACAATAAATATTCCAACAACTGTTGAAATTTATGATTTTAGCGATATAAAAACAAGTTCAAGAATTATCACACGGTTCTGGTATATTTAGAAAAGTCTGTATTTACGAAGGTATTATTTTTTTATTTCTTCTGGAAATTATTGTAATCTACAATCTGGCCCCCAATTCTCGCGCTTTCGACATCGATGTCGAAAAGACATTTGGCGAAAAACATGGCGGTTTTCGTATAGAATAGAAAACGTATAGAATTTTTAAGATATCCGCCATGTTTTTTGGTAAATATGCGACAGATGCGAGAATTGGGGCCTACCCTATGAAATGAATGTGTACATAAATTCAGTCTAAATACCGTCATTGTAGGTATGTATGCAGTTATGCCCTGTATGCGGTCTAAACTAAGTTCTAACTCGAAAAATTACGTCAAATTGGTTTCAATATTTTTGGTCCGAACTCATTCAACCATAATGCTCCTACGGATGCAGCGTGCTACCGACAATGATTTCAAAACTAAGGATAGGCCCACCGGAACATTTTGCAAAAAACTTCTTCATACAAATAAACAGTACCGCGATTTGTTGATAATCGATCGAACTACGTAGTGCCGTACGTATTGCATAGGCGTACGATGTAACCTTGTATGTGCGTACAATGCACACATACAAGAAAAAAATAAACAATAAAGGAACGAACTGTTCCGCGGACCGCAGACGGCGACGTTGGCCCTAAACTGAACTTTTTAGGGCCAGTGCGTTGGTGCCATTTCGTCGCGGGGTTGGCCCGGTCCTTACGCCAGTAAGTCAATGGCTACCGACGCATTAATATGGCTACCACGTGCACATAGAAGCACACGTATGGTTATACCGGGTGTATTGTATGGTGTATTACCATTGTACCTATTATCTATGTATAGATGTAATCTTTTCAAAACCTATAACTCTTTTCAGCTCTTAAAGTTGTCGAGATCTAATAAGTCAGTTTTGACAAGAGAGTGTCTCTTCCTGTCGCATTATGTTTCTTTCATTTTGATACATCGATGTATATGTGCTGTCAAAATGGGCCTATTAGATCTTGCCGACTTCAGATACTCTTAGTTTACGAAAAAATCTTTTCATACATTATCAAGTACTTATCATATGAATTTGTATGGCGAATTTAATATTTTCTTGTGGTTTCCGAGTAGATAACTAGTTACTTATACTTATAACCCATCGGCTCGTAGTTAGGACCCGGGTCCTATAACTACATAATATGAAAAACTAAGGTATAATTGTAATTCTATGATTAGATCTTATATTAAAAAAGTGCGGCCAAGTGATATACTCTAAGTCGTACTCGCACTGCGAGGATTCCGTACGGATTTGTAGGTATGTAAATAGTTCGTTCATCACGGGAATCGAGTTTCTACCATTTGCCCGCCTTTTTTCGATTATGTTATTTATTTTTGTGAGGTAACTACTTTACGGTTTTCGGATTTCTTCTTTTACTTGCGCTACATGAACTTGCTTCTTACAAAATTTCATAATTCCAGGTCAACGGGAAGTACCATGATTCCCTTGCGCTCGTCAAAATATGCGGCATAAACGGCCGTATCTTTTTTTGCACTGACTTTGAAGTTTTTTCACAGCTCCAACGGATTGTGGACTTGAGTATTTTATATTATTTTCAGCTTAATACCTCCACGCGTTCCTGAGAAAAGGAGTCTTGACAGACGGACAGACAGACGGACGGACGAACAAACAACAAAGTGATCCTTTAATGGTTCCGTTTTTGTCGTTTTGAGGTTCGGAACCCAATAAACGCATGAAGGTAGCCCAACTTACGTTTTGAATAGATAAATATCAACCTGTATAATAGTCGAGGCACGTGGGTGTCCCACGTGACCGACGCGCACGCACACGCAGCACGCACACATCAATGACCTTGCCCACACAGACAAGTGGCTACCAAGGTCCAAGGCGCTATCAAAAATGGGTCTCATTTAGGGCCATCAGTCAGTCGTGCGTGCAACTCAAGGTTTATTAACGTCACGTTGCGCCGCGGCCGTCGCGTGTCGTCGGTCGCGAGCTTGGGTCAATGATTCCATGAAATCCTTCCCACTAGGAGGTAGGTAGGTAGGTACTTACCTACCAAATAAAAAAAAATGATTATTATGTTTTATGCTCATTCTCGTACAAAGCGCTCTCTAAGAAGGCTTAATTATGATTAGAAATGAGAATGATATTTTATGAGGCTAAATAAATAACCTGATATATTATTTATTTAAATAAATTAAAATAAGAGATCTTGGTTTAGGTGGATATTTGATACTGGATCATTTACAACGAGAAACAGAAAAGAGAGGCGATAGAAAAAAAGAACAACATATTTTAAACACATAATTCCAAAAATATGTTCAAAAAAACAACAAAAATGCAATACGCTTTCTCCTGGGGGCTAAATTCATTTTTTCGAATTCTCGGCAGATTCTACGTAATTTCAATATTTTTTGGTAATTTCAATATTCTGAATTGATGAATTGCATAAGATTTGCCGTAAATTCGAAAAAAGAATTCCATTAGCAATATTGCTTTAGCTTCCTTTTTAGGGGGGCTGAAACACAGTTTTACTACTTCGCCTATGGATTAAAAAGCTGTAATTTTGTATAAATAATAATAAAGCCAATAAATGAAAATGAAAAAAAGAAATGAATAAGTGGATATTATATCGATTTACCTATTGTTTTGTAGTAATGGATTATTATTTTGTACCCCAATATACGTAGAATTATCATACCTCAGGGGGCGCTAAAAAGGAACCTAAAGTAATATTGCTAACGCTAATTGCTAACGGAATTCATTTATATTCGAATTCCCCGCAGATCCTAACGTAATTCCAATATTTAAAATAGTCGCTCATAATATGCATTTCAAATTCATTTAAAGATTCGGATTTAACGTAATTCCAATATTTAAAATAGTCACTCATAATATGCAATGCAAATTCATTTATAGATTCGGAATTTAACGTAATTCCAATATTTAAAATAGTAACTCATAATATTTAAAAATTCGGAATCTATGAACTGCATAAGATCTCCTGTAAAATCAGAAAAAGGAATTCCATTAGTAATATTGGCTTAGCTTCCATTTGAGGGGGCCTGAACTGGCTTACAGTCAAACCCCTAGTAACATTGTGATATTGACAAAATAAAACAAAAACAAAAAGAGCCTCAATAAACACAAGTAGGAAAGTCAATATTACCTACGACTTTATGATTTCTAGATGCCCTTCGATTTTAATTGTTTTGTTGTTTATCTCGTTACGTGCTATGCATTTAAGTTTGTTTACAACATGACTAGCTTTAAGCCGCAGTTCCACCCGTTTGAAAGACACTAATAAAATGAACCTACTCCCAAGTTTGTCGTCTTTAGTACAGTTTTTGTAGTTTTTAGTTTTATATTTTATTTAATTTCTAAAGAGCTGATGACGAGGTATTTAAGAGTGCGTACCAAGCCAGAAAAATATCGCAATGTCAGATGAAACAAACTTATGTCTAATCTTCGCGTGGAGATGAGATGGAGATAGCGTGTTTCGCGGCACAAAAATGAACGAAGCGCTTCTTATCTAAATAACTCGTAAAGTATAGAATATTTAAAAAAAATCGTTAGTAGCAGCCCTAGGTCATATGTTAGTGATATTATTTATCGAATTTTTGTCTTAATTAGATACACCATGAACGAATAAAACCGAAAATTCATTATTATTAGAGGTAGCTTTGTGATTTTTTTCTATCGAGGAAATTTCATTCCATTATGTTTTTGCTCAGGCAGAACCCTCGCGTATATAATGAAAATACCCATATAAAAATATTTTTTCATTTAAATACAATTTACTTGGGTAAATTTCAATTCTAAGATTGTTATTTTGCTTTATACGCAGCCTTAAGAGATGTAGAACATAGCATTTCTTCGCTCAAAGAGCACAGCCCGACTGGGGAGGTACTTCCACCTTACAGAATAGGTACCATAGATGATCTAAACACGCGGTAGCGTGTCAAGCCAAGTTCAAGACAAGAAAAGAGAACTGGCGAACAGCACCGTGTGTAACCTTAACATTTGATTTGGGTAGCTTTTAGCAAATCAAATTATTAGAAGAATAGATAGAACCTTACAATATACAATAACTTGCATTTCACATAAAGATGATAAGTTGATTAGCTAAATATAAAATTAATAGTATGAATAATATGTTACCAGCAAATATTTAGAGGCATAGAATCTTACAATATAAAAACTTATTGTTTACATCAAGATTATAAGTTGATTAACTAAATATAAGATGACTAGTATGTTAAAACTTGCCAAGTCAAATTTTAAGGTTAATAGATCATAACTTATTTGCATTGTGTAATTAGTTTGACTATTCAAATAGCAAACATTGTTGTAGCAGAAAACAAAACAAGAAATAGTGTTTTAAATTTACTTAAGAATGTTTGTTATACGTTCTTATAAATCAATTTCAAGATTGTCTACAGAACTTGGCCCCCATATAGATCTCATGTCTTTTGTCGGTGAAGTCGACAACTACACCATAATTATCATAATGTTGAACTTGGCTCCCATTTTACATTTATGTTTTTGGTGGGTACACTATAACTTGTACGTAGTATTTATATACTCTGAGCTATAACTGAGACAGAATACCGCAGCCAATTAACTTTGTTTGTTGTGTTCCTGTGCGTAAGGTTGGGTAGCCCTCATAGCTCATTGGGGAAGGGGACAGGTCGGTAACGCGTGAGTGATGCCTATAGTGTGTGCTTGTTTACCGACATGGTAGTAAAAAAAGAAAAAAAATCTTTGATGAATTACAAGGATAAATTACAAAATAACATTTACCATATTATTACATTATTACCTACTTCGAAATAATTCTCCTTATACCTGCCATCTAGTATCGAATAGAGAAACTAACACGTAAACATTGTGAAGTGACATCTACTGTGGAATAGCAATATTACTTCATAAAAGGCAAATTCAATGCTGCCTTATTTATAAATAGTTATTTATAATTCGGTAGATGGCGTTGCAATAAAATTAACGGAGTTAGACCTTTTCTAGTGTGAAAATCAAGGGAAAAAATACGGGATTTACTTTAAAATAATCTGTTTTAATGATTTTTTTATACGTCCATGGTAAAAGTCATATTATTAATGAAAATCGCCCAGTGGAGCCAAACATTCCATTCAATTGTAATCAAAACAAATATTTCCTTGTGACGCTACTGTCCCATGTGTCGCACTGAAACAATAAATAATGTGCTTTCTGATGCTGACGTGTGGCGTATTAAGTTTTAGGTTTTGTCATACCTAATTTCATTCATCATATTAGGACAGCCAAAATTTTCTCAATTTTTATTGTCTGTTATAGTCCCACAAACCTATCTGGCTCGTTGAGAGATTCGCCGTTATCACATTAATTGGTAGAGCAAACAACCAATGAACGTGGTGTTTATATTCTCTTTGGCCAATGGCGATTGACATTTCTAAATAGCGTCGTTAGTTCCTCTTTTAACCGCCGGGCCAGATAAGTTTGTGGAACTATATTGCGAAAAGTCTACTTGCATGGAGTCTTTCAACTTTTTTTTTTATTGTATATAGGCCTGTGTTTGACCACAATCTCACTATGGTAAGTGATGATGTGGCGGAAGGTGGTAAGCACACAAAGCCTAGAAGGAACTGGCTCTCAAGTGCAGCTGTCGGACTTGAAACAGTTTTTTTTTAACTATTCCATTTGTGTCATTAATTAAAATAAAACTATAGTGAAACGGAAGGTAACGGAAAAGCTCAGTGAAAATCAACATGATTTATCTGGCAGCTTACGGACAAGGAAATTGGCTTAGTTTAGTGTACCGTACAGAATAGAAACACGAAATCAGCTTCCTGACTATTTAAAAGTAGTAGGAAGAGTAAGTGAAAGTAAAAGTACGTAAAGGCGTCACTACCAATCAACAGCTTACTTTTCTGTCATTGGAGCTGCTTTCACGGTGACCATAGAAAAGCTTGCAGCTTGAAAGAACAGCTTGGCATGGCTTGTTTGTTTGTTTGGCTGGTTGGCTTGGCTGGTTGGCTTGGCGGGCTGGCTTGGCTGGCACGCAGTGAGGGCTCATATGTGGCGTTACAATCGTCAACATCAGTAGATCGATCATATAGTCATTCTGAATATCAAAGGTACCAGTAGAAGTTGGCGCGCCGGTCTATCTCCAGTCCTAGGGGCTATGTCTGCTATTACAATGGGGGCTAACACGCTTAAATTCGCCGCGAGAGGCGCTAGCGTAGAGTGAGGTCTCTAGAAACGTCAAATGTTTTCACCAATTATTCATGATTGTTGTAAAGATTGTGCTATTCTTGATTAATTATGTCAGTCATACCTGCGAAATGCATGTACCTATATAATACATGCATATAATATAATGAACTTTCCTTGAAAAAATATCTAAATGATAGTGAAAACCGCATCAAAATCCGTTGCGTGGTTTAGAAGGATTTAGTGGATTAACAGACAGACAGACGCGGAGAGCGACTTTGTTTTATACTATGTGATAGCGATAGTGATGACAGCTAGTAGACTAAGGGCAATGGATCGGTGGCAATTTATGGAGCTGGTAATGGGATCGTGTCAGAGTGACATATAATTTTTAGTTAAAATAGTAGACTAGACCCCATGGAGTAAGATTAAAGAAAAAAAAATAGATACTTTTTTACAATAGTATGAGTAGACAATATCATAAAAGGTATTTGTAAGCACTAACTCTAACCGTGTTACGAAGTGTCTACTAATATGAAACAAGAATATTAGTTGTGATCATTTTGTTATAAAACGTTACTTCTATCTTTTATGTGTTTTTCAGTAAATATATAATAATAAATATAAAACCTATATACCTACGTTTATTATCATAGCTAATACAGCTGAAGAGGTGGTTGTAATCTCGGATGGACTTAAACAGATTTATCAGTAGGTGCAATGCACTAATAATATAGGTATTTTTCACACCAGGGCAACTCGTGTCATTGAGCGTTTCTTTATTAGGCGACACGACACGACACCGCACGGCAACGGCAGCCGTCCACGACATCAGTGGATGCATATTTCTATGAGATTGTACTGCACGCTGTCTCACTGGGCCTGCACGACGACATCCATGTCGTCGGCACCAAGGCTCCCACTGGTGCCGTGGCGGCTCTTTATGCATGTGTTTCGTACACACGCAATCTTCCATGTGGGCGTGCGAGTAGGGACAGGCGGTAATAATGAGCGCGGCTCTCATTATTACAGTAGTACCCAATTAATATGGCTTACAGTAGTACCCAATTAATATGGCTTACCGATGTACCTGCGCATAAGATACATTTTCAAAGCGCGGGAAACGCCATTGGTCGGCAGCTGCCGCCATGTTAGCGCGGGCCGTGCGGAGAGGCGTGACTTGCGAGTGAGATGGAACTAACAGCTGCAGTTTATTATGAACCTTATAGTAGTGATCTGAGTTTGATTGTAAATTTTAATCATTCTGTCGTTAATCTTCGGGGCCATACATTCTTTTCTGTGCGAACGAAGATTCACGACGCGCCATATAAGTTGAGTAATACCATGATCCAAGAAAGCAAGGTCTGGCATTCCGGGAGAGACACATTTTTTACGTCACTATCTAGTTGCCACTTTATTGTAACGAACCACTGAATTATGGAAATATTTTCAGTCACTATTTTGTCAAAAATATGTATAAAGCATTTTAACTGACTTATCGTTTGTCTAATCAAACAAATACGTGAGTGAGCATATTATTTTAAATTAAAACCTTATAGTTTTATTGTATTCCCACCGGAAATACTAGGGGTACGGGGAGCCATGATTACATGCGACTGGTAACACAAAAATGCGCCGTCTCATGGACATTTATTGCCATTTTGACGTGTATGTATCTTTGTCGAACATGCTAAATTGTGATTTTCGCTCTCGCTCAGTTTCAGTATACGGAGAATTTCTCAAACTTTTAAGGACGCATTTTTGTACTTATAAAAATACTTATTTGTTATGCAAGGCTGCAAAGTTGTTTTAAGTAATTATGGACTAAAAAACTAAAAATAAAATATTTAAATAGAATGTTAATTATATCAGATATAGAAGTTCATATATAATGTCAATATAAATGTCAACTTTATGCCTCGTCCATACGCTTGCAAACTCATGCAAACTCCAAACTCCCACAAACGCTTGGACAAATCAAGGGAAACAAACGCAGCCATCCACACGTTTGCAAACGCTTGCGAGCAGCGTTGGTAGTGCGTTGACAAGCAAGCACGACGGACGTAGAGCTCGTTTATGCAATAACGTTTCTTATTTAAATGTTTACGGAATGTAACCATAAGTATTTATTTATTGTATTTTATTTCCATAACATGCTTATCTAAAATTTTACTGACATGATTCCATGCATTAGTATCTCGTTTCTGATCAATACTTTACGTCTAAAATGCAGGATAATGCAGGAAATTCGAGGAATTGTAAAATTACTGGATCTATCATTATCTCTTTTTGTTTACGCAGTAGGTTTATGCATTACTACATACTTAATTTTTGATTACGTTTAATTTAATACACAATTCAGCATTAAAATCTGTGAGTGAACAATAAATCACCCCTTATTTCCCACCTATAGGGTAGCTATTTTTTCCAAATTTATATGGGAACAACTTCGAGGTGTACCCTATCAAATAAAAAAAGAATGATTAAAATCGGACTACTCTATAAAAATATATGCATGTTCATACATAAGAAAAAAGATATACGTGTAAATTTTAAACCTCCGTTTTTTCGTCAGTTAAAATGCAGGGTAATGCATCCTGCATTTTTCAGCATTCGAGGAATTGTAAAATTACTGGATAGATCATTAAATCATATATTTTTAGGCATTGCATAGTTTTAACAGTACGCAGGCACACGTCTGTTCGCCGCTAGTGCGCATGCGATACTAACTACACACAAACGTGTGGATGGTTCGCAAGCGCTTGCCGCAAACTTCCTTTGATTTGTGCATGAAAAACCGACACGGCTCGGGTCGGCGGCAAGCGCTGGCAAACGCTTGGCAAGCCACGGCAAACACCCATCCACACGTTTGAATTTGCGGAGGCTTGCTGAGGCTTGGCAAACGTGTAGAGGGCCCATTAATTGTGAAATTGATATGTTATTCTTTGAAATGACTGTCAAAGGTTACCAATCTCTGTATCTTAAGTGCTGTAGTGTTTTTATCGGTATCACTGCACTGGCAGTCTGGAACTGATTCGACTTCATTGCACTGATCACCAACACTTTTCCCGCAGCAAGTCTCCACGTTGGCGGCAGCAGCTGTTGTCAGATCCCACGAGATTGAGGGAGTCCGGTTGAGATTTTCGCTTGCACCAGATTGCAAGAATCAATTGATAATATTAAATGGATTATTATTATTATATTTATTGGATAATAGAAAGCAGAAAACAATAAAATTCATAAACATCAAATAGACAATATGAAGGAAGGAGGTCATCTTCAATACCCCACCTATCTCATGACCTGGGATGAAGTCCCAAAGCACTTCTCAAGATCAGGCGATCCTTCACAACTACCTTCGTAAACAAGTCCGCATATTATTCAGAACTTGAAATACCTATACATTTATATTAAGTCTTCCATCGCAAAACATAATCTAATAAACTTTGAGAGAGTTTAGTTTTGTAGTGGAGCTGCGGATTCTTAATTAACTTCATCGTAGGCTGATTATCAATATACAGAGTCGGGCAAATGTCCTTTCCATTGCAGTAATTTCAGTAAGCTATCTATAGCTTTTATATATCTGAAGAGCCTTTTAACCATGTGCCAATGTATTTCTCTTGGGTTTTCTACATATTGTGTATTCTATCTCACACTATAAACTTCCTCATTTCTTTCATTTACTTATTTTTTATCTTTTTCCTAGAGCTGTTATTTCATGTTATGACTATTTATCTTATTATATATTAATATGTATTAGTTTATTACTTTGGTTATGTAAGTATTAGGATCTAGTATCTATTTTATGTATTGGGTTTTTAAAATTTATTTATATTTAAGTGTATTCATATGTGTTACACCTGCCATATTTTCATATATCCTGTTACCCAAAGGTTGTCTGGAAGAAATTGCTTAAGCGATAAGGCCGCCTGTTTTGTATCACTTCTTGTTGTTTTGTATTGTTATGTTTCGTCTGTTACTATGTGGTGTACAAATAAAGAATATTTATCTTTATCTTATTGTGATCATTTATTCACAGCAAAGGCAATATTAGGGTGATTGATAAATAAATTAAATTACCAATTGCTTCTCGATAAGTAATTTTTTCACAAGTGCTCGACGATGACATTCTTGTTTTCTTTCTCTATAACGGCTAACATATTTTTTTCTATCGGGTTTAGAACTTAGTTCGCATCACTAATTTTGAACTTTTTCGAAATTTTCTTAATGCATTCAGCATAATTTTCTACTTGACGCATGAAAATTGCATCTTTTTCTTTATGAATTTGCGCACCAAGATAGCATCCAACTTCAGTAATATTTTACTTGAAAGTCTTTCTCTAGTGTCCTTAGAAATTGCTCAATTTTAGTCTGATCTCCAATAACTAGACCGTTATCAACGTTGATTGTAACATTCAGACGTCGATTATCACTGACAAACAAGCATGGATCAGAATCGCATTGCGGTAAGTCATATTTACCATTGGGTAAATCCACATGGACCCATGTATCATTTTCATAAATTGATTCCATCTCCATAGCCAGTTTCAATATAAACTAGATTGACTTTCCCCAAACTTAAAAGTTTGAGAACTGTCGACGGCGGAAATGACGTACATCGTGTCTCCCCGTGTCTCGGAATGCCATACCTGATATAATTATACCATGGGTAATATTGTACCGCGTCGTGTCATGTCGCCCGACGACATGTCGCCGCCGGCAACGGCATGTCGTGTCGTGTCGCCCCAATGAAGAAGCGCCCATTGTTAGCATCTTATTATTCGTAGGTTAGCATTTTATCAACTGTGAAAACTTCAAGGGTAGTTAGTGAGGCAGGTCAATGGGGATTATATTTTATTACATTTATCTATACTAATCTATATTACTAATAAATAATAATATGTATTAAAGCGGAAGAGTTTTTTGTTTGTTTAAACAGGCTAATCTCTGGAAATACTAGTCGGATTCGAAACATTCTTTCACCAATAGGAAGCTACATTATTCAAAAAAGAGGATGCTCGTCTTCCGGGGAATCCTCACGCATTCTCGAGAATTCCTCGCTTTTTGGCTCGTATTTAGTTTGTATGTTATACAATTGACATAAAGTTAATTAAGCTATGTACAATTTCGTTGCAAAAATTCGCATCCACTCCATTCCGCGGCAATGTTAATTGATCCTTAAACGATATTACAAGATCCCAGGTCCGCCAGACCCTCCTTTATACTTATGGAAAATAATGTATATATATTCCCTAAACACAATTAAAATGTCGCTGTGAGTATAATGGATGGACGTTACATGATTATCAATACCAAAACCTGTAAAATGGCCGTCGGGATAAGCTCAAGTACGCATACGTTTTTAGTAAGTACCTACTAACACTACTCAATTCTAAACATTTTGTCCATCAGAAAATAAGGAAGGTCTGGCGGCCCTGAGATCTCGGACAATTTTCTATTCATAAAATTCTGCTGTGTCTATGGTCAGGAAAAAAATTACATTGCTGAAATCATATAGGTACGGTTAATCAGAACATAAATTAAAGCTAAACAAAAACAGATATGAACTTGATACCGACCTATATTATATGTTATGCATAACATAGTGATATTATTTTCCGGTGTAACATAACTCCTGCGCCGTACACAACCGTGTCTCGTGACGCTATCGATATCTTGACATGACACGGAACCAAGGTTTCATAAAACGCGTAAAATGCCTTTGCTATTAACCTTTAGGGCCATCGCCGCAGCGACTTTTCCGGTGTAGTTAGGCGTTTCGTTAAATATGACTACATTCATATTGCTACAGGGCTAACTGATATACAGGTTGTTGTTTTGGTCAGCGACGAGCGACTCAGGGTCAATAATACAACTGATACTGGTGTTAAAAAAATACTTAATTATTTTATAATAATAACAATAAAAATTATATTATTTTGAAAATCATGTAATAAGCTAAAATATAGACGTAATACTCAACGGGAGTGCGAGGGAGTAAATGGGTACGGCAATGGCGGCTTGCGCCATAGCACCATACTTTTTTATTTCAAATTGAATAAGGTATTTCTCAACGAATTAAGTCCATTTTTGGAAAATGTATTTTTTATACTACCGCTCCTGGGTCGCTTGTCGCTGACCAAAAAAAACCCTGTATAGGTTTTGATTTGACCACAATATGGTCAGGTGGAAGTATACAAAACCTGGAAGGAACTGGCTCTCACCTGCAGCTGCCGCAACTCCCTGTTCGGTGCTTGGCGACAGATTTTCAACTTGAGGGTAGCCAGCTGTGGGTACTACAGAGTACCCTACCACCGTGCTATGGTTACCTCACGATGTTTTCCTTTATTGAAAGCTAAAGCTCATTGTAAGATTCTAAACCGCGACCTCAGCATTCGACGTCATTAACACAGCAATCATCGCTCAAACTCAAGTCTGACAATCTGAGAGACAGTACCTTATGGGAAGTGCTACCGTCCATATCCATATGCCAATATTTTAGCTGTCAAGAACTGCCAATATACATCACTAGGTGCGGAGACCGATTTTCAACTTAAGGTGGCCCTCTGTGGCCGGCGCAACTTCAACGCAAGCATAGTCTAAAAGCTTGTTGTTTCATTCAACGTAATGTTCGACTGCGAAAAAAGAGAGACAGCATCAGAGCCGTCGGTTATCAGTCGGTAAATTCCGCTGATCACTCGCGGCCGCTACGCTAGGTCGTCATTCATGATTTCGCATTCATAAAACTTGTTCCAGGAGTATACTTCTTGTGAAAAAATCTTACAAGTTTGTGAAAAAAAAGTTAGTTATTTAGAATCTCCAATACATTTGCAAGCCTGGTATCTAAATGTTTTCTTTACTTTTACAATTTATAGGTACATTAGATATGGCCAAAGTTCAGGCAAAAACGCCGTTTTTCGGAGGCTTTGACTGAATTTGTTTCACACTTTTATTAAATTATGCCTAGATACACGGCTAGATATAGTGCACAAGATACTAATTTGTTCAAAACATCTAACGAAAAATGTTTAACAACGCCATGATAAGTACAGAGGTTTTATATGAAAAGTATGACGAATTGAGTCCTCTTAATGGTGGTTGCCAGCCAGCCGAGTAGGTACTAATTAGTACAGTGTTTTAGAAATACCGTCTTTTCCTTCATCGAAATTGAGAACTCATTGTAGGATTCGACCCAATTAGTTATATTGCATAAATTCGAAATCGCTGCGGCAACGCGACTGAAGCGTTTGAACTATATTGAAAGGAAGGGAGCTGAAGCACAGATGACTAAATAGTTATGGCTGAAGTAACAGATACCTCCTTATTATAAATGGTGGGCCGAATCTAGTCAAACCCAGGTTCTAAATATATCCGTCACTTTCTAACGTCATAAAACTAAAAAAGACGGGGCTACTAAAACCTGAGTTTTACAAAACTCGCTTTAATGTTTAAACCATATTTTTTATGAGAGTTCTTATATAGTTTCACATCTGTATCGATATTGCATCCCGACGATATAGTGACTGCATTGCGGCTTTTTGCCGAGCAGTATTGGGCGATCGCCTTTAGGTGTAAACAAAAAAAAATGCAGAAAAGCGCAAAAAGTGCATCTTTTGTATAGTGTCACGCATGATGAAAACGCACTTTTACTGTTTCTGACCTCAGCGGAATATATGGTGTAGTGATGAAATATGTTTACATTAGGTAACGTTACTTAGTAGGCTTTAGGTATACAAAATATCTACATCAATGCAATATCGCTATTTATGTATGTATATACATTAAACTTTAGTATGTATGTTTGTTACTTATAGACGCCTAAACGGCATTACCAATAATAAATATTTATTTTACTTTCACGTAAACAGCAGCACTTAATAAATAGAAGTCACAGTTTGAAGCATATTTAAATATATTGCTAGTACTAGTGTTATAAAAGCGAACATTATCTTCTGAATGCATCAGTTAGTACTCAAAAGCTTATCCACACCAAAATCGTCGTTGGTCCTAAAAAAAAAAAACAACATCGCCCGAAATTTAAATTCTATCTAAGTATCCTTTTTTGATATTTGATATTACATTTCATATAAACAAGTTCTTTGTGAAATTTTATTTTGAATACAAGCTTTTTTTGAGTGACTGTACTTTTATGGACTGTACTTGCGTCAAAGTACTCATCAAGACGAATCAAACGAGCCCCAACTCGATGGGCTTATGTGGTTTTATTACGGAGTTATATTATGGCCGCCTTCCAGCTCCATCATCAGATCAGCTCCACGTCATCATAATATTGCATTGTCAGACCATTTGCATATTCGTGCAAAATTTCAGCTCAATCGGAAACCGGAAAGTGGGTCAAATTTTACTTGCAAAATTTCTATTACACACAACAGGAGGTGGGATTAAATAAAAGCTTGTAATATCAATCCACAACCTCAAAATCAAGGAAATAATATAAACAAACAATAAGAAGGTATACTTATCACTTATCCTAATCCAGCTTTTCAGCTTCCAGCGGGATAAAAGTAAAATACCCCTGGCTCTTCGGCCCATAACTCATCTCTCTGCAAAAAATCCCGCCGATCCGTTGCTCCGTTGCTGAGTTAAAGAAGGACAAACCAACAAACGCATTATCTCACTCATAATATAAGAAGGATAACAGAAATAACACGATTCATGACAGCATTACGTTTCGTTCGAGGTAAGGAACTCTATCAATCAGAAAAACCGGTTCAATTATTGTTTCTTTTTTGTTCCCGACAATGAACCTCCGAAGGTGTCTTCCTAACGTGAACCTGTCTCAGTCTCAACTTTGATAATTAATACTTAGTTACTAGAGAAGACTGCATGGCGGTAAATATCTGATTTGTTTTACGCGTTTAGTGCATCGGTTCAATTTATAATTCTACTAATAATTATTTGGGAGTGTTTGTGAGGATGTTTGTTCTTCAATCACGCAATGGATGGACACATTTAGATTAAACATGGCACGTATTAAATAGATTAGTATTAAAATATAGGATCCTTTAGCCGAGAACACGGATAAAACCTGTCAAAAAACCAGTCAAGTACGAGTTGGACTCGCACACGGAGGGTTCCGTACAATAATAATATTACCTTACTCAAATTGACTTTGAAATGAATAGTAGGCACAACAAAAAAAAACACCAAAAGAAAACGTTTCTTGTATGGGGACCCCCTTTAATTTTTATTATTTGTTGTTATAGCAGCAATAGAAATAAATATTCTGTGGAAGTTTCAGGCGTCTACCTATTACGGTTCATGAGATACAGCCCACTGACAGACAGACGGACAGACGGACAGACAGACAGCGGAGTCTTATGAATAGGGTCCCGTTTGGCACCCTTTGGATACGGAACCCTAGAAAGTACATAATGTTTTTAGTCTTTATTTACTTCTAGTAATCTAAACGTATTATATTTACGGAATAACCAGTATCTTCAAACATTTAAGAAAGTCCGTATACTATTTTAATATATCTACACATACTCTTACTCACAACATGTTAAACTCGAACAATATTAAAATTGGCTGACTTTATACATACGAATTCGTAAAATGTCTTTGTTTGCATGCAGTTGGCTGAAAATAAGTATCTAAATCAATATAAATAATTACGATACAGCTACGACTGTCTTACAAAAACTATTCACCGCTACAAAGCTCCGAATGAACGCATAAGAGCGCGTTAAACAATTCTCCTCACATCACATAGATTAGAAGCTCTACAGTTTTGTGGTCAAGTTAAAGAATCAGTGCCATAGAGTCAGCTCTGTCAATCGACCGCATGACAGACCTTCGACTGAAACGCGATCGTATCGTGATGGAATCGATTGTTTCTTAATGGGACATTATTTATTACCCGTGAAAAAAAAGTGTGCAATGGAATTGGTTTGAATTTAAATTTGGAACGCATTGTTGGATTGAGATGCGATTTGGTTGAGATATTTTTTATTATTATTTTAAGGTATTTGTAAATTTATGGTATAATTTTTCTTTTATTAATGTAAACTTAGTAAATTATCACCAATTAGTAAAAGTTTCGTTTTGGTGACACAGTGCCGGATTCAGCCAGAGCAGTATGTGTAATAAATTTTAATATAGTCAAGGCAAGGGCCCTCGGTGCAGGCGCAGATTCAATAGATTCGGATTGAGATAATTTCAAGATTTTATTACTTTCTAAAATTATATTAAATACATTATTTATTTATTATGATGACCACGCAGCGTAATAAATCTCATGACGAATACTTATCAAGTTGAACATTTTCAAGTTTTGAAAAAAATAATATAAAGTAACTCCTAATTACTTACATTATTCCAGCGCATTATTTTGGCCGCGCAGTGAAATTTCCCACGACCAGTGCGAAATCTTTTATTTCCTGTTATTTAACGGTTGTTCTTGTTTGCACAGTATAATCTACCGCGATTTTATTACTACGTGTAATTATGTTTTTATGAGCGAACGCGGCCCCTTGAGTCGCGGGGCCCGTAGCCCTGCTTTGGCTAATCCGGCACTGAGGTTCCGTAAAATCTGTCTAAAACGCATTTGTACTTATATGTATGTATACTTGAATCACATTGCATTCTCGGTTCTTCTCAGTGATAAACATAATTTATGTGAAATATATAAAAATATATCAAAATTACATCGGAGGCATACAATTCTGTCATTTAAGTTTATCGTTAAGATTGAATTAAACTAATTGAAATTAAGGATTTCAAAGAGGTAGACTTTTAAAAAAAAAAATCGCTTTATCTAAAAACACATAACGGATGCAAATACGAAAACATGAAACATTAGCTACGTCCGGTCCATTATAAAATTTTATTTTCAACGTTTAAAAATATCGTAGACAATTTTTACATATTGCTACAGTAAATTACGTTAGAAAAACCATGGTGGAAGATATTTTAATATTACAATAGATTTCCTCCAGCTAAAGAGTTGAAATCTGACATCAATACTACCTTATCTTGTAGTAAATGGCAATTTTACTTTTTAATGTTATGGGTCTTTATGTGCTCCAT
Source organism: Polyploca ridens (assembly GCA_951394255.1). Classification (NCBI taxonomy): domain Eukaryota; kingdom Metazoa; phylum Arthropoda; class Insecta; order Lepidoptera; family Drepanidae; genus Polyploca; species Polyploca ridens. The sequence goes on along the minus strand of OX596264.1, from coordinate 5,907,772 downwards.
ATATCCGCCATTGACCTACCTTTTTAAATAAAATATTTTAATCGAGATATTGCCCCGTTGAGGAGATCCGCCATAGTCTTCAAAATCATTAGGTAGGTACATAATATATATGTCACCGTATTTTTGTGAAAACCGTTAGTTTATAATCTACCCAGTGAAATTATAAACTCCCCGATAAATTGTTAACTGTATTATACTGCTTACAATATAACGTATTAATTTCCGATAGTTTATAATCTATCCATGACAAACCGTCATATTGTAAACTGGCATCATACTTGAATACGTAGGAACGCACCTTGCGCGCTGATTGGTTTAAACGTCATGTGTCCCACGCACCATTTGGCCCTACGTAACGTAGTTGTTTTTATTCTTTCTTAAAAAAATATTGATTAACATATTTAATTTTGATCTCAAACAATTAAATGTGCATTTCTTTTATTTAACTCCAATTTTTGTTTTTTAACTCTATGAGTACAGAACCAACTACCGCCAAGACTGACCAATCAGGGCCGGTTCACAATATGACGGTTTGACAACGTAAGATTATAAACTATCGAAAATGAATACGTTATATTGTAAGCAGTATGGTACAGTTCACAATATACCGGGAAGTTTATAATCTCGCTAGGTAGATTATAAACTAACGTTTTTCACAAAAATACGGTGACATAGATGAGACCATCTCGATTTAAATTTCCATAAAAAAACGGTCCATACTGGGAATTAAAGAATATTATATAGGTAGGTATATACTACAGACGGAATGAGAACATCCGCTTATTTTAAGGTTTTTTTTATAATCGAATCTAATCACTTTATGTAATCTAATGCCGAAACTAGTATAATTCTAGATAAGAATTTCGACAAAAACAACATGGCATTTTATGGCATCGCTTTTTGAATAAGTTTAATACCCCTCTTTTATAAAGATACGACAATTTTCGATATAGTAATCCCGGTAACAAATAAACACATCCAATTTAAAAAAAAAAATTATGTACCTTCTAATCTTAGTGTGGTCACCACCTTCGGCCACATCACCACTTATCATAGTGTCATTGTGATCAAAACAGATAACTAGGAAAACGAAAACAACTTGTAAGATTTTTCTCCTTAGAGTTAGGAAATAGGTGAATGATCAATAGCTAATAAACTCTTTATAGATAGTTGACCTCAAATAATTACGATCGAGGTCTCTCATTAAGGAACTATATGCCATAGTTACGTTCTTTGAAATAAAATGGACCTTTAAATGATACAAATATTATGTGGTCTTAGCATTTAGTTAGCTTTAATGTAACTTCAAAATTTTTTCTAGGAATGTATTTTATACGACTAAGTCATTTAAAGTACCTACGGCCCGCCTGATGTCAAGCGGTTACCGTAGCCTCTGCCCTATGGACGTTTGGCATACTCCTACTGACCCTTCCCCCTCACATTTTATAATGAGTACAGTAGTACCCAATTAATATGGCTTACCGATGTACCTGCGCAGAAGTTACTTTTTGTACATTTTCAAATCGCGGGAAACCGCTATTGGTCGGCTGCTGCCGTCATGTTAGCGCGCGCCGTGCGGAGGGGCGTGACTTGCGAGTGAGACGGAACTAACAGCTGCAGTGTATTATGAACCTTATAGTAGTGATCTAAGGTTGATTGTAAGTTATAAGCATTATTTCGTTAATCTTCGGGGCCATACTTTCTTTTCTGTGGGAACGAAGATTCACGACGCGCCATATAAGTTGGGTAATACTGTACCAGGGGCGAGTGGCGGCGTGACCAACTGCAGATGGTCCCTGACGCCACGTAAGGGGTTGCCGTATTTTATACCTAACGGTGGGCAAGGTGGCTACTATATAAAATCTGGCTTATTCCTAAAATCCCCCCTAAAAATCCCCCCTAGGGGGGAATAGTGGAATCTATAAAAAAAAGTCCAGAATTCCCCCCTGATAATCCCCCTTAGGGGGGAAAACTGGAATCGACAAAGCTAATTATTCCACAAATCCCCCCTGACAGTCCTCCTAAGGGGGAAAAATGGAATTTAAAAAAAAAGTCCAGAATTCTCCCCTGATAATTCCCCCTTGAGGGGGAAAACTGGAATTAAAAAAGTCTATGTCCAGAAATCCCCCTTGAAAATACCATGTACCTCTCGTGAGGGACACGCGTCCTATAATTCAAATTTAGGTCATTGTTATATTTTTAACCGAAGGGCAAAGTATTAGTAATTTTAATGGTTAAATCATTATTGATAAAATTTTAATAAAAAATATAATCTCATATAGAATAATTTAGTATTCAAGAAATTACTATTAAATCAAAAAACCTCACCAATACGATTAGATAAAGCAGTTAATATACCAACATTATAAGTTTTTCAATTTTGATAATAAAATACTAAAATAACAAACAGTAGGTACCTAATGTACAAACGGCTATAGATCAAGCTATACATTTCCAATATAAGCTGACCTCTAATTGTACGGAAATCGTATACAATGCGAGATCAGCATATACAGGAAATGTATAGATTGATGTGTCGCCGTGTGTACTAAAAGTATTATTTCTCGTGGACCTTTTCCTGGAAACAAAACAGCAACTTCACGTAAACATGATCATAAAACATGCACTCATAAAACCTCAAACTATTCCTAGTCGGTCAGTTACATAAAAGATTTGTAATTATCTTATTGTTTGCAACTAATGTAGGCTAAGTTAAGTATGAGCCGCTCTCAGACATTCTAACTTTTAAGTTATTTGATGCATCGATCTGTCACCGAGTACATTATAGCATTCGAAGTTCAGTTCGTTATTCCATCCATTCGTTTATTTTTTATAATTATTGCTTCTACATCCAGTAGCAAACACATGCTTAATTTTATTTATAAAAAAAATATTAAAATTCTTTCACGTGCCGGGCACCAATATTGCTATAAGAAAAGTTACAAAAATGGGTCAGATGTGTGTGAATGTCTGAACCGCAAGAAAACTAAGAGTCGTGGACAAATCATCATGAAAGTAAGTTTTAATTTTAATTAGATACCTAGGCTTAAGTAGGTTGCTCAATAATTCTGATTCTCAGTGGTTTTATATTCCCATACACTTTTAAATCGCTATTTGGTTTTATATCAATTCATATTGTCACACGATTTACATAACCGTAGATAAACAAAAACTGTTTCCTTTGTTCCAGGAAAATGACGTACAGAAGGATTTTTTTATATTATATTTATCTTTGTACTTCATTTTTACTTTCCGCAAATTTCCGAAAAACTTGTTAATTGTTTTATATTTAAGTAAGAAAACATTCAAAAATGAACACACATGCTAAATTATTTATTATTTCTGGGTAGGTACTTTGTTTAAATTGTTTTAATTATTATTTTGACTAAGGCCGATTTCCCTCATCGCTGTTTGTTTGTGATTGTTTCTTTGTACTCTTCGTCACAGTTTATTAATACAACATTCAGTGAAGAAATAAAGAATGATTTGTATTATTATACTCTCGTTTTTTTTGTTTATTAAATTTAATAGAATCTATTTCTAATCACATTTTTTAAAATTTATTTGATGAGCGTAGAAACTAAAATTAAACATAGGGGGGAAAAGTGGAATAATATAAAATGATAAGGGGGATTACTAGACTTTTTTTACGTCAGTGTCCAATTTTCCCCCTGAGGGGGATTCTCTCAAGGGGGAAAATTGGACACAGACGTAAAAAAAGTCTAGTAATCCCCCTTATCATTTTATATTATTCCACTTTTCCCCCCTATGTTTAATTTTAGTTTCTACGCTCTTGAATTGATTATTTGATTTGATCTTGATTGAATAAGCCTAAAATCTCAGTAGTTCGACAGAAAGAGGGATTGACACTTCCCCTTTCCCAATGAGCTCTGGCAACCTTACTCTTGCGCAGGAACACAACATTGTTATTTGGCTGCGGTATTCTGTAAGGTGGAAATACTTTCCCAGTCGAGCTGCTCTGTGAGGAAAAAAATGGTATGCTCTACCTCTCTCAAGAGATTCTTAATGTATTCGTACTTAACCCTACACAAGGTCAGAGACTGCTTTACGGATGTCAACCAACCACCAATGAACTGTAAATAGAGGGTATTAACTGTTTTAGAGTTTCAAGCATTTAACTCCATGGGAAGGCGGTGTGCTGGCAGTGTGTGTAGTACAAACAGTTCCTTGCACTGACGGCACATTAACTCCTCCCAATATCTCTTGAAATAAGGATGTCAAGATAGGGTCCGACAGCCGATTGATAGATCAAAATCATATCAAATTAGTACTTTTTGTTTTCTTGTTTTTGGAAAGATTATCTCCTATCGTTTCCTTAATTTATGGATTTATTACGTACTTATATATTCAAATGATAAAGTTTTAACTCATAAAGATAAAACATCAAGATAACATACCAAAAAGGACCATTGCTAAAAATAAATATTTGTAGAGACAAAACAACTGCAATGAAATCATTTCTTCAATAAAAACATAATATTTATTATCTTCGAATGCTTTTGACTACAAATGTGTTTATTTGAATCATTTTATCATTAGGTAGGTACCTAATGATAAAATATATGTAAATTTGATGTTCCCACATTTCCCATTTCATCTTTAACAAATATTTAATTAACATACACGTTAACATTTAATTTTGGACTATTGTTCGACTTAAATATGATTCGGGAGATTTCAATCTTAGAGGACAATGGTGCCGATTCTGTTGTAAATCGCACTAAACTAATTTTAGTCACATCTCATCTCTTTCTTACGAACATTATTGAAAAAGGATAGAACATATTTTAAGTTGTCAAATTAATCTTTGCCGTCTTATTTTGCGTGTATTTAGGCGTAACCGCGATAGATGGCGACTTTTATATTGAAAACAAGCATTGGACTAATTTGACAGGACAAAATTTCTTACATCATTTTCTTATATTCTTTGTTAGAAAGAGACATAGTGAGATTAAAATTAGTTTAGTTGTGAACAACAGAATCAGGGCCATCATTTAATTGGAAGCTTGTAGATTTTGCCTTCAATAAAATAACAACACTAGGCTTTCATAGAACATTGCAAAAAGAATACAACTTGGCAAGGCAATACTTGTTACCTAATTATCGTGGTTAACATAAACAGTTCGATTCATACAAAAATATAATTTTGCATTTAATATCTAACTAGTTCTTCCGCGCGTTTTCACCCGCGTTCCCGGATAAAAAGTAGCCTATGTTCTCCATACCATGCCATCTACATGCCGAATTTTATGATGATCGGTGTGAAAGCGTAACAAACAAATAAATAAACTCACATTAGCATCTATAATATACTTTAGAAGGAAGTTGTTAGGATAACAGATAATGGACCCGGTTCGGAATACACCTAAACTGAGAAAGCTCCGGCAAGCAACTCAGAATGTCAAGCCATTTTTTTTTTATTGTTTATCATACGGAATCCATTGTGCGCTAGTCCGACTCATTTAGCCAGTTATTTATGTAAATTACAAATCGTCACAATAATTGCTATTATTGAGAAATATAGTAGGTTTCAATAGGTATCATAACAGCTGAATAAGGAATTATTGTAATTCGTTTTAGACGAGTTACTTAGTTTTTTGTTGAGAGGAATTTAGAGGTCGTGGAACAAATATTGGTCTCATTTTATGAATTATATCTAAGATGAAAAGTCTCTCGATATGGATCTAAGTAAAATAGGTCAGACTATTATGGACTTTATAGTTATTGATGGAATTAGAATAAGGGGCACGTTTCGACATTAAAATATTTTACAAAACTTGCTTTAACCTATCTCATGTACCTACCTAATAAACTGTATGTTCTCTGTACAAGCCACTCCTTACAGCAATCTAATGCATAAAACACACAATAATAATCATATCAGAACAATTAACTACTATCTTGTAAGCTGATAGTGAACAGAAGTCAATGGTCTTTATTGTGGTATACAAAATAAATAAAAAAATACAAGGGTAAAACGATACAGAAAAAATAATAAAACTGAGTATAAACAATACAATAATAATAAATATGGATATACTTGGCAATAAAACAATTAAAGCAGCGATTAGTCAGCGAGAAAGTAGAATCTTTTCAGGCAATGCGTTCCGGATGCAAATTGCTTGGACGGTAAATGAATAACATCGTCTTGTGAGGATATCGATAATTTGAATTTGAATTTGAATTTGAATTTGAATATTCCAGCGAATTTGTAGGTATATCTACTTATATTATAAGCTACTTGAGTTTAGCGCGATACTGGGAAACTTGGTCATATTTTCGCAAGTTAAATATAAATTTTATATAACAGTTTTGAAGACGCTCAAGTTTATTTAGCTGGTCCTCTGTGAGATCGAGATAGCAGCCATCAGCGTAGTCCAAGTAGGGAGTAGAAGAGACTGCACGAGCGCAACCTTAGTGGCAGTAGGCAAAAAATTGCGGAGTCTTCTGAGGGAACCGGCAGATGCAAATAACTTGCAACTGACGGCCCCTATCTGACCCCAGATAAGACCATTGATCCATAGTTAGACATAGGTTTTTAACATTGTTACTATAAGGAACAGTTGTTTCACTAAGCTTAACTGTAGGTACCTAGATCTGACTAGTTTATTTTTGATATCTTTCGTACACTGCCAAAAATTATGACTTGCATTTGAGAAGGATTAATTTTAAGATGGTAGGTAACACTCCAGTCAGCTACACCTCAGAGTATATAAATACTACGTACACACGGCTACAGATCAAGCTATACATTTCCAATATAAGCTGACCTCTCATTGTACGGAAATCCTATACAATGCTTAGATCAGCTTATACTGGAAATGTATAGCTTGATGTGTTGCCGTGTGTACAAGCTACACAGCAAAATGTTGAATTTGTTTTTTCTATAGCACTAGATAGTTTGGCAATAAATTTAGGTATTTGTTGAAATATAATTAATACAAATTGCGAAAAGGAGAGGAGATAATACGCTATTCGGTCGTGATGCGCTATGACATTTATAATTTCATTGGGTTACAAAACTTTCTTCATATCTTTAATAATAATTCAATTCAATAATCACAATTCATATTACCTACTATAACATTTGTTAACTCTTTATAATGTTCATAGTTCAATTACTGATCTCATTGACTGAGTCTCTCAGTAGGTATGTAGGTTCCAAAACCTATGTTGGGTTAGTCAGGCTGAACTACTTTTACCATGGGACCAATAGTGAATTCTCAAAAAAAAAACTTACAAAATCTTGCTCGAACTATACAGGGTGTAAGGGACATCGCCGCACAAACGAATACCATGGGTCCAGGACATGATGCTGGACCCCCCCATGTTGAAATTTTTCGTCGGTTTTTCCCAAATTTTTAAATTTTTTTTTTAAGTTTTTTTTACTTTAGACTGTTCATAATTGTTATTCTTACCTAACCCAAAGAGATTTAAAATAAATAAGTTATTAATTCATTACTTTCACTAAAAGTAGCAATGTAAATAAAACTAGAAACGGTGTCTTATGGCGATATTCGCCTGCAGTCAGCGACATACTACGTAGGCACAACGTTATCGCGCGTTTAAATCGCGGTGTTCACAATACATTGCGCGCTCGAAAATGTCAATTTCTATAACCGATCATTAGCGAGGTGAATGACTTTCACAATTTGATTAGTGGCATTAGGTGTAGCCTTTTCGCGAAGTTTGCGTTACCATGCGAAATACACCCTGTATATGAAACTGATGAAAAGTAAAAAATATATTTTGAGAATTCAGTGTTGGTCCCATAGTAAAAGTTGTTCAGCATGACTAATCCAACAAAGGTTTCGAAAATATGCCATCTCGAAATCTCCACCCAGTATATGTGTATAAAATATACTATATTTCAGTATATAAATGCCCAGGATATTTATTTATTTATATAATATTTTTTCCAAGTCTAAATAAGTTTCGGTTTCGGCCAAAACTGAGATTTAGGCCGAAAGTACGGTTTCGGTTTCGACTGAAAATCCTGTTTCGATCGAACTCTACATTAAAACTTTTTATTTATTATACAAATACCTACCATAAAAATCCAAAAAAATATATGGGGCGGTATGGCAATATCTACTACTAGCTTTCTCTCCCGCGGTTTTACCCGCGCCCTCTTATTTACCCCCTTAGGAAAAAAAAATCTTTGTTATAGGCTTATAAAAGGAACCATTAACAACTTTTGAGTTATCGAGACATCCAGTAAAATCCTCCTTTAAAAACGGGATAATTTGGGCTGTTAATTGGAAAATAACCCAATGTATGGCATTTATTAATATGACGTATTATCAAAGGAACATTAAATTAACACGCATAGGTAGTCACGTTAGAGAACTTGAAGCGCCCCTAGGCAATGGCAACCGCTTACCACCAGGCAGCAAAATCTTTCTATTTTTTTAGTTCTTCCTGAAGTTAATTTTTTTATGCAATAGTACATTTTATAAAAAAAATGTCTGACATAAGAAAGTAGAGGCTGAAAAAGTGCGGAAAATTTAAAAAAGATCAGCATCGCAACAAAATTGGTATGAAAAACCTTAAGATTCTTGGATATACAATAAAAAAGCTTTTGTCGCTTTGTTTTTCATTGCCATATAAAAAGTTTGCAAATAATTCGAGTATCTACTTTTGCCACAGACATAATATGCTTGTGACTTTCGCTTGCCAGACTTTATAATGATTTAAATCTTGTGATTTAAATACACGCCTCTTTCCCCTACTGTACACAAAGGCCCAACCAGATAAAAAAAAACATATTTGACATTTAGACATCTTTGTGAAACAAATGATTTTATGAAGCAGAAAATCTTCTTACTTTGTCGGCCATGTTTGTCACGTTTAGGTCGGCCGCATACTATAAGAAATTTTCTGTCAGAAATTTTCGGACGCCCGCCGGAAGGCACTTTCCCCATACATTTTGTTCTAGACCCCGCATACTATCCGAAAATTCTGACATAAAAATGTATGAGCAAGCGAATTTCTGACAGAAAATTTCTTATAGTATGCGGCCGGTCTTAATCTTGGTACCTATTTATCATGTACCTAACCAAAAGTGGTGGAAGGTTATTGGAAAAGGATGGCTATGGCTAAAACGTACAAACAAGGATGAAACCAAGTTTCAGTGGTGAATGAAGAGGGATTCTGTGCTGTGCAACTATCAAAATTCATTCCACTACATAGATGACATCCTCGGGACCAGACACTGTCACAAAACAAAAAGCTGACATCGTAATAGAGCAACAACAGAGAGATGCTGAGCAATAATTGAATTTGTGTGCTCAGGCATTGCACATTGATATTAACAAGCCCGTAAGTAAATACTTGAAGACAAAAAAATGCTAATATTAGCTGATAAGGGGCTAGATTTACTGAATCCGTGGCCATAATTAGATACTTAAAAAAACTGTACAAGCATCGCAATCACTGTCGGTATGAAAAACGCGATCAAGAAATTTTGATGATTTCCTTGTAGACTACAGGTATATTATAAGGAACCGGTTAATTATCGTTGGCCATAAAAGTATGCGGCGCTGCTTAGAACGTGCACACATTTTTTATAGATGGCACTTCCAAAATACGTCCAAAATAATTCTACCAGCTATACACCATCCATACAAATATCGGAAGCAACGTCAATGTCATTCCTGATATGTACGCGTTGCTGCTAGACAAAAAAAAAACGGGTTATAAAAATGTATAACCTTTTATTCATACTTATAAAACGTCAAGAGCTGGAATCACAGAATAAATGATAGTAACAATTGTACTATCGTACCGGAGTGAAAACCAAAACAAACATCAATATACTTAGAAGTTGCTATATTGGCTATTCGAAGGGCATTTCCAGGAGTGAAAGTAGTTTGATTGCTATTTTCATTATTTTCGAAGTTTGTGGCGTAAAGCTAAAGAATTAGGAATAAGTAAATCACGACAAAGTCATGTAAAATTATGTATATAGCTTATCACATTTACCGAAAAGTTTTTGTGATGATGGCTGGCTATATGTGATGGACGAAAGTGCACAAGGTAGTGAAGTAACCAAGTTCAGTGATTATTTTGTCAGAACATGCCTGGAAAGCACTGTTTTCTCGAGTACGTAACATGGTCTTGGAACAGCCGGATAAGAAAACCCATCCCATAAAAACATTGCGCAGTTGCTAAATGGGCTTCAAAAAGATGCGTTATTTTAATCTAGGCAGTTGAAAACACCTGGTTTGTGATAACCGGATTACAAAACGAAAATTAATAAACGAATAGAAGTAATTGTACAAGAGATACTGTCTGGCCAGATGACAATTGGCCATTGTTTAGAAAAACTTCAGAACTGTGTCCATATTTGTGATAACAAATTTTCGTTTTGAAATCTGTCTTGCATAATATTTTTAACTAGAATCAAATAACTTTAGCATATTTTTACATGCAATGTTTAGTTTAACAAGGGAATTGGGATGGTTGTTTTTATTCCTACGTTACTAACATGATTCAATGGTATTATAGGTGTTGTGTGATTAATACAATGTTTACAACGTAGGTGGTTATTATAGAGAAGTTTTGCGTTAAACCATGTTATAAGGAAATTATTATTAAAGATTGCTTTAACAGACATCTCTATTTTTGAACTTTATTATAATATCACCAAATCGCTAAGTTGTCAACAGGCGAAGTTGGTGATAAATAATTTCAGAATTTCTGGATTTTGCCGTGTTGATTTTACTGCTAAGTACTTTGCTTTGTGACAAAAATTGCGAAATTGTAAGAAGGAGTCTTAAGCACAATTAAAAGTTTTAAACAGTGTAATTTATTCGAAGGCTTGTATACGGCTAATTAATCTTATTCTAATAATACAATTAATATAATCGTATACTAGACTAAACATCCGTTCTTAACGACGATTGACACAGGATGAGAACAGATATGGGGTCTAGCCTCATGAATAGATATTGCAACAAGTTTTTTTAATGTTACAAAAATAATCTACATGAATGTAGAAACCACGGAACAAAAAAAAACAAGAGAAACAGTAATAACATAACGATCTTTTTATATAAATATGATTGCGTAATAAGTTTATTGGTTATTAAATAATAAATATCTAACAAATTACGTGGGCAATTTGTGGTTGTATTATTTGAATATATTAAAGATAATTTGAGGTTAGTAAAAAGTTTGGCGTGTGGTTTACCTTAAAAAATTATAGGCATGCGTATACAACACGGTTTTAAATAAATACGTTGTTGAATACCTTTGCTAAGTTCATTATCAGATATAATGAATAGGTGACATTAGCGATAGAATCAACTAATGAAATCTAATCCATTAATTGGATGTTGGCGTAATTATTCATGAATATTTTAATGCTTCTAATAATAAAATGAAAGTAGTAGGTACAGTTAGGTTCAGTTTACGTAGCGGAAACTGAAACCGTACTCCAAACATTTGTAAAATCGGAAAGAAAACGGTTTCATTGAATCTAACCCAAGCTAAGTAGCCGTATTTGATTAGAGGATGACTCTCCTTGTTTCGTTTTTTGTCTCTTTTTAGCACATTGATTTTTTCACCAAAAAAACTGTTGGGAAAAACCGGACCGCATAACTAAGTTTGTTTGTGAAGGAATAATGATAATATTGAAAAAAAAAAAAGTTTAATTTTACATATATGTTTACATAAAAAGTGTAATGACTTACTTCAAATTTTTCACGAACTTCGGAGATAAGGGAAAGAATGGTATTTTTTTCGTAATTTTCTTGGAGGGGATTACTCCAAACGCAGTTAATCAGGTATATAATATAATATATAATGTTTTGCTAGATACGTCATGCGGTACAATTAAGATAGACAGATTCTTTCACATTTGAATTAGGTACCTATCATACATTGTACTCGTAATACTTTACATAGATAACTTGCCAGTAGTTCAATTTTATATAGAACCTTTAACCATCATAACAGAAAATCATGTTTTGGAATGAACAAACTAAGACCGTCCATGCAACTATACGTAGCCCTATTTTAAAATGTCGGTCCCCCATTTCGGCAAATAAAAACATTTTTTTTTTTTTCATTTGCTATAAGGTTAGGTAAGCAATATTTAAAAGTTTCCAAATTTTAAAATGAATATCATTAGTGGTTGCTGAAATATACTGCTATGACAGACGGACAGAGAGATGGACGGAGATACACCATAAGGGTTCCTTTTATACATTTTTGATTCCGAACCCTAATAAGCAAAAAAATAACAAAACACATTTCATAATCTCAATATTCTACAGTTGAATATTTCTAATTCAATTCAATTAATTTTGAAGTGGTACCTATTTACCAATACAGGTATTCACAAAATAAATACAAAGGATTTATCCAGCCACTATAACAATAAAATATAAAAAATAAACATAATTATATACATCACTATAATACAATATTATAAACACTGTTAAATATTTGGACGGGATAAGTGACATATTTGTATCGATCGTAATATGATTAAAAAAACATTTATTATAATTTTATGATCGACCTACACTAAGTTGACCTTGAAAGTATTTTATATTAATGCTCTAAAAAAGGAAGGTTGTACTTTGAAGGGACATTTCCATAATGCATCTATTTAGGGAAAATATATTTTTAACCAGTTTTTATTTTGATTCTTAATTGAATAGCGGTAAGGTATTAATAATAATGTTGACTTCAATAAAGAGTAGATACTAAACAACCCCTTTTGAGCGTGTCAAAAAAAGGTTGAGGTTCTCAATTCGAATCCGGTTTTATTTTTTGTTAAAATCTCGGCTTTTATGCGTCTCCTCTGGTTTTTTTATATTCATCTTCACTGATAAATCGTTCTATCTCATACCTTTAAATATTATTGTTGCCTATATACAAAAATGGAATCATTCGTCTATTTGCATTGTTTTCACGGCTTAACTACCGAATCCTTCTATATGAACATTGCACATTGTTATTTTATATCCTGCGGACGCAGCTGAGATCACGGGGTATACTTTAAATACGAATAAACAACTATAAAGTTATTTATGAATATAATAAATATACATCTAGATATCCGTGAATAAAGAGATTGTCTCAGAATTATAACACATAATTTATATCCGTATAACGTAATGGGAATCTCAAGTATGTCAGTTTTGTGACAAGATACCACACCATACCATAAAAAGTAAAATAACCGGTTCACGGGACTGGTACTTTTATGTTAAAAAACAACAAGCTCCTTCGTTCTCCGCCTCCAAAAAGTTAGTTTGAATTTAATTGATTAAATCATTATCGTGTGACGAAAGGGTTCCGTATGTTCCTACCTCAACAATAAATATATTCGACGAGAAAATAAAATTTATTATAATGTCAGTAAAATACAGTGACGATGTATCATTTTAAGAATATAACATATCTTCACACCCTGAATATTTTATTGTTCTTGAGATGGTTATTTATATAAGTTCCTAATAAATTTGTGAACTTCCTCTTTTGGGATGAATATATAGGTCATTAGTAATCAAAAAATAATATTAGAAAAATAATCCGAAGGAAAAAATAAAAACTTCTTTGATTTGAGTCTATGCAAGTCAAAGAAGTTTTTATTTTTCCTTTTTTTTTTCTTTTTTTTGACGGCGATGCGCAGTCAAACTATTTTACCCGTTTACATTAAGAATGCTTCGTCTACAAACATATCAATTGCATTGAGGTACAAATTTAACAAAATCGGGATTATAGTACTTATCATAAAACTGTGCAGTAATGTAAAGTAAAAATCACTAGTGTAAAAATTATAAGCTACATTAAGATACTAAAAACGGTGCAATAAATGTCACTTTACGAACAAGTGTGTTGAAAAATATATTATAGAACCTCAAGTTTCGTCATCTTCGTTGAAAAGATACACCTGCTTTCTCACTTATTGTATTAATTTGGCTTCGTAATAGCTCCATGGCCTAACTGCGCGCCTCTGGACCCCAAGGACCCTTCGTTTTGACCCCAAACAGAAGAAATACCTATGTAAAGTAGGTATGTCGAGTCTAATAATGTAGAAAATCATATCAAAATAAAAATCATAGCGTTTATTCGCTCAAATAGCAGCTCGACTGGGGAAGAACCTCCACCTTACAGAATACCGCAGCCAAATAACTTTATGTTGTGTAAAGTTGTAAAGTTGCGCGTGAGTAGGGTCGCCAGAGCTCATCGGGGAGGGGAGAATGGTAGGTAACGCGTAAATGATGCTTCGTGTTTTGCAAGCATCCATATGGTTATGGTAACCGCTTACCATCAGGCGGGCCGTATGCTTGATTACAGAATTTTTCATATAAAAAAAATTAAAAAAATAAAGGGTATTAACAAATATGGATACGGATGTGATTATGTTTTTTATTCTTTTTTTAAAGCAAATATGCATTTTTTGTTCCGCAATCACGTAAATTGCAAAAAATAGGACCGATTTAAACAATAATTAAATCAGCCATCAATCAATACGACCCACGCGATGCGTAGCGTTAGTGCAAAGGCCTCGACAGAATAAGAAAACTGTCATTAAAAAAGAAATATACAATATATATAATATTTTCTATCTATACATCCGTATACCCAGTTATTTTTTTTTTAACTGACGAATGTATCGTAAAGTATCGTTTTTTCATTCAAATACTGTACCCTAAAGTTTCAAATAGACAACCGACCCCGTAATGATGTCGAGTTATCTCTCGGTATAGTTGCGTAACATCGTAAAACCCCTTCAGCGGCTTCATTTTAATATTCCGATCGTAACATTCACTGTCTAATTAGAATTAATAAAAACTCGTATAGAACTGTGGGTGTCAATAATTATGCACAAGTAAAACATATATTTATAATAATTGATGTAGTCGTTTCTGTTCCTACCTAATGCTACGATTGAATAAGTTTTGTTTTATGATCCGAATACATAATGCGATTTAAAAAAATGCGAACATTATGTTAATTTAAACTAAGAGAATTTCATTATGAAGTTACAAAGTTTTGTTATTATTTTATTGTTTTGTTTAGCTAACAATAATTTAAACAATGCATTTGCTGTTCTTGCAAATTTTTACTTTTTTTGAGTATCTAATTTCTTATAGGCTAACACCTCCCGCACAGTATACTTACGGTAATTTATTACGTTAGTAAGTACCTTTATCACAAATAATAATAAAATCAACAAATTCTGAACAATACCTAAATTTTACTTTACAAAAATCCGATCAATCAAATTCAACCATACAAAATTTAATTGAGCTTTATTTGTTTTGTGAATATTGTTTAGTAATTATTTGACTATATTCATGTATATAGACTTTTTAATATAAATTAAAATATTGTTACAGTATAATTATATAACATTTATTAATTAGCTATGTTGGTATACAAGTAATATTACAAAGTTTTTTAGAATACATAATTATTATTTGTATAAACATGTAATCAAGGACAGTTCCTAGGAAGTAACAACCTATATATTTTAGTGAATATTTATTTACGTAACTATTTAAATTAATACAGTACCATTATCGTATGCAATCGTAATTAGAATAACGAGATAAATTAGCTAATAGTTCTATTGACACACCTAATGACGGTTATTAAATACATTTGACTACAATAACACATAAAGATGTTCTAGTGCTTGTTGTAGGAGGTAAAGGTAGGTACATAATATAAATTAATATGTGAAGTAAATTTTAAATAATAGAACTTGTTCTGACATAAAATTTTGAATAGCTCTTCTTTATCACTGTGTTTTATAATTTGTGTGTATAAGTATTATTTAAATTTATTTATTATTAAACCATAAAGATACATAAAACTCAATATAATAATTGTTAAAATTACATAAATGAAAGTCTAATTTTCGTATCGTGTTATTATTGATTCAATTCTAATTGTTACATCGTTGAAATTTCATTGAGAAGAAACGGATCGCAATGTGTAAATTAAGTAGATACATTTTGTCCCTTTGTAACAAATTTAAAATTAAAATCTCTACAGTGTGTTAACAACCGAAGACTTAATATTTAAATAAATAGTGCGTTTGCTACATAAATTAAATCTACAAAGGAGATTAAAATGTTTTCACACAAGTGTAAGTGATATTCAATAAACTTTGACTCAGTGAAAAGTGGGTGTCACAACGTAAGTTACATACAGTGTTATTGCAAAATTAAAAATGACGCGAGACCTTCAGAAATCGTCTTCAGTTAGTCGCACGAGAGTTATTTTATCACAGGTATGTACTACTGTTTTTTTTTTAATAAATTCTATCATTTAAAAATAAAGTGGAAGTGTCTAATTAATGCGAGGTCGTAAATAATAATGATTGATTTTACGGACACGTTTTATGGTTGAAGTTTTTGTAACGTTACTTCCATAAAATGTTTTTGTAGGAAATTTACAGATTATTCGAATGTTTTATGTTTCCGTATTAGCGACATTTAGGTATACGAAACTGTGTGGAACATTAGATTAAATGAGTGATAGTAACTTTATTAAAACAATAATTTAATAGATAGGTATATATGTAGATCCCAGGCATAGATTATTATATATGTTGAGTTTTTTTGAGTTTTTATTAGGTATCCTTTCACATGGCTCTATCTTTTTATTCGTAATAGATTATGCAATAATTATTACAACTTACCAATTCTATTATGACAAAATACTACAAAAATCGAAACCCAAGGATAACCCCCAAACAAGTATTCTCGATAAAATGCATTTTTTTTTTTCAAAGTTTTTTTGTTTCCGCTCTATCTAAAAAACAGTTAGTTTGAATGTAGTACATAATCGTACATTGTAAAAGAATAAATAAATATTACAAATTAGTTTACTACATACTAAATAAAATAAAATCTATTGATATTGTCCGTGCAGTAGAGTTGAATAATAGAGCCACATTTTATAGACTCGTAATTGGCCGTTTCAACTCAAAGAATATAAATACTTAAATTAGATTATAATCTTTTGAAAGCATATATTATAAAACAACAGCATTATGTCTTATGCCATAATGAATATTAGGATAAATTTAAATATGTTGGTAAAAAATAAGTTTTTTTTTTTAAATTCTATGTGCCCTATTAAAATAGGCTCATCCTGGCACCTCTGTTCTAGACTCTAGAGCACCTAGCGAAAATTAGCGAAAAATGTTGCAAAATATCAATATTTATCCGTTTGAATTAGAATGGTTAATTGCTATTTTACGTGAGATGCGTGCCTAATATTGTTTGATACTTCATATAAAAGACGGAATATATTTTTTTAGGATACTAGCCTATTCCATATATATGTAGTACTAGCTGCCCGGCGCAACTTCGTTCGCGTGGTGCCACCCTACCCTACCCTACCCTATCTAAACCATTCAGGGAGTTAATTCTACTGTACGTGTGCATGTCACTGAACTCCTCCTAAACGGCTGGACCAATTTGAATGATTATCTATTGAATACTTACTCAATCCAGTTAACAGATATCGCCATCTGTTAGAATCGTTTGGAGCTAACAAATAATTGTGACTGTCAAAATAATAGACAAATAATTTGCAATAAAATTATATTGCGAATATAAAATTGAGATGTAACCTATCCTATCTTTCAAGTTGGATCAAATTGCACACGGTGTGCAAATCAATTTTAAAATCGGTTCAGTAGTTTAGGAGTCCATCGCGGACAAACAACGTGACACGTAGTTTTTATAAGGATTATTCGATGTGTACCATTTTCCAGTAATTTGCTAAGTGTCACCAGTGGAATCGATCCACGTGAGTTTTATATCATGTTATTTTGTGAACAATTTGATCAAAAAATAAGCGGACCTTTAGAAATGGAGAAAGTAATTTTAAAATTATACAGATCTGTCGCCTTTAAATATTGTTGCCAATGCCAAATTAAAGTAATAATACGTATATTTATTGTCACACTAGCTGACTCCCGCGGTTTCACCCGCGTACGGTTTTAATTTATTTTCTCGGAATCCTATTTCTTTTCTAAAAGTAGCCTATGTTACTCCTTATACGTAGCTGTTTCAAAAATAAGCCGGAAAAACAGACATATTATTATTTATTTGCTTTATATATTTCCTGCATATTATGCCTATTTGGCGTACAAATACATTAAATATTACACATTTGAAAAAATAAATAATTAATGAATACATTCCATAATTAATTAATAAAGTCCAATACACAATCATAAAATACAATAGAAATGAGAAAAAAAACAGGTCAAAAAAAAAAATTACACCAACATAGAACCAAATAAAAAATTATGTTAAATTCTGCATTTAAATCTAGACTACCACTACTTTTAAAATACCTTATCATCAATGGTGTACAAAGATACAGTATATAATGTCATATGCATTTAGTAAAAAGCTATTATTTTGACATTAGAATTATATATTTGTATAGATCTATGGATTTAGAGTAGTTCAAGACACGGAGGAAACTTCTTTCTTTCCTCCGTGGGTTCAAGAGCTATGCAGCGTATTCTGCACAAAGTCAAACAAACGGAAATATTATTCCTTATTTTCCGAAGCTTTAAAAATTTACATAATGTTCTAGAAATATGCAAACTACTCTATGAACTTTGCATCCGTGTTCTTTTGTATTATATTTCTCGATAAAAATTATGCAAATATAACTTTAGATATTCAGTTTCGATGCAGAACTTTTGTTATTATCAATTTACGGGTGCGGTGTAGCAGGACTACATAAGAACCGTTAGAACTTATTGAATCAGGGATCGAAAACATCTGATATTTGGTAACATATTTGCGTTTTTATCCTTTTCATTTTATTCATATTATAAATGTAATATTGTATTTTTCATGTGTATTCCATTAAATGCTTTAGAGCCGAAATAAATTTTGAATGATGATGAAATACGTTTAATTTAGAAGAATATTTGAGGCTCAAAAATATTTTTTTTATACCACTATGGTGGCAAACAAGCATACGGCCCGCCTGATGGTAAGCAGTTACCGTAGCCTATGGACGCTTGCAACACCAGGGGTATCACTCAGGAAATAAAAAAAATGAACATACAAAACCAACGCAAGTTAACGTCTTTGTTATGGTGAGGGTCGGTGACACTTGCCCCGGCAATTTGTTCCAATTTATATCAATATTGATAATCTATCTCTGTGATTGATAATATTCCTTAAGGTGGATATGCTTAGCGTGAGGCGGGAAATTTGATTTTTTTCAAGTTTTTATTGCTTTTTACCTTCGTAGACCAAGATGGCAAAATATTTCAGTAATTAGCGACCGAAGTAGTTCATTTTCAATCTAGTGTCTTTCGCGCAGCAACTGATCGGCGTTATTTTTTTTTTGGGTTCCGTAGCCAAATGGCAAAAACGAAACCCTTCTAAATTCGTCTTGTCCGTTTGCCATATGTCACATCCATTTTACTCTGAGACTATTAGCCGTATATAGATGAAATTTTGAAGTTATTCTTCTAGGAACCGTTAGGTTACAAAAACTTGTTTGGTTATAGTTAGGGTAGCGTAGGGTAGGCTAGGCTAGGGTAGGGAAGGGTAGGGTAGGGTAGCGTCCTTCATCATCAGACCCTGGGAACCGCACAAGGTTTTTGTGGTCTAACAGTTCATAGAAGAATAACTTATAATATTATATACGTTTCACGCCTTAACGGCTAAACCAATCGCGATGAAATTTGGCATGCAGATAGCCTATGGTATGGAGAAAGACATGGGCTATTTTTTATACCGGAAGCGCGAGTCAAACCATGGGGGACAGCTAGTTTATATCAGTAAAATTTCCTGTTCACTACGGCTTCGTGATGATGATGATGAATCCGGAAAAAAATATCCATTGTCCTTCTCCACTGATTGAACTATCTCCCTGCCAAATTTCATTTAAAACCGTCCAGACACAAATATCCAGAGCTGCGCGGTCGCCGAATTATGACATCATCGTTAAGATGAAAGGATGGCTGCAAGTAATTTGAAAGATAGGTATTTAACAAATCTATTGCTGTCGCGCTGTGGCCCGGATATCAATGTGTGAGTGAACAGACTGTGCATGGTGCAAGTGTGCGTGCCGTAGCTCGCACCGCTCGCTCCCACCGCCCGCCCCTCGATGCCTCACTTCGCATCATCTTCGCATTTACTTGATTAATATTATATTTCTGTGATTCGGCCGGCGACTGGCGAGTTGATATACCTTTCAGCGCTTGCAGTTCTGTTGTTCCAAGTGACATTAGGAATTTTGAAATTAAAACAAATACTTAACCATACGTTATTTTATTTGTATTTTGAGTCGATATAAAAAAATAGATTATATATTCGACATTTATGTATGTAATATTATTGGAACTACATAATGATAATCTATTAGGGCTTCCAAACAAATACCTATACAACATTTTATAGATTTATATTTGTTCACAGTCCACGCATTTCTTCGAAACTATTTATCGAATTGTGAACATTCTTTTTTTAATGCCTTATATTTACTTCAACTTAGGGAACAGTGCAAAAGAGTACGTCGTATTCCATTGAAAATATTTCGCTGACTTTAAGACAGTGTCAGATTAGAGTTATTTTTAATATTTTGTGAAGAAGTTTCATCAAAATCGGTTCAGTTTTTTTCAAGATATGGAGTAATACGCGTGAAGGCCTGGCTTGATACGAGCTACGTTTTATTATGATTCTATAATATTATCTCAAGGGCTTGTTTTGTACGTATAAATAAGCTCTTACACTAGTAAAAAAAACTACTTCATAATACACAAAAAAATATGAAATAACTGTAAACTGAAAATATCTTAAAGTCAGCGAAAGAGCACATCGTATATATTCAATTAAAAATATTATAGCTGACGTCAAGAGAGTGTCAGATTAGAGTTATTTCATACTCGACACGTATATATGTAATATTATTGGAACTGCACAATATTCACATATGATAATCCATTAGGGATAATCTATTACAAACAAATATAAAAAAATTCATAGGTCTTTGTATGTATGTATGTTTGTACGTATGTTTGTATGTATATTTGTATGTATGTTTGTATGTATGTTTGTATGTATGTTTGTATTTATGTTTGTATGTATGTTTGTATGTATGTTTGTCCACGCATATCTCACAAGATATTAATCGGATTGTAATAATATTTTTTTTTAGGTTTACATTTACTTCAACTTAGGGAACAGTGTAAGTTTCATCGAAATCGGTTCAGTGGTTTTCAAGATATGAACAAATATGTGTGACGGCCTGGCTTATTGATACGAGCTACGGGTGTGGTGTCAAAGGAAAAACATCTCAAAACCTGGGGCAAATTATAGTGCATTTAAGAAAAACTAAAAATGACGAAATAAAAAAATAATTAAAAAAAAAATTATCGACTTCCAAATACACTAAAAAGAATGAAATATCTCTCATCTGACACTGATTTGAAGTTAGCGAAATATTTTTACTGAAATACGTCGTGCTCTTTCGCTGACTTCAAATCAGCGTCAGATTAGAGTTATTTCATTCTTTTTAGTGTATTTGGAAGCCGATATTTTTTTTTTAAATTACTTTTTTTTGGTGTTTTTTGAAGTCGATTTAGTTTTTTTTAATTACTTTTTTATTTCAATTACCAACTTTTTTATTTCGTATTATTTAGAATTTGACCAAGCTCAAGCCAAGCCGCCGCACGTATTACTTATTCCATATCTTGAAAACAACTGAACCGATTTTAATAAAACTCTCACTGAGTTGAAGTAAATGTAAACCAATAAAAAAAATGTCACAATCCGATTAATAGTTTCAGAGAAATGCGTGGACAAACATACACCCATGAAATTTTGTATATTAGTTTGGAAGCCTGAAATTTTGTGAGGAAGTTTCATCAAAATCAGTTCAGTAGTTTTTAAGATATGGAATATTAAGTGTGTCGGGCTGGCTTATTGATACGAGCTATGAGCGTTGGTTGTGTCAAAGGGAAAATATCTGAAAACTTTGGTCAAATCCTCGTAAATGTAATAAAAAAAAATTACAAGTCGATTTTAAATAAATATACCAGGCAAGTGAGAGTCAGACTCACACACAGAGGGATCCGTACAATATTAAATAACTTATCGTTGCTATGACAAAAAAAAAGAAGTTTCTTGTATGAGCGGCCCCTTTAATTTTTCTTTTTCATTTTTATTATTTTTTGTTATAGCGGTCATAGAAATACATATTCTCTGAAAATTTCAGCTGTCTACCTATTACCGTTCATGAGATACAGCCCACTGACAGACAGACGGACGGACGGACAGCGGAGTCTTGTTTGGCACCCTTCGGGTACGAAACTAAAAAGTATAGTCACAATCCGATTAATACTTTCCGAGAAATGCGTGGATAAATATACATACTTACAACCATACATACACCTATAAAATGTTGTATATTTGTTTGGAAGTCCTAATAGATTATCATTTGAATATATTGCAGTCCAATAATACATACATATACGTGTCGAATTGATAATCTCCTTTTTTTAAGTCAATTAAAAATAGATATTTTGTGCTGTTATTTTGAAAAAGGTTACTAAATATTAGATATTATGATAACCTTTGAACGATCACATTTCATGTTCTTTAATCCTTCATCACTCAAAAGTATAAAAAAGAACAATCTTGGTTAGGGCACACTATACCTTACATGTAGGTTACCAAAGACGTTATACTATATCGATATCGATGAACAACACTAGAGCAGGTATCGATAATATATTATCGACTACTATGCGACACTTCTTTGACTGTATATGTATTTGTCCAAGCCTCTCCTCCCTCAACCCTGCCCGAATACAGGCGATAGAGACAACTGCAGCTTGGATCGATTATACCTATTTAAAATTGACGAAATCGCTATTTCGTAATCCCCAGTTTCCTCCTCCAATACTGAATCGATTTTAATTATTTTTCAAGAATAGTAATAAGAAGGGCTTTGGCTATGTCGGTCGGTTTTCCTTTTATTATTTATATTCGTCAAATTTGTTTTCTGGACGTCTGATAAGGGCAGTTAAAAATTATGAGTTTTTGTGATTTTAGAAGATTTTTAGTTTTTATCATAATTAATTTATGGAGAAAAACAAAACCGAGGGACATACAGTGGCACCTACAGATTGCATGGTAAAATAGTCATTACTCTAGTGTCATTATCCAAAGAGGAAACTGAGGATTACGTTTGTATGGAACAAACGCCACCAGCATATCCTCTTAATGTACAAGCGGGAGCGAGCGTTTTTGAGATTCTTGCATTAAAATCGCTGTATCTTCGTAATTTTTGATCCGATTCTAATATGTTTTTCACAGAATTCAATTTCAGGGCCGTCGTTTATCAGTCGGTAAATTCCGCTGATCACTCGCGGCTGCTTCGCTAGGTCGTCATTCATGATTTCGCATTCATAAAACTTGTTCCAGGAGTATACTTCTTGTGAAAAAATCTTACAAGTTCGTGAAAAAAAAGTTAGTTATTTAGAATCTCCAATACATTTGCAGTCCTGGTATCTAAATGTTTTCTTTACTTTTACAATTTATAGGTACATTAGATATGGCCAAAGTTCAGGCAAAAACGCTGTTTTTCGGAGGCTTTGACTGAATTTGTTTCATACATTTTTTAAATTACGCCTAGATACACGGCTAGATATAGCGCACAAGATACTAATTTGTTTAAAACATCTAACGAAAAATGTTTAAAAACGCCATAATAAGTACAGAGGTTTTGTATGAAAATTATGACGACTTGAGTCCTCTTAAGCGCGATAAAGGAGCCAACAGGGTGTAATGATCAATGCGCACGCGTGTCATACGACGTTTTTCAACACACTTGTGAGGTAAAAACAGACTTGTATTTTTTAAAGTAGATTTTTTGATAATAAGCAATTAGAACGTCAACAAATATGGCGCGCAGGTTTATTTTTTTGACAGCGATGCGCTGTCGATCTGTTTTACCCGTTTAAATTAAGAATGCTTCAACTACACACGTATCAAAAATTACCAAGTAGATTATTATTGATTTGCTTACCAGCACCATCGAATGCAGGTGAATGGCAGTCCAAGTGTGGGACCTAACCTAGTTGTAAGCGGTTACCGTAGTCTATGGACGGTTGCTACACCCAGCCAGGGGCATCAATGACGCGTTACCGACCCTTCCCCCGCCCCAGCCAGTGAGCTCTAGTGACCTTACGCGGAACGTTATTTGGCTGGGGTATTCTATAAGGTGGAGGTACTTCTCGAGTCAAGCTACTCTTTGAGCGAATACAATGCTCTAAAATAATTTATAAATATTTCCTTACCAGGTATTAGCATGCGTGGCCTTGGACTTCCTGCTCATCGGTCTGGGCATGTCAGTGAGTTTCGTCACGATGGTGTTACCTGAGGTGCTGAACGCCAAAGAAGGACTGTCCATAGATGAGAACCAGGCCTCATGGTTTGGTAAGAATACTTCATCAGTAAAAACCTAAACTATAATTTGGTTTCTAATATTATGTAGGCTGAAGATGCCTATTATGATATGATATTATGAGGCGTGAAATATGAGATGGTACAGAATTAGCTAAAGCAGTGTTTTTCAATCTGTGGGTCGCGACCCCTAGGGGGGTTACGAAACCTTAGTCTGGGGGTCGCCGGCAGAAGGAAAATGGCAAGGTAGACTTCGCGCAAGCGGGCGTCCAACTTACCTCTTACTTAGTTGCAACAAACCTCTCGCGGCTTCTTGCAGACTATAAGTAAAGGTATCAAAATAAAGAAAATCATTATCGTAGTCTTTTGATTTATAAATTCTTTGTCTGTCTTACAAGGGGTTCGCCAGAATTTTTCAACCTGTAAGGGGATCGCGAAATCAATAAGATTGAAAAACACTGAGGTAAAGTATTCACGGTAAACACATGGCGCTAGTGTCGCCTGAAGCGTCATAGCAACGAGTCTTATTATTTCGATGAACGAGTCCCAATGTCTGAAAGTACGTGACAGCCAGAGGCGCTATTAGGATGTGGGCATGCATTTTTACGGAAACAAAAACCAAATTTTTTGCCTTTTAATCTTTACGAGGTCTAAGTTACGAGGATATGTAACAATATTATTTTCATCCTAAATGTTACTATCATAATATCAATTATACGACCAAGATACTACCAATTTCACGATATGAGTGCGATATTATTGTATACCTTGTCAAAAAAAAGAAAGGCAGCCGTTTTGTGAAATTTCAGTGTGTTCGTAATATGACATATGATGGGGTTCCTTAAATGAGGTAACTCATATTAGGATATTCAGGGTCGGCAACGCGCAAGTGATACCTCTGGTGTTGGAAAAAAACATATTCCTATCCGTATAAGAAGGACTGTGAGCGTCATTTGTTTACAGACCCCACGTCCTGCTATTTTATGTTGGCAAATCCGTGTGATTCACGGAAATAGATATAAGGTGTGATTTCAGACGTGCGTTTAAAGGTTGATTTATGCTAGGCCGTGGCGACCACGAGCCGTGGCCCATACGCGCAGACGAGGACGACGGATTCAAATATTCACGAAAATTTTACATGAAGCAGCTATTGTTATCACGGCCTAGCATTAATCATCCTTAAAGGAGTGTGTGCGTTTGCAATACTACGCACCTTTTGCATTTTCCGTACGTAAGTTTATCTTAATTTTCAGGCAGTATGGCGTTCCTCTGCCAGCCCCTCGGCAGCATATTCTCCGGTCCAATCCTAGATTACTTCGGGCGAAAGAAAGCCTTATTCCTAGTGAATGTACCGCACTTAATCGCGTGGTTGTTAATGTACTACGCCTGGGATGTACCCACGCTGTTCATCGGGAATGCATTGTTAGGAATTGGTACAGGAATTATGGAAGCACCATCTGTTACATATGTAGGTGAAGTAAGGTAATTATACTTTTTTATCTTTTATTTGGTACGATTTTGGAAAAGATTTTATTTAATTATATCATAAAATTGATTGATCTATCTATCAATCAATCAATTTCGTGCTCGACAAGGCCTTGTTAAAGTAAGAGATAATCTATACATATAAAATGCTTTGTCCTGAATGACTGACTGACAATCAACGCACAGCCTAAACCGCTGATCGTAGAGATCTGAAACTTGGAGGGTATGTTCTTTGTATGACGTAGGCATCCGATAAGAAACGATTTTTCGAAATTCTACCCCTAAGGGGGTGAAAAACGGGGGCAAAGTTTATATGGGACAACGTGATTCCTTGGTCCGATCTACTTCAAATTTTGCATAAACATTCCTTAACAGAATTGATGGAAGACGTGTTTCGTATTTTATTGAAACTCATCGCCTAACGGGGTCAAAAAGGGGTAGAAAGTTATTTTAGGGGTGATTTGTATCGAAATTGATATCAATACTCCTTAGTACTTTTGATTTAAATTACATTTTATTTTGACACACGTTTGAAAACTCAATCCGAATTTCACAGATTACAGAATAAGGCAGATGGGGCGCCCGGAACACGGGAGTGAGGCCAAAAAAGCAAATACAAATTGTAAAACACATACCTGGCCCCTATTTCACCAGACGGACAGGTGCGACAATTGTCATGAAAATATGACAATTGTCGATATGTCTCGATAATTATTGTTTCATAAACCTCTACCATATGTCAACAAAATCCGACGGTATGTTGGCTGATGACAGGCGTTATGTATTGAAAAATTACAGTTCTCACGTCTCGCCGTTCGTACGGCTAACTAATGCCCGGATTCCAAGAACAAAAACGAATGGTTTTGCTTACCAATGGTAGGTTTTTTTATTGCCAAACTGGGCATATAGATCATTTCGTAAGCTAATTTTACCTGTGATAGCTACTTCCATTAGCCTTCTATAGCTGAGGTATTTGCTTCATTATTAGTAAAGAAGATATAAGAGTCTTAATTTTAACCGATAACGGTCCATAAATTATAGAAATCGGCCATCTCCACACATGCTTATATATTTTGCTGCTACATAGTTGTTTTTATTTTATTTTTAACGGGCTATTCTCTAACATATTTTTAATTTGAATTAAATTACACTATTAAATAAATAATTACATGGCATTTACTACAAGCGTTTCAAATTAAATATAATAATTATCATATTTATCATGGATAACCAAAAAGATAAATTAATAAAAAAGATTCGCTAGGTAATCTGATTTTCTTTAAATGTTCGTTCTTTATAGTTTGAGAACTCATTGAAACTATTATCGCCACCAGTACCTACCTACCTATTTACTGCTTTCGCGAAGAGCCAATTTTAAATAATCACAACAAAAACACGACAATTGTAGTAGAGGAAGCCGACACCGATCTTGCCCCATGTCAATTATTTCCGACAAATCTACAAATATGTAGAGTTGTAAAAAATAACATTGTTTCATAACATAAAAAGTTGCCTGTCATGCCTGTCATTGTAAAACTACAATTGTAGATAAATCTAAACATTATATCAAACAATAAATGTTTATGAAACGATTTTTTTGATAACTTTTCGCATTTCCTTAGTAATCTAATGCGAATTTGTAGAATTGTCGCCTAGAACCTGTCACCTGTAAAATATCACATATCACCTGTCATCTATCAGCTTGGTGAAATAGGGGCCTGTTATTCGCTTTTGAATTTGTATTTGCTTTGTTTAAAAAACTTTATTTAACGAAAAACACTTTCGTTTAAATAAACTTTTTTTGGCCTCACTCCCATGTTTCGCGCGCTCTATCTGCCTTTTGTTCTGTAATCTGAGCCGATTTTATTCAAAAAACTTGGTGCAATGTAATATTCTTTAAAATTGGAATGTCAAATATAAAAGAATATTTAAATCGGAGTACAATTCGAAACTTAAATTCTTTTTTGTTCTTGCATATTTGAATGAAAAACTTACCTTATGCCTTGATTTTCCTTGGAAATCTCTTAGATTTGCGAATATTTGCTACTTAGCGAATATTTGCGATTGCTGTATAATTTGTTTGGAAGTTGATTTTCACTATTTAATTAGAATATTTTGAGTGTAGTTAATTTATTATTTATAATTCATTTGTTGTTATAATAATAATTTATTAATGTTAATAATTTATAATTCATTTGTTGTTATAATAATATATAAGATTCTTTGAGTTTTATTTGTTAGTGTATAATATTGGTTTTTAGTTTTAATAGTAAAAATATCCGTGTTTGATTTTTCGGGGTGATTTGCATCGAAGTTGATAGCAATACCCCTTAGTGATTATGATTTAGATGTTCTTCTATTCCAGTTTTTAAGAGTTTTGCATTGCACCAACCTTTTATGTGAATTCAACTTTTTTTGAATAAAATCGGATTTAGTTTTTAAACATTTTTGTCTGTCTGTTTCGGTTCATAGCTGATGTTATAAGGAGAAACTTAGCTACTTTTATTTTTGAAAAATGATATGATGAAACCGTACGCGGGTGAAACCGCGGGGGTCTGCTAGTATTAATATAAAATTAGTTATGCAAATCATCGAATTGCTGATGCAAATATTATATGGTACAAAAAACGTAGTAAGTATTTGTTTACTGAGTTTGCAAAAATGTAACTGAATCATACCTAACAGCCTAATAGTTGACAAGTTGAAATTATATTTTCTTTTAAAACTACACTCACCGGCATTGAATTTAGCCCAACCTCGAAATTTTATACAAAAGAGATGTTTTTAGCAAAGATTTTCTCTACTTTAATGTTGATTTAAGGCACTGTATTCGGTATCATTTGGAAACTTCAATTAAATTTACTGTGCCTATTCTCGTATACGCTAAAAAATATTATTAATTAGTATGGACAGTGCAAATTTGTTAATTTTTATATGAAGGTTTTTTTAAATTACTCAAATTATACTTTTAAAATAACAACAACCTCTGCAAGATGGCTCTTTTAGCTTTGAAACTATATAAAATGCAGTGCAAAAAGCTAATATTAAAGAAGAGAAAGTGTTTGCTGAAAACACCCTTTTGTATAAAATTTTGAGCATGAGCCAAATTCAGTGTTGGTGAGTTTATTTGAAAGGAGTCTATCGAAGACAATATAAAACCAACTTAAATTCTGGTTGTTTGAAAACTATGCTCCTTCAGGCTTTTTTTGTTTTTCAAAAAAGCAACTGTCATATTAGAGTTCCTACATAATTATTTATAGGTCCTTAGTGGGTATTTATTTTTGAGTCAGATTCAAAATATTTTAAATTAATCACATAAATATTATATAAATGCGAATGTAACTCTGTATGTTTGTTACCTTTTAACGAATTAACAAACCCATCGCGATGTTTGACGCGCAGCAGCTTATAGTATGAAGAGGGAAACTTTCATGCTGGGAAAGTGGGTAAAATGCTATCATAAATCGATTTTGATGCAAATTGGGAAAGGGGTAGCTTGGGTAGGGAGTTGTGAGTGTAAATATAGCTAGTCTATAGTATAATAATATAATAAAGCTGAAGAATTTTTTATTTTGATTGTTTGTAAACGCGCTAATCACTGGAACTACCAGTCGGAACCAAAAATTCATTCACTAATACAAAGCTACGAGTTATAGGCAATAGAAAGCTACGAGGCTTTTTATCTTGGCAACGCGAGTGAAACCGCGGGGGACAGCTAGTATCGATATTAATTATTTTTTTATACCACTAAGTTGGCAAACAATCATACGGCCCGCCTGAAGGTAAGCAGTTACCGTAGCCTATGAACGCTTGCAACACCAGGGGTATCACTCGCGCGTTGCCGACCCTGAAGAAATCTCTTCACGCCCTTTTTGAAGAACCCCATGCTGAACTCCATTTGGCCTTGGTTATATGTCTGTTTTGACTATAATCATACCATGGTTAGTGGTGATATAGCGAATAGTGATGATGGTGTATTGTTGGTGGTAATTGACCGACATGTATAGAATTTAGTTAGGAGCATATGCATTAGAATTTAGTTTTATATTTTATTTATATATGTAGATATTGGGGCAGACTGAAAATCAGCACTTGTGTGTACGACAGTGCACACTAGTATGCTACCATTTGTCAGACATGTTTTTTATTTGTTTTTTTATATGTTATGTATTTGACAATAAAATACTTATTATGTGTGTCTATTCCAGTGACCCATCGATCCGCGGGATCCTGACGACTCTAACCAACGGGTTCACATCTACTGGCATGTTCGCGGCTTACTTCCTGGGTTCAGTTCTGCCGTGGCGACAAGCTGCACTTGTGGCACTCACTATACCTCTCACTACGATGGTGCTTGTGTTATTTGTAAGCTATTTGTTTTATCTTTTTTTATTGAAATGGACGGAATTATTACGCGTTGAATATGTAGCACCCGTGGCCAAAAATTTC
Organism: Polyploca ridens; assembly: GCA_951394255.1. Lineage (NCBI taxonomy): Eukaryota > Metazoa > Arthropoda > Insecta > Lepidoptera > Drepanidae > Polyploca > Polyploca ridens. Next base: position 5,877,389 of record OX596264.1, on the reverse strand, counting down.
CCATTCTTAATTTCAATCCAAAATTACTAAAACTAATGAGTGTGCGAGGAAATTGTACAGTTTGTATACGATACCCTACGGTACGATAAGCTGTGGTGGTGCCGCCGAGAGAATGCATTTCTGACATCTAAAAATGTTAAGTTATTCTCTGAAACGGCTAATTCTATTGCATGGTTGAGTATTTTCTGAGACATAGCTTAGTGAAAGTTCGTCAGATTATCCGTTTCCGTGATACCAGAGAACAGGGGCCCAAGTCTGCTATTACAATTGTTTTCCAATGAACTATTAGTGGTTCCAAAATTGACACATTTCACAGTTTTGGTAGTCTACTAACACAATAGTATCATAATGCTTTCCGATGATTTTACACTGAAACTACAATCGTGCCACAATGATCTTTTGGTTGTTATTTTTGACAGCTTTTGTAATAAAATTATTTTCGTTCATTATGAAAGACTACGCAAATCGGCTCAATGATAATGAAATTGCAATAGTATCGTGTCAGTATGAAATTTTAGTAGGCCCCCTGATACATCCCAATTAGATTTTTAAGTGTAAATGCTGATTAATATAAATATGAAAAACTTTATAAACACAAAAATGGGCGTCTTTAAATATTTTTTCTTACAATATTTATTAATTATTCTGTGAAATAGTACCTACCTACTGTTAACTATTACTATTAGTTATTTTACAAAATCATGGTATAAGTCTTACTGGGTATCGATTCTACTGGTGATACTGAGCAAAATCATTATCATACATACATACACATACATACCTACACATACATACATACACATACATACATACACATACATACATACATACAGCTCTGTTTCTGTCATAGTTGATCAGTTATGTTAATAAAAAGTAAATCAAGTTAAGTAGTTAAGTCATGAATGTCGGTACTTTATAGCTGTGGATTTTGTATCATAATAAAATAAATAAATAAATAGAAAGAAAGAAAGAAAAGAAAAAGGATTTATTCAGGACAACACACAACATTACATTAATGACTAAATAAAAAATATAAAAACAGAACAAACAATAAAAACTACACAAAAATGCAATGTTGCGTGATGCCAGGAATAGGTCTCGACTCAGCAATGTGCTTAGGTTAGTAAGAAAAACTAACCCTCGCGCTGGTTTTCAGTCGAGGCCCACGTCCATGACATCACGAACATACAGCGACACAGTACAAACAATTAACAATTGAAAATAAAAACTAAGATTATGTAAAAAAAAAAAATAGATAACATTTGAAATATACACATACAAATATATACAAAAATATAGATATAAAATAAATCATCATCTCCCTGTTCCCAATCACTTGGCGTGATTCTTTCGGCTCTTTTTTCCGTCAGGCAATATCATTCAGGCCGCTAGTTGAACGGCGCCGTTTGAACGGCTAATTAAGCTAGTTGGCTACGACATAAACATATACATAAATATATACATAAATTATATGTATTCATATTTTATTGGGTAGGCGTAGCACCTTCGGCCAAATAAACGGCACCTATTATCCTATATTTATAATCTATTTATCATATTTTATTGTCATAATATTACTACCGTATTGTTTGTAAAATCATCACATTTGCCAGTTCATCAATCACCCATTCTATAATTATTATTTTTTATATCCTGTTATTTCCATAACGGTGATTTAGAAATACCTATATTTAATAATATGGTATCATACTCACACATCACGAAACACTCATCTACAAAAACAACGGCCTTGAAGTAGTTCCCTTACCTGATACAAGCTTTGTTTGTGGTATCTTTACCAATTAAAGTTTTTTTGGGATTAAAGAATTCCGTTTTGATCCATTAGTGCCATTAGTTAGTTCTCCGATGAGCTCTAGCAATCTTACTGGTGGAGGTAGCTAATAATTAGTTCGTACTACCCTAGTCGAGCTGCTCTTTGTGCGAAATAATAATACCCATACCCCACACGAACCTCGACCTTCGAAGAAAGGTTGCTTGCCTATCGGTTTTCTACGCAGGAATTGTTCAACCTAATTCTGCCATCCCCATTCTTACACCGAACCACAAGACGCCGGGAAAACTTTTCTTGACACAGCGTTTTGCATCCTCATTTATAATGCGGACAGCAAGGGAGTGGAACTTGCTTCCGGCGTCTGTGTTTCCTGACTCATACAACCTAGGGACTTTCAAGGTCAGAGTGAATAGGTTCCTTCTGGGTAAGCGTGTTCCATCTTAGGCTTCGTCTTCGTCCCTTATAGGCAGGTCAGAGGCCAAACGCAAGCCCATATATTAAAAAAAAAATGGAACATATTCTGATAATAACCTTTCATAACACACGAAATAACACAACTACTTTTCTTCAAAATTTACTTACGAAGTATCAAAAATATTTTTCAGGTACCTGAAACTCCAATATGGCTACTTTCCAAAGGACGCCAAAAAGAAGCTTTACAATCCCTCTGCAGGCTAAGAGGCTGGGCAAAGCCAGAAGACGTGAAGGAAGAGTTCGAACAATTAATTCAGTACAATGACGTCATACTACAATGTGTGATGTGCGCCAAAGAAGGAAAATCTAATTTATATCCCTGCAAACATTCCAGCAGCAATATATTCAAGAAGACTATCCAAAAATTCAGACACGTATTCCTTGTTAAAGAGACCTTAAGGCCGTTCACATTAGTCATGGCTTATTTCCTATTTCACACCATGAGTGGTTTAATTCCCGTCCGACCAAATATGGTTAACGTGTGCAAAGCTCTCGGAATGATGTACGATCCTAAGACAATAGTTGTAAGTGTTAATTTTGATTGATTATAATGTAATTTATGCTCTCATGGACATTATAAAGGGCACACCGTAGCTGACCTTTGTAGGACTGGTTTTATTGAGCAATAGTATTATTTTTAGTGGAAGAATTAAGTAGGTATATGTAGTTTCACGGTAAAATGCTAGTTCTGAACCATATCTGATCGTTTGAGTTTTATTGAAGTTAGTATGTAACATAAATTATAAAATCTTAAATGGGCAGCAAGAGCGTGCCGATTTTTTGCTAAATTATATTGTAGCCCGTCTTCGAATGAAGTAGTAGTCAAACAATTATGTTACCTGATTTACAGAATACTGTTAACGCGACCCTGAGTTACAAACAATTGCTACAACACTCCTAATCCCAATACCTACCTAACAAGATCTTTTTGATTGAACTGTGGATAATTCCTGTCTTATGTCAAGAACTTAGGCTTGCACACTGTGATTAAACTGCACCGTGAGTCTTTGGTATAATAAGGCACAATCCGGCCTCAACAGAAGACCGTGAAGGCACATATTAAGTAATAGTTAACTACATAAATGTAGGGCCGATCCTATAACCAATTATAATAATAACGTCCTACATTCCGACGTTTAACCAACATCACGCTTTGAGTTGGAGGACTGATTAGCGGGATCTTTTTCTCTAAAAAAACGTAAAGAGTTTTGGATATTTTTATCACAAACAAATAATCTTTCTTTTCTGTGTCTCTCATCATCATCATCATCATCAGCCTATAATGTCCCACTGCTGAGCACAGGCCTCCTTTCACAAATGAGGGTGAAAGGGAATGGGCAATACTTCACCACGCATGCCGACTGCGGATCGGTGGAGGTAGGCTAGTGGTCAACCTACTGTTGGAATTTTTCAAGCCGCCTAGGAGGCATCCAACTAGCTTAACGACTATAACATTGAAGTGATAACCGAGACCAACGGCTTTACGTGCCTTCCGAAGCAAGGAAACGCTTGATTTGAAATACTACTAGGCGGTCACCTGGTCCAGGTACCAACCACGACGGTGCTAGCTTAACTTTACCAATCGATTAAGAACGGCTAATCATGCTTCACCACGAGCGCTTCTATCTGTCTCTCTGTCCACAGTTAATTCAAATTGATTTTATTTATTATATTGTAGTTCGAAAATATAGCATCCCACTCTGAGTAACTAGTCCATCACAGTTAATTATTCCGACATATCATGTTTTGTTTCTTATTTCAGGTCGTGGTCGGCGCTGTCTTCATATTAATGAACATACTATCAGCCGTAATAGTCAAAGCTATTGGCAAACGGAAACTAGTCCTGAGTTCGCTCTTAGCCACAGCTATCTGCAGCCTTGCCATCAGTATCTTCGCTAAAAGCAACATATCACTAAGTGTAAACTCGTATGATCCAGACACGTTTCCTGAATCGAAGCAGCTGTTGCCAGTTGTTCTTTTTATGATGCTGGTCTGTTTCAGCAGCTTGGGTATACCTTGGGTGTTGCTGTCGGAGGTGTTCCCTTTTAGGTAAATAAATGTTTGAGTTCCCTAAGTAAAAGTACATACAATTGAGTCTATTTGTAAGTATTTTTTTAATGTCTTTCATGCACTGCGTCACTTCCTACCTACTATTTTAATATGTTATTTCAAAAAAATACAATTATTGTTAAGTACTCCTTAACATTTTGTGACTTATTTTGTATCCCTACTTTTATTTTCTTGTAAATTAAAAACTATGTGTCTACTTTCAGGAGCAGAGGAACTGCCACAGGCATATCTGCTGCCTTCAGCTACATAATATTCTTCATCGCAAGCAAAAGTAACTACAATTTAGAAGTATCATTCCATCTTAGTGGAGCATTCGCTATCTATGCAACCTTTGGCTTCATAGGCACTGTATACCTATATTTCTTTTTACCAGAAACAGAAAATAAGACTTTAGTTGAAATTGAAGGTTTTTATAGTGGTGAATCTAGAATATTTGCAGATGATTTTTTGATAAACGCCTTTAGGAAAAAAAAGAGCAGCAATGTGGAGGCAAACAAACCAATGCTAGTCAAATGAGATAATGTGTTTAAAACTAAAAAATAAATGTATACGGACTCATCATTGATATATTTTTTGTAATAAGTAGAATTAAACATGTTTTGAATAACTTATCAATTCAAGGAGTACCTACTTGTTTTATATTTTAGTAATTTACTTAAATTAACAATCGATCGAACTAAAACATTCCAAAATAGAACATTTTGCATATTTTTATAAGAACATCGTCTAAGATGACGAGGTTTTATGAAGTGAAGTAGGTTATTTAAGTTAGTTTTGTAGCATATGTGCTAAACATGTTACAAGCATATTGTGTTCTTTATTTGTTTTATGAGATTAAATATTGTTTTTATTTTTTAATTTATCGTTTTGATCCCTGCATTTTTCCTTATGCCGAATAAAAGATGTTGCTTTTCTGTAGAACTGTGAGGAAATCTCTAGTTTCTCCTCTTCTTGTTGTTATCCAAGTATATGGTCTTCCACACCTTGATTTACAAGCAGGTTTAACAGTTTGCTTAAGTGCTTCGTGATCAAATAAATGTATTATTTTACCTGTTTCTTCAGCGATACGTTTTGTAGTAGTCGTTGTAGCAGTAGATGTAGAAATAGATCTAGTAGAACTGGGTTTCAAAGTTGCTTCCAGGGTTGCCTCCTGACAAAGTTTTAACTGAAAATCTAGAAATAAGAATAGAAAACCTTTAGGGCTGAGACGAAAAGTTATCATAGGTTATACTGATACTGACTGAATAACCTAAGATTTACGCAGCTCGCTGTGCATTATTAAGAAGTTAGATCCAGGAACGTAAAACCTTGAGAGAATGTCCTTTTGAAACTCCTACGTAGAAGAATTAGCACCTAGCATAATTTCATAGCAAGAAAAAACTGATGAAAATACTGCTAGTAGTTATAATAATAATAAAACAAAACTGCCACTATAAAAACAGATACATTTATTTAAAATATCCATTTTTATACGAGTATAATCCATAATTTCGCCTTTTAAATTTTGTAGTAAGCCAAGTAATAGGCCGCTGGCATTTCTTTGGGTGCCAACAATTACTGATGTGGCTGTCCGTAGGATCATATTTAAGTTGCTTCATAACAGAAGAAGTTGCACCAGTATAACCGATATAAATTATAGAATTACGGTTTATTTCACTCGTTGTTTCAGTACTTACAACCTTGTTGGTCATTTTACTACTTGAATATGTGGTAATAGGTGCTGTTACATATTCCGTTGTTCTTATAGATAAGGGTGTTTTAGACCTTGTAAAAACAATATCTTTGATAGACCTCGATGTTTTCTTATCTCGTTCAATGATGTTTGGATTAGTAACAATTTCTGATGATGAACTCTTTGATGCAGTTGTTTCCCATGTTTTTGGTCTATTGCATCGTACCGTGAAATCATACATTGGCTCGTCAGTACTTGCGTGTATTATAAATTTGTTTAGTTTATCTTCATCAGAATATTTGCAAGGTTCTGATTTACAATCTAAAAACGAAATAGTTAAGTATTCTGATAACTGATTTTGTGAAGAAAAAAAACTAAAATAAATCAAATAGTAGTCCTGACTGACTGACTGATCTATCAACGTACAGCTTAAACCGATGGGGTGAGTAATTTTGCACACAAGTTTCTAATTTAACACTGGGTAAAATAGGGGATTACGAGTGAAACCGTAGGGTGGACAGCTTGTTAATTATAAAGAAAAACGAGCTAATATAAAAGTCAAACATTTATTTAATATGTCCTCACATTATTCTTATGATTTTCTCCTTCTTGATTTTGTAGTAAACCAAGTAAAAGGTCGCTGACATCTTCCAGATTTGCAAAGCGTTGGATACCACCAAGTACTGGTTGCAGGATTAGAATTATATTTAAGGTTCTTATGGGATTCAGTTTTTGTATCAGTATATCCGATATAAATTATGGAATCAGTGTTCATTTCACAAATTTCTTTAGTATCACTGGTCACCGTACTGGCTTTAATGGCTGCAGTACTAGGAACTTTACTGGTTGTAGTACTAGTCACTTTACTTACTATGGTACTAGTAACTTTACTGGATACAGCATTAGCAACCTTCTTTCTCAGTTTAGAACTTGTCATTGTACTAATAGGTGTAGTAGTACTTGGTACAGTTAAAGTTTTTGTTACTGCTATTTTTGAAGATGAAAGGGTTACAGGAGTTGCTGATTGTGTATCTACTTTAATGGTATTACGTTTAGTTACAATTTCCAATATCGAGAGCTTTGATAAAGTTGTTTCCCATGTTTTTGGTCTATCGCAATGGATTGTAGTATCATATATGGGTACTTTAGTAGCTGACTCAGACAATGTAGTGGGTAAATCTTCTATAGAAATGTTTATTGGTAATTTTGCTGTATCAGGTGCCATAATGAATGTACCTTTGCTGAAGTAAATTGGCCTTTGGTAGGTAGTGGTGGTGGGTCTGATAGTGGTGATTTTATTGGTAGTTGTGGGCTCACTGGTTGTGGTAACAGTCGTTTTATAACTAGGTATAGTGCTATGAACGGTATCAATAACATCATAAAATTTTACTATTTCATTAGATTCCTCTAAGGACTGAATTAATTTTGTGGTCTCTGTTGTAGTTTCCCAAGTCTTTGGTCTGTTACAACAATAAGTAAATATGTCATCAGTATGTTTGGTAGTATCTGTTGGTTTTTTTGTCGTTTCCTTCGACACAGGAAATATTTCAGTGGTTTTTGTGGTATCGTTATTTGAATTAGTAAAGTTTTGTGGTTTTGTTGTAAATTGAATTAGTGTTGTCGTCTCTGTGACTGGTATTTCAGTATTTGTCGATGATATTTGTGGTGTTGTAGTAACCAAAGGTTCAGTATTTATGTCTTTTAAATCATTGTCGTCTATTATTGTTATAGTTTCAGTTACTGTTGACGTTTGCTCATCCAATGTTTCAACTTCTAAATCTGAACCAATGCAATAAAGAATATAGGTTTCTTGATAACCTGAAATAGGATTATTGAATTTATATTATTCAAACGACATTTCGTAGTACTTTAAACAAATGAATATTACAATATAGACGTTACTTTCCTGATGAGTATAATTAGCTTTACTTTGTGGTTTTCACTGCAAGTAACATTATAGTTGTATTTGTAAGTATACGAGTATCACTATGAAATCTTATGTTTTGAAACGTGACCGTACATATCTTTATCATCTAAAAAGATTGGAGTAAAACAAGGACATTTCGTTTTTAAACAATTTATTAGATTTGTCTTCAAATAAATTATCAACAAGCGTAATCCTGCTGACTCCCAATGCAAGAGCTAGTTAATTTCATTGTGTATTCTGAAAGATAACACACATCGAATTAGTCAAATATTTTATCTTTAAATAAATTGTTTTACTCCAATCTTAAGTAGAGCATGAATATATCTATTCAATCTTGTGGGCCACGCATTTTTATTAGTTTATTAATTTCCCTCCTTTACGCTGAACCAGGTTAACGAATACATTAAATTTTTCGTTAGTACGTAGGTACTGCATATACCGAGATAAACAGTATAATAGAAAATCAGGACAAATTTCGATCGTTTGAAAACTTTGTTTGCTTTTATGTGTATTATAATAGATATAAATACTAGTAAGTAAAACAAAATATTACCGTATTTATAGTAGCCGTCAAGAAATAGTATATTTTTGATACACAGCAACCCAACATTCATAAATGTGTAAAAATTCATACAATTTGATGTAGTTAATTTGAAAATTTCTGACGGCGCTGCAGTCGATAATATAACCTAGATACCGACTGCAGCACCATCTGACGGGCTGATTTGTGAATCTAAACCATCCAGGGCGTCACCCAAGCGCATACAAAAAAAAACATTCAAATCGGTCCAGCCGTTTAGGAGGAGTTCAGTGACATACACACGTACAATAGAATTAACTCCCTGGATGTTTTAGATAGGGTAGGGTAGGGTAAGGTAGGGTAGCACCACGCGAACGAAGTTGCGCCGGGCAGCTAGTTTAAATATATATGCGATAAGAAATTTCAAAGTCAATAATACTACTTAGAAAAATTTTCTTCCAATAAAATTACGTGTATTGGTTGTAATAAGTGAGGTACGCACTAAAGAACCTGGAGGAAAGTGGTTAAAACGGGAAGGTTTGTTCTGTAGATCTAAGAACTAAGGAAATTAGCAGAAAGTGGATGGCGTAGAATTGAGTTTAGTGACGTGTTTGAAAAGAGGCCTACTTCCAACATTGAAGAAGCTCAGGCTAATGAGGATTATTTCGTTTGCACAGGCTGTGTCAAATAGAGCCTTAAACTCCTAGTGAAGGTACTAAATTAAATATCATTAAATACATACTTGTGCCAAAATCGCAGTTATATTCATACATGTCGCATTGATCAAGGAAGTTCCTTCTGTTGCAGCCTTCAGGAGTGGATGCGCACACCTTCTGGTTGTCATGGATACATGTTGATGCCATATTACAGTAATTTATTGGCTGGAAATAAAACATTATCACAAGCTTTAGCTCGAAAATCGTCCATTTAGGTCAATCAAATAGGTATCTTCAGAATTTTCTCCATCAAATAGAAGTCAGTATTGAATGTATATGCATATCTAATAACTAATGGCCCTTGGAACTGATCTTACACACTCATATTGTATTTACTCCAACTCCTGAAGCCTATAATTATTTTATTGTGAAATTAAAATACTAAACCTATCGGGCCTATGAGGAGTTTCTTGCGTCGCTTCTTCTCCTCATACGGGACTTTTCCGAAGCAATAATATAACGTTGTCATACTGCCTGCAGTACGCCTTTCGAATCCTGATACTCTAATCGTGGTGTTTTTATCGCTTGGCTGTCTCTGACATTGATATATACATATATATAAACTTTATAGCAGCAAATTTTAAAAATGGCTGACTGCGCGTTAGTTTGGATACTCTGACTACCACGATGTTTTTGATTACCAGTATTACCACCAACCAAGACGAACTTGTGTACCTACGTAAAAACATTCTTCCGATTGTTCTGTATTCGGAAAAATATCAATGAAAATCTTCGACATTGGGAAGGATGCTAAAATAATAGGTCTTTATTGCAAATTTTATGAACATGTACGCACGTTTATACAATCATAATTTATCAATTTTATGTGTTTGTTACGAAGTGAGTTTGTCATGAATTATTCCATAGAGTTTAGAATAAACGATGATGTAAATGATTCATAATTTATATTTTAATTAAACTGCAGCCTGCTGGGAAACTTGCCTTTCAATCAGCACAGTCTCCAGGAAATGTTCTATAGATTGTATTTTGTGTATTTATTGTAAATAAATAAATAGAATAAAGTATGTTAATTTTCTGAAACAAAGGCTTGTAAGCCCTTTAAACGTAAAGCAAAGCAAATAAAAGGTAATTATAAAGTTAAGGCGGCCTTCTGTGGCCGGCGCAACTTCAACGCAAGCATAGTCTAAAAGCTTATTGTTTCATCCAACGTAATTTTTGACTGCGAAAAAAGGGAGACAGCATCAGAGCCGTCGGTTATCAGTCGGTAAATTCCGCTGATCACTCGCGGCCGCTTCGCTAGGTCGTCATTCATGATTTCGCATATCATAAAACTTGTTCCAGGCGTATACTTCTTGTGAAAAAATCTTACAAGTTTGTAAAAAAAAAGTTAGTTATTTAGAATCTCCAATACATTTGCAAGCCTTGTATCTAAATGTTTTCTTTTCTTTTAAAATTTATAGGTACATTAGATATGGCCAAAGTTCAGGTAAAATTTGAGCAAAAACGCTGTTTTTCGGAGGCTTTTACTGAATTTGTTTCACACTTTTTTTTAATTTCGCCTAGATACACGGTTAGATATAGTGCACAAGATACTAATTTGTTCAAAACATCTAACGAAAAAAGTTTAACATCGCCATAATAAGTACAGAGGTTTTGTATGAAAAGTATGGTGAATTGAGTGCTCTTAAGACTAGCTCAATAATTGCTACTACTACACTTTAATACTGAAACTGTAAATATACTTCGCCACATAACTATTTAAGTGTTAAATTTAACTACTTAAAAACAAAGTAATAAGAAAATGAGATCATTACATAGGTTAAGTGCTGCCGCGTCCAATTAACATAGTGTGTGAGTACTGGAAAACGAAATATAACATATATTCATCATCATCATCAGCCTCTCATTTCCCACTGCTGAGCACAGGCCTCCTTTCACAAAGGAGGGTGAAAGGGTATGGGCAGATACTCCACCACGCGTGCCCACTGCGGCGAGGTGGAAATAGGTTAGTGGTCAACCTACTGTTTCAAGTCGCCTAGAAGGCGTCCCACTAGCTAAACGACTATCACAATTAAGTGGTAACCGGGACCAATGGCTTTACGTGCCTTCCGAAGCATGGAAACGCTCGATTTGAAATACCACTAGTTGGTCACCCATCCAGGTCACACTGGTGGTAGCTTAACTTTGACGATCGATTAAGAATGGCTAAATATGCTACACCACAAACGCTTCATTAACATATATTTTTAAGTGGGGCCACCTAGGTTTAGTCGGCTTGAACTCAGTTCAGCCAATTAAGGCTAGGTACACCTAGCCTTAATTGGCTGAACTGAATCAACAGGCAAGCACATGAACATAGGTCCCATAACTTTAGTTATCCAGCATCGGGATTATTGCTTCATATCCAGCATGAAGGCATAAATCACCAATGGTATTAAAAAAACGTTCCTACAAGTGTAAAATATGGGATCGCGCATGAGACCGAGGGTCAAAAAGTATTTAATATTGGTTTTCGAATAGATAATGCAAATTAGGACCACAGCAATTGCCTTTTAGAAGGATTTTGACTAAACCCACAGAAACAAGGCAGCCGCAACAGCTCCCAATACTCTTTATTATACAGAACGCACGTATTGTACTATGATCTATTCACCATGTTATCCTTCACCGAAAGTTCAAGCTTACCTGTTGTAGGATTCGAACCCACACCCTTCAGCACGGCTTTCGACGACCACTGTGCTATCGCCCAAAATCTATATTCAGCAGTGGATATCCTCAGGCAGAATATTCTGATGAAGTAAAGGACATACTTTATATATTGGTTTATTATTTATTTAAATAATGTACTATTTTCTCACCCAATAAAAATATTAGAAGCATTTTCTATTAAAATAATATATTTGTTATACATACGTTATTTCTACTCTCATGTTATTGGTATTGCAAAAGAAATAAAATGTTATAGTAAAATAAATAAATAATTGAATTATAGCTACTTGTTGAACATATTTTTATACATAAATAATATACCACGGTAATAGTACATTATGATACATGTTTGCAAAGTTGGAGCCGCAGGCGAATGCGATAAGTGAGCCGAGAGCACACGCGTGTCATACGACGTTTTCCAACACACTTGCGAGGAAAAAACAGACTTGTATTTTGCAATAAATATCACTTTACGAGCGAATGTGTTAAAAATACTATTATTTCTTATTTAATATAACATAATCGGACTGTGTAATATTAAATTAATAAAAGCGTGTTAAAATTCAAAGGTTTTGTGTGTATCAAATTAATAAATTAAAAAAGTTTTTCACTCAGTTTTAAATGCTGTAATAATTTTCTAAGATAAGAGAAGTTTAACTGCTATTTCTGTCTGCTTACTGAATCTATATATCTCTAAGTACTAGCTGCCCGGCACAACTTCGTTCGCGTGGTGCTACCCTACCCTACATCGACGGCAGCGCCATCTGGCGGGCTGATTTGTGAATCTAAACCATCCAGGGCGCCACCCAAACGCATACAAAAAAAAACATTCAAATCGGTCCAGCCGTTTCGGAGGAGTTCAGTGACATATACACGTGCAGAATAATCTTAATATATAAAATGATAAACTGATTGTTGATATATCAGCCCACAGCCCAAACCGCTGGACCTAGAGATTTGAAATTTTGCACAAAGATACCTTATACAGTGGAGGCATCCACTAAGGAAGGATTTTTGGAAATTCCACCCCTAAGAGGGTAAAATAGGGGATGACAGTTTGTATGCAAGTCCGTCAGTTTTAAAGTTAGGAACTTCAAATTTTGTGTTTAGGCTGACGATTGAAAATTAATGTGAAGTTATCTCAGCGTTTGTGATAATTCCACCACCGAAGGGAGGAAAAGGGGGATGAAGTTGGGTATGCAAGTCCTTCAATTTCAAAGTAAACTTTACTAAATGTATTATTATACGGTGTAGACATCCACTAAGGAAGGATTTTTGGAAATTCCACCCCTAAGGGGTTAAAATAAGGGATGAAAGTTTGTATGCAAGTTCGTCAGTTTTGAAGTTAGGATCTTCAAATTTTGTGTTTAGGCGGACGATTAAAAATTAATTTATAGTTATCTCAGCGTTTGTGGTAATTCCACCACCGAAAGGAGAAAAAGGGGGATGAAGTTGTGTATTGCAAGTCCTTCAATTTCAAAGTAAACATCACTAAATGTATTATTATACGGTGTAGACATCCACTAAGGAAGGATTTTTGAAAAATCCACCCCTAAGGTGGTAAAATAAGGGATGAAAGTTTGTATGCAAGTCCGTCAGTTTTGAAGTTAGGATCTTCAAATTTTGTGTTTAGGCTGACGATTGAAAATTAATGTATGGTTATCTCAGCGTTTGTGATAATTCCACCATCAAAGGGAGGAAAAGGGGGATGAAGTTGTGTATGCAAGTCCTTCAATTTCAAAGTAAACTTCACTAAATGTATTATTATACGGTGTAGGCATGCACAAAGGAAGGATTTTTGGTAATTCCACCCCTAAGAGGGTAATCTTAATAATAATCTTAATGTATAAAATGATAAACTGATTGTTGATATATCAACGCACAGCCCAAACCGCTGGATCTAGAGATTTGAAATTTTGCACAAAGATACCTTGTATAGTGGAGGCATCCACTAAGGAAGGATTTTTGGAAATTCCACCCCTAAGAGGGTAAAATAGGGGATGACAGTTTGTATGCAAGTCCGTCAGTTTTAAAGTTAGGATCTTCAAATTTTGTGTTTAGGCTGACGATAAAAAATTAATGTATAGTTATCTTAGCGTTTGTAATAATCCCACCACCGAAGGGAGGAAAAGGGGGATGAAGTTGTGTATACAAGTCCTTCAATTTCAAAGTAAACTTCACTGAATTTACTATTATACGGTGTAGGCATCCACTAAGGAAGGATTTTTGGAAATTCCACCCCTAACAGGGTAAACTAAGGGATGAAAGTTTGTATGCACGTCCGTCAGTTTTGAAGTTAGGATCTTCAAATTTTGTGTTTAGGCTGACGATTGAAAATTAATGTATAGTTATCTCAGCGTTTGTGATTATTCCACCGCCGAAGGGAGGAAAAGGGGGATGAAGTTGTGTATGCAAGTCCTTCAATTTCAAAGTAAAGTTAACTAAATTTAATATTATACAGTGGAGGCATCCACTAAGGAAGGTTTTTTGGAAATTCCACCCCTAAGAGGGTAAAATAGGGGATGACAGTTTGTATGCAAGTCCGTCAGTTTTAAAGTTAGGATCTTCAAATTTTGTGTTTAGGCTGACGATTGAAAATTAATGTGTTGTTATCTCAGCTTTTTTGATAATTCCACCCCCGACAGGGTGAAAAGGTATGGGATGTATGTAAGTCATTCAGTTTCAAAGTAAACGTCACTTAATATATTATTACACAGTGTAGGCAACCACTAAGGATTTTTGGATATTCCATCCTTAAGGGTGTAAAATAGGGGATGCAAGTTTATATGAAAGTCCATCAGTTTCGAAGTTAAAATTAATTTATATGTGCCTCAACGTTTTTGATAATTCCGATCCCGAAAGGGTAAAAAGGGGAATGAATTTGTGTATGGAAGTACACTAAATTTATTATTTAAGCTTATGGTTATAAACTAACGCAACGAATATCGGTGTAGTTGGAATTTGAACCCTTAAGGAGTGAAAAGGGGGATTAAATTTAGTATATGAAGTTCTTTATTTTCGGAGTGAAAATTTCAAAATTTATTATTTCGGCTTATGGTATTGGCGTATTGAAATGACTCGCCTAAACAACATCAGAAAAAAGAGAGGAATCGGTATTAAAACAAAGATCCGGTTAATACGAGCATTGGTATTCCTCATTTTCATGTATGGAGTGGAAGCGTGGACTATACTGGCCCGAGAAAGAAAAAGAATTGATGCATTCGAGATGTGGTGCTGGAGACGGATGTTGGAAATACCTTGGACCGCTAAACGCAACAATGCATCAATCCTATCGCAGCTCCAAATTAAAACACGATTGTCCACCATATGCCACCAACGTATTTTTTCGTATTTCGGCCACATGGTGCGCAAAGGCGATGAAAGTTTGGAAATCTGATCATAGTTGGGAACACGGAAGGAAAACGACTACGTGGTCGTTCACCAACAAGATGGTCCGATCAAGTAAAAGACTCATCGTCCATCGCCGCAATATTATTGAGGCCAAAATATTTACTGGTTCTGCCAGAGGAGAAAAAGTCTTCTTGCCGCGTATACCATTGATCCCAAATCACCTTCCGTTTGAATTTAAAAGATAACAGTTCCTAATTAAGGTTTGTAGTCACAGGGAAAAACTCTGAAATTTGCTAGAGTTGATTTGCGGTAGGACTGTTTCAGTTTAATGTAGCATCCTCGCATATGAGCTCTTAATCTAGGTGAACTTTTGTCAATATCACACGTAGTGGCGGACAATAGCCATGAACAAAGCTCTATATTGTTACAATGATTCATATCTAGAAAAAAGAAATAATCTAAGCGGACGAAGTCGCGGGCTATAAAGCTAGTTTTATATATAAAGATATATATATATAAGTGAATCCTTATTTCCGTTGGTCACACCATAACTTAAGAACGAGTTTACCGATTTCATCCATCCTTTTTTAAAGTTTTCTAATAATCTGGAGAAGGTTCTTACGGAAAAAAAATAAGAATGTTGCGGGTGAAACCGCGGGGGACAGCTAGTAAATATATAAATAATACAGTAAAGTAAATACAGTAGATAATGCACTTATTTTTGGGTAAAATCAGTCAAATTACAGTAGACTGGCACTTCAATTAGTTCTTTTTAAAGTATGTCGAAACTGAAACCGATGTATATTATCTATCGACAGGTTGCGAAATCAATTTAAAAGGTAATTAACCAAATTAGGTCACATTCATGATAGTGAGTACATGAGAATCGATTAGAGAGAATATTAATTCGATATTAAGTGGGGTTTTTTATAAACTATGCTTAGTAATGGATTTAACTTTTAAAATTTACAAATGGAATAATTAATTAAATATTTACAATAAAAATGGAGAAGAAAAAGATCATATAGTAAATAAATAAAAGCCAAGAGTCTATGACTCGCGCACCTTCCTTCAGACCTTTCTTGGATGTATAGTTTCTTAGTTTGGGTCATAACTGTAGAAAAAAAAACGGCCAAGTGCGAGTCGGACTCGCCCATGAAGGGTTCCGTAGCAGCAAGTAACATAGTATACAGGGTGTATTTTGCATGGTAACGCAAACTTCGCGAAAAGGCTACACCTAATGCCACTAATCAAATTGTGAAAGTCATTCACCTCGCTAATGATTGGTTATAGAAATTGTCATTTTCGAGCGCGCAATGTATTGTGAACACCGCGATTTAAACGCGCGATAACGTTGTGCCTACGTAGTATGTCGCTGACTGCAGGCGAATATCGCCATAAGACACCGTTTCTAGTTTTATTTACATTGCTACTTTTAGTGAAAGTAATGAATTAATAACTTATTTATTTTAAATCTCTTTGAGTTAGGTAAGAATAACGATAATGAACAGTCTAAAGTAAAAAAAAACTCAAAAAAAATTAAAAAAAATTGGGAAAAACCGACGAAAAATTCCAACATGGGGGGGTCCAGAATCATGTCCTGGACCCATGGTATCCATTTGTGCGGCGATGTCCCTTACACGCTGTATATTTGATTTGATTAAATGAAAGGTAAATTGCGGTTTACGATTTATGACGTATTAAAAAACTACTTACTAGATCTCGTTACATCATATATTTTTTTTAGTTTTATCATTCTCTTATTTTAGAAGTTGCAAGGGGGGACACACATTTTACCACTTTGTAAGTGTCTCTAGCGCAAACTATTCAGTTTAGAAAAAAAAGATATTAGAAACCTCAATATCATTTTTGAAGACCTATCCATAGATAGCCCACACGTAGTTTAGAGAGGTAGAGCATAGCGTTTATTCGCTCAAAGAGCAGCTCGACTGGGGAAGTACCTCCACCTTACAGAATACCGCAGCCAAATAACTTTATGTTATGTAAAGTTGTGTTCCTGCGCGTGAGTAAGGTCGCCAGAGCTCATAGGGGAGGGGGAAGCACAGTTTTTCCGAAATCATCAAAATTCCTTCACAAACAATTTAGTTATGCGGTCCAGTTTTTAGGGTTCCGTAGCCAAATGGTAAAAAACGGAACCCTTATGGATTCGTCATGTCTGTCTGTCTGTCTGTCCTTCCGTATCTCACACTCATACCCGAAACTATAAGAACTATACTGTTGAAACTTGGTAATTAGATGTATTCTGTGAACCGCATTAAGATTTTCACACAAAAATAGAAAAAAAAAACAATAAATTTTGGGGGTTCCCCATACTTAGAACTGAAACTCAACAATTTTTTTTCATCAAACCCATAGGTTTTTTTTTTTTTTTTTTATACTACTAAGTCGGTAATCAAGCGTACGGCCCGCCTGGTGGTAAGCGGTTACCGTAACCATATAAACGCTTGCAACACACCAAGCATCGCTCACACCACACGTTACCGACTTATCCCCCCTCCCCAAAGAGCTTTGGCGACCTTATATATTTGGCTGCGGTATTCTGTTAGGTGGAGGTACCTAACTACTTCCCGAGTCGAGCTGCGAATGAACGCTATCCTCTCTCTTCCTGCATCCAAAAGGCCTTATTACACTATTCGATATCAAGCCAGTCTTAGTAAACTAACAACCATTTTAAATCTTCTAGTTTACGAGTAGGGTAGAACTGTTATTGATATTACTAAATTATATGACATTAAAGTTACAAGAGCACCTACCCACTATCGATGTAACTAACAAACCCAAGTACCAGAAGTACTGAACCAAAGATATTATCTGAAAAAACGTATTAACCTTGATTCAGGTTTCAGGTGTTATCTTCACACATTTAACCGTGTTTGGCTGTAGAAGTCAGCTAGCTGTGACATTAAGATATACCTACATAAAAAAGATTATTACACCGACAGACGGCGCGGAAAATGGTTTAGTTTAGACGCATACTAATTTAATGTAATTAAAAATAAGTTTAGGAGAATTCTAGGCAAAGTGATTTTTGTGTTAATATGAGCGATTATTAGATTTTATTTTTGAATTTTATACATTTGTTATTAATTTATTTATTCGTATTAAATAAAGCAGCAAAATGGTGCACAAACTTCACATTCAGGAAGTCAATCCAGTGGTGGTTTCTAGATTTAGATCGATAGCTTCACAGGTAAGTGATGGATTTAGTTTTATTTTTTTGTGTTCAGTTCTTTAGCAATAAGTCTTTGTTTTTAACCGACTTCAAAAAAGGAGGAGGTTCTCAATTCGAATGTTTTTTTTTTTTTTTTTTTTTTTTTATGTTTGTTACCTCATAACTCCGTCATTTATAAACCGATTTGGAAAATTCTTTTTTTATTTGAAAGGGTACGCTTCCCGTTTGGTCCCATTGTCATCAGATCGGGATTTGATTACTTCTTAGTGTACTTTGAAGTCGGTTTAAGGTTTTTGTAAAACAGTCCAATTATTACCTTTTGATTTTTAATACATTTTGTGACTAAAGTAACTGATTCAACAACCAACGAATTAAAAAAGGTTGTTTTATTGTTCTGGATATATTCGAGAATATTAGGATCTGTGATTATTATGCATCATCAGTGACTAACTGTTGACTACTAGGTCCACAGTCCCCAATGACTTAGTTGTCACATTATGGTTCGTAGGGGCAAGTCACTGGTGACTGTTTATTCTTCTAGCTATCAACTGGTCATTAGGATTATTAAGTGCATAGAATTGTGTCTTTAGACTTTGACAAATTATCGATCATTATTTGCACATATTAAGTAATACATATTAAGTAGTACTAGGTACGCTAAATATAGTGCTTATTAAGTTTTTCTCGAATAGGAATATTTCCATACTCGCACAGTTCTTATTTATAACGAAGCCTATTTATGTTGAATTTTCTTTAATAGATTTTAGATACAAAATATTCGGTCAAATATTTCTTACACTACAGTACCAAAGAAAAACATACATAATTTAATCAACAGAATGTTATCCAGTTAAGAGTATAAGTAATGAGTATGCTCGGACAAATGCCTATAATAATGATCTCAATAAGTTTATGAGAACGTGACTGCTTAACATTCAACTAAAAAGATGAATAGTACATACATTATGCTACAAGTGTACTTTGATAAGGGAGCCGAGAGTGTAATGAACGTGTGTGATCAATGCACACTATGCAACGTTTTTCAATACACTTGCGAGGACAAACAGACTTGTATTTTCTGAAGTAGATAATTGGAAAATAATCAACTACACAATGAGAACGTTAACAAATAGGTAGGTATGGCGCACAAGTTTTTTTGACAGCGATGCGCTGTCGCCCGCTTTTACCCGCATCAAATGCATCGAGGTACAAACTTAACATAATCGGGATTATTACCTTTCATAAAACTGAGCGGTAATGCACACGGCATTGTCATTACATTCTCGGCTCTCTCATATCGCTTAATACCGCCTTGTGCATTATGACCAACTTTGCACACATGTATCATAATGTACTATTTCTTAACTCACATAATGTACTATTTCTTAGCTAAAAAGATTCTAATTAGCACTTAAAGCGAGGAGAAAAACTGGTAATTTTCAAAAGTCATCAGGTTATTGTATGCAAATAACAAAAAATATTTTTTTTTTGTTAAAATATTTATGATTACTAACTCTTTCGAATCTTAGCAGGCAGATTGTCACGTAGTTATTGACTTTGCAAATGTTTTGTCTGTCCTAATGACCTTGAAGAGTTCATTTTATATAATTAGACCTTAGACGACCACCTGGTTAAACATCACTCATAATGTTATCAATTGATCGAACCATATAGACTCCCAATAAAATTGTAGGTAAGTATAAGATATTTTCACCACTAGTAAGGTAAGGTATACTATACTACACCTGAAAGCGGATGTTTAATAGCATTGAGTAATGATTCGTTGCGATGAACCTTCCTAGTTCTTTTACTTAGAAAATATATATGTCTAGAAAGAGTATCCCCATACTACATGACTTTTAAAAAGTGGCCAACTTTGCTACATCTTATCCTCGCGTTACGTCATTCTGCTTGTCATAGTGACGTTTATACCAGTTACCAGTTCTTGAAAAAAATCCAAGAAAATGGGGAAAAATATATTACGGTGTCGATATCTTTTTAAACTCCAAAAATAAAAGTGGAATCGGGATAATACATGATAATAAGAATAAGATTAATGGCGCCGATATAAATTAATACTTATTATTTTTACTTTGATGTCAACGAACAGTAATTATTTGCGTTGACGTTTCAAATCAAGCAAATCAAGTAAATTTTTTTTTATTTTTTTTTACTCTTTATAGGCTTGACTGCAATCTCACCATGGTAAGTGATGATGCGGCCGAAGGTGGTAAGCACACAAAGCCTAGAAGGAACTGGCTCTCAAGTGCAGCTATCGGAACACACCGAAAGGTGCTTGGCGACAGATTTTCAACTTGAGGGTGGTAGCCAGCCAGGCGGGTACTACAAAGTACCCTACCACCGTGCTATGGTTTCCTCACGATGTTTTCCTTCACCGAAAGCTCAAGCTCATTGTAGGATTCGAACCCGGGACCTTCATCTCGGTATCCGACGTCACTACCACTGAGCTATCATCGCCATTAAGTCAAATCAAGTCACATCGAGTCAAATCGAGTCAAATCAAGTCAAATCGAGTCAAACCGAGTCCAATCGAGTCAAACAGGGTCAAACCGAGTCAAATCGAGTCAAACCAAGTCAAATCAAGCAAATCTAGTCAAATCCAGTCAAATCGAGTCAAACCGAGTGAAATCGAGTCAATAAGTCAAATCGAGTCAAATCCAGTCAAATTGAGTCAACCCGAGTCAAATCGAGTTAATCCGAGTCAAACCAAGTCAAATCAAGCAAATCTAGTCAAACCGAGTGAAATCAAGTGAAATTGAGTCAAAACAAGCAAATCGAGTTAAATCAAGTCAAACATTTTTTTTGGCTAGGTCCAGAGATCTTCACTACGGCTTCTCCGAATGATGTCTATCCATTGGCTTCTTAAAATTGGATCAATTGGTATTCTGTAAAAAAAGTCTTATTATTTAAGTCAGTTATTACTAAATTAAAAAAAGGTTATTCGACACGCGTGTATGTAATATTATTGGAATTGCAAAATATTCACAATTTAAAATAGTGTCCGCCATATTGAACTATTTAGTTATTGGTCCGATTGCTCTCAAAATTGATATTTGGGAGACTCTTGGACCATATAACATGAATCTTTGCTCAAAATTGAAAAAAAATTGCCGCCATATTGAACTATTTAGTTACTGGTCCGATTGCTCTCAAAATTGATATTTGAGAGGCCTTTGGAACATAAACCATGAATCTTATCTCGAATATATATCTTATCATACACGCGTGTCGAATAACCTTATTTTTTTAATTTAGTAATATCCGACTTAAATAAAAATGTAATAAACAAAATGTGCATGGTACGCACATATACAAGTTTACATCGTACGCCTATGCAACGCGGCACTACGTAGTTCAAATGATTTTAAACAGATGGCTGTACAGTTTACTTGTATGAAGAAGTATTTTACAAAATGTTCCGGTGACCGCATCCATGGTTATATACGCATCACTGACTATGATGGAAAAACCGAAAACGACAAACACGTCAACTTAAAAAAAATAGGTCCGCCATCTTGAAATTCAAAATGATATTCGTAATTAGCTCGAGGAAAATCTTAAATTAATACCCATTTTGATTTTTTCATTACTGAAGCGACTACTTATCTTACATGACATAATCGTCATTAGTATTAAAAAAAAAACATTCGACTTTCCACTCAAAAATTCGACTTGTCCACCGTCGCTTTTGATTTATATCAGTATCTACATACTCGTATTTAACTATTGACTGATATTACCATGGGAGTTTTGAGTTCAAAAACTGGCAGCACAGGCAACACATAAAAAATGGCGCTTACTCAAAATATTTATTTTCGAAACATTTCAATGGCTTATATTGCAGAAACTAATAGGAAATATTGTTACTTACCGATGATAGGTGAGTTTTTTCGTTGGTCTAGATCGACCCATGTAGTTTTTATACACTTTTATCACACAAAACGACATTTTGAAACAATACAATTTTGGTGAATTTGGTTGTGTCCCAGTGACGTCTCGACTGACACTGAAGACGGGAAAATGATTAAGCCCCTAACAGTTAGGGGCTTTTTTTTATCTACGCGTAAACAGCTTCGTAGCTCCGTCTGGATATATCATTAGTCAAAGTTCTTTTACTATCTTGTTTTTATTTGTTGACAAGTTTTTTGCGGATAAATTCATGAACAATCAGAACTGATTTTAATAAAACTGATTATTGAAGTGAAAACTTCTTTAGCGACGTTGCTTGTGCACTTTTTGGGATGGGTAAAAATTTTTAAACTCGCGTCAGATGTCACGTGACCCTGATCACAAATTCGTAAGACGGAGGGAGAGTAGTTGCAAATTAGACTGTATTTATACTGGGGTTATGTTCAAATTCTTATAATATCCTCTAGCTAGCCGGAAGGTAGGTACCATTTTAGTTCCCATTTTAAGTTAATCGGGGGGCACGGCAGTGCCCCCGCCGAGTCGAGCGCGAAGCAAACACTGCCGTACCATCCTTTACTGGAACCATTTCGCCGCATTTTCAGGCCCCTATTTGAGAACCTCTGGATAAGACGTGAACGCAGAAATTTTCGTCATCCAGTAAGCTATAATCACATACTTAAAATCCAAAATTTCAAGTCTGTAGGTCATTTAGTTCCGAAGTTAAGCTTAAGCAAAGTTTCACATTTATGACACTCACTCACTCACTCACTCACTCACTCATGATCATCAAAATAGAACTAGTACTTCCCATAAACTCAGAGAGCTGAAATTTGGTACAGAGTTAGGGTTTAATGACCACATAAAGGGAAAACTATAAAAACTAGGATAATCGAAGATCTGGAGTACCTGGTGACCCTGATTAGAAAACACAAGAGCCCAACCAAACTATTAGAGATCGACATACCGCCTTTACAAAAAATATTCAACTTGGTGGGCCGCTTCATTTTCTACAAAAAGAAGTGAAATCCCATGACTTGGCCGTTGAACATTCTTTATACGTTGTAAGTACAGATTGGTGCAATGGTGTCATGGAACACCTGGTTTTGTACCCTTGTGTTCCCTTCAACGGCCAAGTCACACAACATTAACTATAATAATAAAGAAATCGCAGTATGGAACCTTAGACTTGGCACGACTTTGTCTAGATTTCATTACTTTTTAGAGATAAACAAGCAGCTCCATCGAGACTTGGCTAGTTTTTTACAGAATGTTTTTGATGGGATAAATTAGACTGTATTTATACTGGGGTTATATTTAAATTCTTATAATATCCTCTAGCTAGGCGGAAGGTAGGTACCATTTTTGTTCCCATTTTAATCTAATAAAAAATCTTATTCAAAAGTATTATAATATGTACATGTATCTTGAACTAGCTTTACCTTGTATAAAAACACTATTTGAAAAATGTCTAGTTTCAAAAATGCACGACGGTAATATTCAAGTTTTGACTTCTGCCGGCACTCCGGGAGTGCAACCCGTTGATTTTTTTTTTTCATTAATTTTTCTAATTCATCGTTGTTCTGAAACATACCATTCCCCCTCTTAAAATTCGCAAAAACTATTAAATTGAACATTAAATCTGAATCGCATAAAAAATACTGTGCGTTATCCATAGGATATAGACATATATGTTTCCGAAACATAGACTTTTTATATATGTTCTGTATACATATATATATAACATGCATGTATTATACAGGGTGTTGTTTTGGTCGGCGACAAGCGACCCAGGAGCGGTAGTACAAAATATATATTCCCCAAAAATGGACTTAATTCCATTAAATACTGTAAATATGTTGAGAAATACCTTATTCAATTTGAAATAAAATTACCGCAAAGTATGGTTACTAGGCACGTGCACTGACTAGAGGTAGGCACAAGCCGCCATCGCCCCACCCCTTTACTCCCTCGCACTCCCGTTGAGTATTATGTCTACACTTTAGCTTATTACATGATTTAAAAAAAAAAAAAAAAAAAAATTATGATTAAAAAAAAAAAGTATTTTTTTTATATTTTTTTTAGCACCAGTATCTATTGTATTATCGACCCTGAGTCGCTCGTCGCTGACCAAAACAACGACCTGTATATATAAACCTTCCTTGAAACATTATCCAACTGATAGTGAAAACCATATAAAATCCGTTGCGTGGTTTAGTTAGAACTAGAAGGAGTTAGCGGATAAACAGACGTGGAAAGCGACTTCATTTTATACTATGTAGTGAATAGTGATGATAAACAATAATCACTAATAGGTTCCATCACCGGGATGCTTTTCTTAATTCTTAAATATTGTTTGTGAGTTATGTTGTAAAATTATTACAGAGGAGTTTAAATAGTACCTCGACCATATCATGTGTACCTTAGAAAATTTACTTATAGGTACAGACTGAGTCAAACTTATCGGCGGCTGTGATATTAGGGCAGTGGCGAAAACGAAGATTTGCGGTACATTCGAGACGTACATGCGCAAAGCCGGCTCGCAGCGCACTTTACAGCCGCCACCAGAGGGCCTACTACGAAAAACGATACACGATAGTCCGATCATCGTTGTCAATCAATTAGCCAATAGAATTGGTCAATTTACGTCTCGTCAGTTTTGCTGCAATTCTATTGGTTAATATTTGACAACGATGACCGGACTATCGTTAATCGTTTTTCGTAGTAGGCCCTCCGAATTTTTGCCTTTGTTACGTGTGCCTTTCAACAGAAGCATAATCTATGCTTGTGTTATTTTGCCTCTATTTTATATCACAATTATCACAATCGGTAATTAAGGTATATGTTAATGAACATTCAATTAACAATTTACTTGCAGGCAATAGCATCGACGTGTTCATATGTGCTTCTCCTGGATTTGGGCATGGCGATCAGCTTTGCCACCATAGCTATACCGGATCTACTGAACGCGAAAGAAGGGCTATCTCTAGATGAAAACCAAGTATCGTGGTTTGGTTAGTTATTTCCCTTTTTCTATCATCCTAACTATAATATTGTAAATGCGAAAGTGAGTTTGTTTGTTTCTTTATTACGCCTTCACGCCTCAACTACTCAACGGATCATCATGAAATTTGGCATGCAGATAGGCTATGGTATGGAGAAGGACATAGGCTTTTTATCCCGGTAACGCGGGTGGAACCGCGGGGGACAGCTAGTTTATTATATATACTGGCCTACTAGTAGTAGGCCAGTATATATAGTAAACTACTACTAGTAGGTCAGAACTCACTTCTAGATATACCGGTTCTTAATCAATAAAATAATAATCAATACATTACAATTGTGTCCACAATCAGATTGATCATTAATATATGCTTAGTAATAATTAGGTACGTGGAAATAAGAAGCGAAACTCCATTAAAACGTCATTTGACCAAAATAGTGATAACGACCATTGAACCCTACAATAATAATGTCTTTATTCAGATATCAAGATAAAACATTCATTTATTAGTACACATAACATGAGAATACTTATTAAAAGTTCTCTTCTACACATCCACATTCTTTTGCCTCTTTCAACATCTTCCATTCTTCTCTTGCTGTTCTTGTAATTCTAATTATTTATTCTAGATCCTAATTTCAACTTCTCATCTTTTAAATTCTCTTCCACGTTTTTTTCCTGGTTCCAGTTTCGGGTACCAGGTAATGATAGACTTACTTCATTTAAAATGGTCCATCTCCATTTGTTTTCCTTATAAGATTCACAATTTTTATCCAATATTTTGAATCTTAGTGCGTGTCGCTCTTCTATACGAGGCACTCCTTGGTTTATGCATGGTTACTCCGATACTATATATACACTATATACTATATATAACTATTCAGGTACCATTTATTTTAAACTAAGTTAGTTGCATAGTGGCTGATGCATACCTAGAACATGGGAGACTACTCTCAGCCAGTACAGTACAATGACCGACCGACCGACCGAAGAACGATGATTAACAAAAAGTAGTATATGTATTATATCAGTTATCTGGTTTCCATAGTACAAGCTCTGCTTAGTTTGGGATCAGATGACCGTGTGTGAAGAATGTCCCAGGATATTTATTTATTTTATTTATTTATTAGCACTAACTGATCATCATCATATTTTTAACCATACCCCCTTTGTGTAATAGTGTGCCCCGTCTCACTCTTCACCAAATGTCACCTGTCAGATAAAGACTTCGAAATTTTAGCTAATCAACGTTTGATAACTTTATTATGAATAAGGGGGTTAGTGTTTTCTTTAAGCCTAACGGTATCTCAAATAATAATGTCCAAAGATCAGATCAGATAAGCAAAATGAAAAAGAATATGTTATATGATATTATCATATTTCAACCGGATTTTTCTGCATCTCATCAAAGCCAAGATAAACCAAGTGTTCTGTCAATAATGGCACATATAATACACACACATTTTAAGATAACCCAATAAAGCAAGACGGAAACATTGTAACATATGAATGTAAGAAGAAATTAACAAAGTACATTCTTAAAAAGACTTGCTAAGTATTTATTTTAGAATTATCTGATTAAGAGATTAGTCATTAGCCGAAGCACACTGTATCACAGTTAATAAAGACAACTAACTACGGTATAAATAACTACGGTAAATGAAAGCTCGTAAAGTATTTGCTTACTACATCTAAAATACTTTAATTAATCACAAGAAAGTGCTAAGCACATCTATAATATTAGGAACCTAGCTCTCAGAATAACTCTGAGAGTTGATTCATATCAAATGCACACACTAGTAGGTGCATGGTGTTTTTTCAACTGGAGTCGTAGCCTATTTACCACAGATCTCGAGAGATGGGCCGCGACGCTTGGATTTAGCTTAGACTTAATGTCCCACGAAACTCCCCACTTAATATCACAACTAAACGAACACCAAAAGACCAATAGTAGAATTTTTTTTACTCACACAGCCCAATAAGTCACTTGTTCCTAAGCACTTGTAAATACGCACTACTGCCTTACGCTCCTGTAGAAAAAAACAGCAATGTATGCGCTTCATGTTCTTTGTTCAAGTTGTACCTCGGTAATGACCTAGCTAAAATCATTTAAGGTATTTTTAGATTTATACTTTAAATATGTGAAAAATTGTATACTTAAAACTGATAAGTGACACCATGATTCTTGTAGTTCACATGAAGGCTTTGATTTTTGCAGTCGATCACTGAACAATACGGCATTTAAATAAATATCGTCCGCTCGCGCACTTACCTGGAATAGATTACGACTGACGCGATTTTTGCGGGGTGTGCCGTGAACGCTGCATATAACTGTCGTGTTCCGCGTTAGACAACCTCTCTATCGATCTCTGTGATCATCGATTTTTTTTTAAATTATTCTCAATTTTCAGGCAGTATTTCATC
Source organism: Polyploca ridens (assembly GCA_951394255.1). Classification (NCBI taxonomy): domain Eukaryota; kingdom Metazoa; phylum Arthropoda; class Insecta; order Lepidoptera; family Drepanidae; genus Polyploca; species Polyploca ridens. The sequence continues at coordinate 5,849,649 of OX596264.1, read as the reverse complement.
TCTAACGCAACCTTGCGGAGCATTTCTATCCGGACCCTTAGTGGACTACTTCGGCAGAAAGAGGGCTAGCTTACTTGTGAACATCCCACATTTAATAGCCTGGATCCTAATGTACTTTTCCTGGAACCTGCCATCATTGTTCATAGCTAATGCATTGCTTGGAATAGGAAATGGGATAATGGAAGCGCCTGTCAATTCCTATGTTAGTGAGATAAGGTGAGCATAAAATACACTGACTGAGAGACGACGTAAAGCCTAAATCGGTCTAGAGAGAGAGAGAGATATAGAGATTTGAAATTGGGATGAAATATATCTTGAGTACCTTAGAGTTGCACTAAGAAACAAGAACAGGTGCTTGTGAGGGCTGATCTGCTATTTGTGTATGAAATATCGATTCAGTCAAAGTAGTTTTGCTGACGCGGCAATCAATTGTTGTCAGTGTCAGTAAAGAGTCATTGCTGAGTTTATTGCCGGCTCTTCTCAGCAAATACAATCTTCCGAACCGGTATTAAGAGTATTAGAGTCAGATTATTCATAAAGTGTCTGCGAAGGTCTCTGAAATAAATGATTTGAATTTTGAAAAGGATGATGAACGCACTGGGCGTATGATTAATAGTTATAACTGTTATCTTGCAAATGATTTTGTCGTCGAAATGAGATATAATATGTCTGTCATATAACATTTCATAATATTTTGATATGTATAGATAAGATTTTAGGTCAATGTTAATATTTGTCTAGTTAGATTTCCCAATACAAGACGAAATGAAATGAATGTTTTTGAAATGTAAAGGTTCGACTAAGACACAGATTACTATATGTGACTTAGGTGCTGCACAGACGTGTGTACTGTGTCGGATACAAGCTACCAATGAATATTTGAAACCGTAGTTGCTGTGTCCTGTAGCGGCGATCGGACACAGTTTAAGTTACGTCTGCGCAGGGAGTGGTAGCTTGTATCCGATACAGGACACACGTCTGTGCAGCGCCTAAGATACGCGAACCAAGCATGAGCCGAGCTCACGTGGAGCACGAATTCGGGTAGCGTAGATGGACTCACTTGACATCGCGAGTGACAAACGAAAAATGGCTCGGCTCGTGCTTGGTTCGTGTAGCGTAGATGCACCATAATGTTTTGCTACTATCTTAATGACCCGTATTGAGATTGAAAATCAATCTTAGTTAAGTTTATCTGAAGCATGTCATAATATTTTTAACCGACTTCAAAAAAGGAGGCGGTTCTCAATTCGTGTTATATCTTTGGATGATATAATGGTGCCAAAATAAAACGATAAATTTGGATAATTCGTTATAATTAATAAAAAAGGTGTAGCGCGTTTGAGGTCTGAGGCGTGAATGACGTAGGTACATAATTCTCTATACAATGCAATAAATATAAGCGCCTGATTCAAGTCGAAGCGAAAATGTGCCTCCTCTCAACTAGAAGGCGTTTAAGGCTGCGCCTGAACATATTCCCGGCCGTTGAAAGGTTGCTTCTTTCAACTCTTCAGCTCATCTTCTGTTGGAAGTGGACAGAGGCGCACTAAGGCGCGGCGCACGCAACCCTTCGTAGCGTAGACATCCGCGACACGTGCAGTCTGATCTGGTCCATAGATGAGGCGCAGAACCCGTCCAAGCCTCCATTGTAATGGTGAGGTATTGTCTTCTGCCAGCAGCACCATGTCCCCGACGTTAAGTTTAGCAGTATTGGCTCGCCATTTCGTTCTTTGTTGCAGCTCGGAAAAATATTCCTTTTGCCATCTTTGCCAGAAGTGTTGTCGTATCTTTTCAAGGCGTTCATAGCGTTTGAGTTGGCTATCCTTGCACTGGCTAAGGTCCGGAGCAGGTAGTGCAGTCAACGGTCTCCCGATGATGAAGTGTCCTGGAGAGAGGGAGAGGAGATCGTTAGGACAGGATGATAGAGGGCACAAGGGACGACTATTCAGAATCGCCTCCACTTGTGCAAATAACGTAGAAATTTCCTCGAAGGTTAGATGGCTGTTGCCAATAACATGTTTTATGTGATGTTTAGCAGACTTTACCCCTGCTTCCCATATGCCACCGAAATGAGGAGAGTAAGCAGGAATGAATTTATAGTTAATACTTTGTTGACTTGCAAAATCAAATAAAGGTTCCTGGGTTTGTTTTATAAAATCTCCTATTTCTTTCGTGGTGGCAACGAAATTAGTTCCATTGTCGCTATATATTATCGTTGGGTCATATTAATCAAATTAGACACAAACATATGACCTAATCCGGCGTATTTATTGATACATTTTGAGTATTCTATTTTTAACATAAGATATCGTATTCATTTCGTTTCTAAAATATTAAATTGTGATAAATAAATTTTAAATTAATAATATTTTCTATTTTTGAGTTTTACATAAAATCTACCTAAATTGTCTAGAATAGATTTCAATAGTAAATTGCAACTTTCAACTACATTAGACGCAGCTGTGTTTTCTATACGTTTGACCTTGAGCGAGTCAATGAGGTTTCAATTTAATGACAATCTGGTCTTTAGGGACTCAGATATAAAAGATGATTGGCTGCCACAATCCAAATAGGCACGAACTTTAATCTTTAGCTGATTAACTGGCTTCGTAACCTCAATCATGGCAGCAGCTACGAACTTTAATCTTTAGCTGATTAACTGGCTCCGTAACTTCAATCATGGCAGCAGCTACGAACTTTAATCTTTAGATGATTAACTGGCTCCGTAACCTAAATCATGGACTACCATGATTGACTACCATGTTCTAATAGCTACTGAACTATTAGAACTTGAATTTATTCTTGTATTGAATAATTAGTAATAGTACATGTCATTGGTTCGACTTTAGTGACAATCTGGTCTTTAGGGACTCAGATATAAAAGATGATTGACTACCACAATCTAAAAAGGCACGAACTTTAATCTTTAGCTGATTAACTGGCTTCGTAACTTCATGGTAGCAGTAGCCAATAGAACTTGATTAATTTGTGTATTGAATAATTGCAATTAGTACCTCTATTTAGTTTTGCAAGTCATCAACCCTAAATTGATAATGCCTCAACTTTACTAGCTTTAAATTCAACTCAGTTGATTGAATATTTATTAATCCTTCTTGACCAGAAATAACATTCAAATATTTTTTTTAATATAGTGATTTGTCCTTCGGCGGACACCCGTTTTGTCATTAATTCTTTGTAACATTGTTTATCTATCGTCATTTTGAAGTTAAGACTATGAATTAACGATTCAAATAAAACTACTATTATTATAGAAAACTACTTAAAATACTGAATTGAATGGCTCACGCTCCTCATTTCGGTGACACTTGCCGCACAGGAAAACCGCGCTGCATTCACAACGGCAACCAGCCGGCACCCGTGGAATGTAGTAGGTACTATCTGGAAATTATGTCGAAGTAATATGAACATTGTATATTGGCTTGATTTTAAACGACTTCGAAGAAGGTAGAAAAATTGAGAACAAAGAACTTGAAATGAACAATGGAAAAATTGAAAAAGGTCCAATTTTTGGCACAATTTTAGAAATATTGTTTTAAGTATTATAAAATATGACTAAATAGGGTATAATTAGCTTAATTTTGAGTTAAATTATTGATTTGGACTGATTTTAAGAATTTTATTTTATTAATGTGGGTAGAAAAAATCGAAAATGATGATGCAATTTCGATCTTTTTACAAGAATTTTGCTAAAATTGCAAAGAAATACGTTTATTTGCACAAATAGATTAGTATTCTGAATAGTTATAAAGGATTTATTAGGTATAAAGGAGTTTTGGATGATTTTTATGTTGAAGGAAGGACACTTATCTTTGGGTGAAAGTCGTTGCACGATGTGATACTTTAGCTGTATCACTGCTCGAATCCTGGATCCTTAGGCAATCCTGGCTTACAACGCTTCGTCCACTGGAACTCTGTGGCTTTAGAACGTCCACTGGAAGGCTCCTCTGGTCCGCACGGCTTAGACGACGTGGCTTTTCTTCGTCAAAATTCTTCACTTTTATACGTAAATTTCGCGGTTTCTTGATTTCCCCTCATGGGCCACCATGTTATATCTTTGGATGATATAATGGTGCCAAAATAAAACGATAAATTTGGATAATTCGTTATAATTAATAAAAAAGGTGTAGCGCGTTTGAGGTCTGAGGCGTGAATGACGTAGGTACATAATTCTCTATACAATGCAATAAATATAAGCGCCTGATTCAAGTCGAAGCGAAAATGTGCCTCCTCTCAACTAGAAGGCGTTTAAGGCTGCGCCTGAACAATTCGGTAGTTTTTTTTTTATGTTTGTTACCTCATAACTCCGTCATTTATTAACCGGATTTGATTACTTCTTAGTGTACTTTGAAGTCGGTTTAAGTTTTTTGTAAAACAGTCCAATAATTTCACATAAGAATACTTATTAATATTTCATTTGTTTAGGAGTTTATGTAAAAATCATATTTACAGTGAACCATCAATCCGTGGAGCATTATGTACAGTTATTCAATTGTTCTCGTCTCTGGGTATCTTCGCTATGTACTTACTTGGTGCAGTCGTGCCGTGGCGGGAGGCTGCCCTCATCTGCATTGCATTTCCTATTGCTGCTATCATATTAGTATTGCTTGTAAGTATGTTACATACACCATATTATTGAGCTAATGTCATTCTTTCAAAATTACCGAACCAAAAAGGTAAAAAGGAACCCTTATGGTTTCACTCTGTCCGTCTGTGTGTCTGTCTGTCCGTCTGTCACAGCGGTATATTTCAGTACCCGCTAATGCTATTGATTTGTACAGGAAAGTTAATGCAGTACTTACTCAACTTAATTGGAATTGTTTTTTTTTTTAATAAATTTTTATTTTCTTTACAAAAGGGGCATAATAGGGGACTGAAATTTCGAAGTAAATAAATGAGATATCATTATATCCGTTTTTTTATCAATGATACTTAGCTTGGTGAGCATTTTGGTCTAGGAAAAGTGTGTGGAAAAATAAGTTTTTGTTAAAAAAATATATTTTTAATACAAGCTTTTTTTGGTGACTGTACTTGCATTGTCTTCCAATAGTGTGTGAAGTGGGTGAAATTCGACTTGCAAGATTCCACCCGAACGAACAAACATACATACATACATTGCAAGTTAAATAAAAGTTTGTAAATATACGAAATTTCAAAGTAATTACGTAGTACGTAGGAGCTTAACCAGTAATTTATAATATAAAAGTTTTAAACCCAGCTAACAAACAATAATTATTATTATACTACTTTCGAAATCATTAAAATTGAAATACCTACAGTGTGTACCTACGGTTGTTTTGAATCAAATAAACAATAATGCTACTTGTATTTCAGGCACCAGAAACTCCAGTATGGCTTCTATCACAGGGTAGGGAGAAAGAAGCAATGAAATCACTGTGCAAGCTCCGTGGCTGGACCACTCCCGATAATGTTCGTAAAGAATTCGATGAGCTGGTCGTGTACTCCAAGGACTTGCAACTCTGTGTCATTTGCCAGACTGAAAATCAGAAGCCACAGAATTGTGAGCATGATAAGATGAATGCTTTTAAAAGGTAAAATGTTCTACTGTTTTGTGTAATTTAATTCATATATAGTCAACAAGACTAGTATAGCCAAGGAGTATTTAAATCTCCCTGGTACCTATAGCACACAAAGCATCTGTTACTAAATATTATGGACACTTTAAGGCACCGGAAAAGAAATGTGGACGTAATTGTACCTATTGTTAAAATATGTCTCATAAACAGCCTAGTTCTTGTCATTGTAATTTATCATTTAGGTAAGTTCATGGTATATTAGCATTTTACGTTTAATTGTATCATAAGTCTTTTTAGACAGGCATTATTTATCATCAGTTTGCTGTTTTAGTAGTAATTGGTAGATTTATTCAGTTTTTTGTACCTAAATAAACCATCCTTCAAGGCAGATGTGGAAGAATAACCAACTATCTCTGGCACCAGTCTCTTACAAAATAGATTATCAATATTTTTTCAGTTAACTTAGTGCTAGTTGGTAAGTGTAAGCAAAGAATTAATAATATACTACGCACAAGACTACAAGCGTAAAGAACCTTTAGTAAGAGCATAGAATAAAGTAATTTGAAAATGAATTAGCCAATCCGCAGATGAGAAGATTGTAGAAGGGTCTGGTAGCGGACTGTATATAAATGATAGGCAGGTACTGGTACAACTTCCCTTTATTGAGGGCACAAGAAATACAAAGCAAAGAGACCGACAAAATTGCGTACATACGGCACCACGGTTAAAAACAAAGTGAGCGTGTGGCGTTGCTAGTTGACGTCTGTCAAGATGCCGTTACAATTTTTTATACATTCTAATTTAGTTGGGCACAATTCCCAACAAAGATAAATAATTAGTTACAAAAATCCAACACCAAACTTTGCTATTAAAACTTTTCAGGAAAATGCTCAAGTTTAAATACGTGATGCTTTGTAAGGAGACCATGAGGCCGTTAGTGCTGGTGATGCTATACTTCACATTCTTTGTAATGAGCGGGCTCCACCCCATTAAACCTAACATGGTCAACATTTGTGGAGCACTTGGAATGGCTGATGATGGCAAAAATATCATGGTAAGAACTGAATACATTTGAGTGATAATATTTAAAAGCGAATGTGTTTCTAAATTATCTACGTTATAATTCTTTCCATTATTTTTCAGGTCATGGTTGGTGTTATCACCTTGGTTACAAGTATTTTTGTAGTAAGCGTCATCAAATTCACGGGCAAAAGGAAGCTTGCCCTCACTGCCATGCTTGGCACTGCCTTATCCTGTACAGCACTCAGCGTGTATGCTAAAATTAATATACCTGATTCAGTATTCTCATACGATACATCAACATTCCCTAAGGAAACTAGACGTCTTCCTTTAGTACTGTTCTATTTGTTGGCTACATTCACAGGACTAGGTGTACCATGGGTTATTCTGGGAGAAGTGTTTCCCTTCAGGTAAGATTTCTTTAACTTTTATTGTATATCGTAGATTATTTTGTTGATACCTCTTTGGTTTTGATATTTCATTTTGGGTCTGATTTAATGTATGTTCATACTGGCTTAACTTTATTAGGAAACTTATTTGAATTCGATAAATTTATCTTAGTTATCTTTGCAGGAGTCGCGCTACAGCCCAAGGAATAGGAGCTGCTAGCAACTACATCATTACCTTCCTAGGTTCAAAGACATACATCGACCTAGAAACCCATACTAAACTATGGGGAACCTTCGCAACCTACGCCGGCTTTGGATTTGTGGGGACCATATACTTATATTTCTTTATGCCGGAGACAGAAGGCAAAACTCTCCAAGAAATTGAAACTTACTTCAACGGAGAACTCAAAACATTTGCCGATGATCCAGTCATCAATGCTGTGAAGAGATTAAAACGATAATTTGGTGGAATAGATTTGAATCAAAATGTCATTGCACTAATTCGGGTTAATTATGTTCGATGCCTACATTATAACAGGTGGAGATTTCGAGATGGCATATTTTGAAAACTTATGTTGGGATAGTCATGCTGATCAATTTTTACTATGGGACCAATGGTGAATTCTCAAAAAAAAATTTTAACTTTCCATAGTACCTAAATGGCCCTGATTCACAACTAAACTAATTTTAATGTTACTATGTCTCTTTCTAACAAAGAACATAAGAAAAGGATGCAAGAAATTTAGTCCTGTCAAATTAGTCCAATGCTTGTTTTCAATATAAATTTAGTCGCCATCTATCGCGGTTACGCCTAAATACACGCAAAATAAGACGGCAAAGATTAATTTGACCACTTAAAATATGTTCTATCCTCTTTCAATAATGTTCGTAAGAAAGAGATGAGATGTGACTAAAATTAGTTTAGTGCGATTTACAACAGAATCGGCACCAATGTCAACCTTGTTCGATCATAATGTATGAAAAGTTTTTTTTTTTTGAGAATTTAGTGTTTGTCCCATAGTAAAAGTTGTTCAGCATGACTAACCCAACATAGGTTTCGAAAATATGCCATCTCGAAATCTCCACCCAGTATAAGTTCATAAACGATGACAATGCATCTATAAAACATTTATTTGTGTCCAATGGAGACGAGATTTTTACTTAGTGCTAATGCTCGAAAAAAAGAACAAATTATGTTCATTGATATTATTTATTAGGTCAAGGAAAATGATTCAATGCACTGTTCTAAATCCAGTAATAATAAAAATCTGCGCTCTGGGGTTATCTTATCCTTACAAAGTTACTGGTTGGATTGAGCTCCGAACACTTCATATTGGATCGACTTGTGTATTTGAAAGATTAGGTTTAAGTCTTGAACGATTTAACCTCTGGACGTGAAGCAAGACAAATTAGTATGAAATCACGTTCAACCAACTTTTGCGGGGGGATGTCACTCTCACAAAGATCTATTTTACGTAATTATTACAACGAATGCAGAATCGTGTGTATTTATACTTCACGCATACTACTATTTTTATTTGTGTGCTATATATTTATACTATTTTTGCATAGCACGCTCTCCTTTTCTAATTACAACAAATACGAAATTTCTTTACGAACTACATACACAAAATTCACATTTACACTAGTGCATGACACAATCGATACGGTAAGTCGATTAACGAATGAACGATTTTCGGTACGGTATAGCAAGTAACATAATAATTTTCCGTCTATTTGCAATAAGTCATATATTTTATTTATTAGTTATCGTTTGCTAACTTTTTAGATTATGGCATCTTACTGATATTATAAATGTGAAAGTTACTTTAAGATATCGATGTTTGAAACTAATCATGTATAAACAGCTAAATTGATAAATTTGGCAAGAAATAGGAAAAAAGCCGTAGAGCGGAAAGTAGTAGTAAATCATTGGTAATACGTAATAATAAAACAACTTGACCTATTATGTTGACAATTTGTTCTGTTTGAAGGGGCATGCTACAGATATTTTTTAGACAATAGGGTTTTCCCAATGGACTACAACATGGGGTTCTTCAAAAAGGGTGTGAAGAGATTTCTGCAGGGTCGGCAACGCGCGAGTGACTCCCCTGGTGTTGCAAGCGTCCATAGGCTACGGTAACCGCTTACCATCAGGCGGGCCGTATGCTTGTTTGCTACCTAAGTAGTATAAAAAAAAAAAAAACATATAATGTATTTAAAGAGAGCTTTGTATGGAACCCTAATGCCCATTTTCGCCAACAACTCTTAAATAATAAGTAACCCTTAGGCGCCGATCCCGCAGAGATAGTTCTGGAGTTCCGAGTTCAGCATTCCGTGTTGACTATTGTGCACACAGCAAGCAGTCTAGAGTTCTAGAGTTCTGCAATATTCGCTACTGATCGCACATCATACATTATTTTTACTTTCAAAGGCCCCACATAGCTTACAGTCAACGCGGAATGCAGAACTCGGAACGCGAAACTCTAGAACTTTTCTCTGTGGGATCGGCGCCTTAAGGCGGCCCTCTGTGGCCGGCGCAACTTCAACGCAAGCATAGTCTAAAAGCTTGTTGTTTCATCCAACGTAATGTTTGACTGCGAAAAAAGAGAGACAGCATCAAAGCTATAGGTTATCAGTCGGTAAATTCCGCTGATCACTCGCGGCCGCTTCGCTAGGTGTGTTTTTCGGAGGCTTTGACTGAATTTGTTTCACACTTTTTTTAAATTACGCCTAGATACACGGCTAGATATAGTGCACAAGATACTAATTTGTTCAAAACATTTAACGAAAAATGTTCAACCATGCCATAATAAGTACAGTGGTTTTGTATGAAAAGTATGACGAATTGAGTGCTCTTAAGGCTAATTAGGTAACACTTAACGCTAGTTTTATTTTCAATGATATTTAGGTAACACCTACATTAAAAAAAACTTGCAAGTTTGAGGTGGTATATAAAAGAATTTGGAAATGTATGCTCTAATAAATAGATATTTATACCTCTATGGTTTATAACTAACCTATAGTAAAGTTTAACATAGACGTAATTAGGTAATATATTGCGTACGCAAAATCTTTCATTCGTTTTTATTATTATCGATATTGTTCTCGACAGTGTTAAGCACTAGTTCTAATATGACAATCATGTCATAATAATAATGAATGAAGGATATAAGCCGACTATGTATGAAAGTGATAGTTTTCGGTATTATCACATGGAAGTTTTGGTTTATTTAATATGGTTGGATAATGTTTATGCATGATTCGAATTAAAATGATTTTAATGTAAATTACCTGTAAAACTGCAATAAAAATATACTTACTTGTGAAATTAAATATTGCTCTTTCCACTACTATAATTTCTACGTGATTTCACGGCACATTTCGTCATTTTCTCCTAATGTTTTCTCGATGACATTGAATGTTATACTGCGACAACTGTCATTATTTTTTTCAATACCATGCCTAAAAAGCATGGTTCGTGGCGAAAGGGGTGTAGGCGCGGTCACTATTAGGACAGGTCCAGAGGTTAAATCGTTCAAGGTTTAAGTATTCAGAATATTTATAAATTAAATTATAAAATAAAATAATTAAATAATTTTAACAATTTTATGTTTTTATATTTTATTAGGTAGAACATAGTTGTTGTAATAGTACATTATGATACATGTGTGCAAAGTTGTTCATCACAGACGAGGCGCGAACGCGATAAGGGAGCCGAGAGTGTAATGATCAATGCACGTACGCGTGTCATATATTGTTTTTCAACACACTTGCGAGGAAAAAATAGACTTGAATTTTTTTAAGGCGCGGACAGCTCACGATTTCAAACGACGAATGCACTCACACAACCTAGAATGTGGAATGACTGATGTGTGTGTACTTTTGGAAAATTGCATAGTATATGTAAGGAAATCAGAATAGATACGGATTTCTTAATGTATTGACATGTTGATACATAATATGAGACGATTAACAATTTTCAAAAAAAAAATATCATTGATGTCTAATATAATAATCTATCTATTTATTTTCATAACAGTATAAATTATTTAGGTCCTTACATATGAATTAGCCTTTTGTCGTACTGACCACTTTGATCTCAAATATCTCCTCTTTGGTTAAGAATTCCAAATTCAAATTTATAAATTTATTTAGCTGGTACATTTGAGTTTTGAAAACAGTCATTCATTTGTATTTTCCTCATTATTTTTTTCTTTGGCGTCGCTTATTACCACACAATGGAAAACATGAAATATCGGTATATTTACGAGTACGAGTTCTGCCGTGGTACCAGTGCTGCATAAACAGCTCGAAAGATTAATTATGTGTACGGCGCTGGTGTCGCAAAAGAAAGCACGGTACGTTTTTGGTTTCAACGTTTTCGTTCCGGAAAAGTCGGCCTTCAGAACCAACCCCGTGGACGGCCGAAGACCAAAGTGGAAAATGAAGAATTAAAGGCTATTGTGGAAGCGGATCCATTACAAAGCACTTCAGAGATAGCAGGCTTCGGGGTAAGTGATAAAACTGTATTAATCCACATGAAGCAAATCGGGAAAGTAAAAAAACTTGAACGATGGGTACCTCATGAATTGAGTGAATCGAACTTGCAAACACGCGTCGACTGCTGTGTTACTTTGCTCAACCGACTCAATAATGAAGGGATTTTAAATCGAATCATTACTAGTGATGAAAAGTGGATACTGTACGATAATCGGAAGCGCTCGTCGCAATGGCTGAACCTTGGAGACCCAGCCAAATCCTGCCTTAAACGAAAATTGACTCAGAAAAAGTTACTTGTGAGTGTTTGGTGGACTAGCGCCGTTGTCGTTCACTACAGCTTTCTAAAATCTGGCCAAACGATTACGGCAGATATCTATTGTCAGCAACTGCAAACCATGAAGAAAGAACTAGCTGCTAAACAACCGAGATTGGTCAATCGCTCTAGGCCACTGCTGCTTCACGACAACCCAAGACCACACACTGCACAACAAACAACCGCTAAGTTAGATGAGCTACAATTGGAATGTTTGCGACATCCACCGTACTCCCCGAACCTTGCTCCAACAGATTACCATTTTTTCCGGAATTTGGAAAACTTCTTACAAGGAAAAAAATTCAACTCCGATGCGGCAGTCCAAACCGCCGTCAAAGAGTTTATTAATTCTCGCCCCCATGGTTTTTTAGTAAAGGGATCAATAAACTACCTATGGGATGCAAAAGTGCATAGATAACAACGGTGCATACTTTGATTAATTACATATATTTTACAAAATAAAAATGGACTTTATATTCCTCCCGTTCAAAACGCCAATTTCATATGTAATGACCTAATATTATGTAACTTAAACTGTTCACCACTACTGAGCAAACTGCTCTCAATTCGTATTGCACCCTCCGCTGAAATGTGCTCCCGGTTAAATATGATTGAAAATGACGTTTTGTCACAAAACCTGTAAAAAAACATTTTATAGATAAAAAGGTATATAAACCAAAGGAGATTGACCATATTTGGGCCCACTATTGTGTCATCGCGTGTCTCAATTAAATATGATTAAAAAATCAAGTCTTATTTTATTATGTTCATTCACAAAATATTAATATTTTTCTATCCCGAGGATTAAAAGCAGCATTAATAATATATTCGCTTGAACTCCTTTACACCTGTAGGTACGCCTTCCGCACCACAGATATCTGAAACCGTACGCCATCCGAATCACAGTTTTATTAATATCGAATGTTGCGAGGTGTTAAATTAGGTTTGTCGTAGTTAAATACGGTCTATATAGCTTTTTCTGTTGAATAACGCTAGTAATGATGAAACGAAATTACGAGAGTGATATTAGATAATATTCGTCGGTTAAAGGTAGCAGAAATGCCAAATACACATTTTATTTATAATTGTGTTTGATGACAATAATTATTTTCCAAACAGAATGTAATGTAAGAACCTATTACAATAATAGTATAGTTATAAAAAGTAACATGTAACATAAAATAATTTCTTAAAAGTATTAATTTATTTTACGAAAAATAAAATCTTCTTAGTTTTAAGTTTGGCAACCAAATCCTTTTTATGAGTACTTATTTTTGCCACTGTCATGTTATATTATAAATGTAAGTTTGGCAACCGAATCTTTTTTATGAGGACTCATTTTTGCCAGTGTCCAGTTATATTATAAATAGGTAAGTTTGGCAACCAAATCTTTTTTACGAGGACTTATTTTTGCCAGTGTCGAGTTATATTTTGAATAGGAAGTTTGGCTACCAAATCTTTTTTATGAGGACTTATTTTTGCCAGTGTCAAGTTATATTATAAATAGGTAAGTTTGGCAACCGAATCATTTTTATGAGGACTCATTTTTGCCAGTGTCGAGTTATATTATAAATAGGTAAGTTTGGCAACCAAATCTTTTTTACGAGGACTTATTTTTGCCAGTGTCGAGTTATATTTTGAATAGGTAAGTTTGGCTACCAAATCTTTTTTATGAGGACTTATTTTTGCCAGTGTCAAGTTATATTTTAGTTCTGGTCACTAAATAAATCATTTTCATATAGTCCGCACTATCAGTCACCGTCCGTAACAGATATATTTTAGTAAAATAGTTGTCATTGTACTAAAACTTCTCACGGACCTTTTGAGACAACATGAAAAGTCACAATATACATAATTCATTTCACTGAACTTGTGTGCACATAGATTGATCTTTATTGGATAAAACACCACTGATAATATGCATTAACCTGAAATTACAGGAATTTATGGAAATAAAACGAAGACGCTATGTGACTTTGCAAGATCCCGCCAAAAAGTCTAGCATACCTACGTTTAATCTTTTGCAAAACATTACAATAAACACAAATTGTTTTTTTTTAGTGGCCTCCATTAAAAAACCTTAAGATTACCGACTTACTAATTCTAAACCATTGAATTACTAGAACAAACTATGTAAATAGCCATTTTTTGCATTTTAGAACCTTAAATTCTGCATCAGAAAAAAGAAAAAAGCTCTTAAACCCGGGTCAAAAAATTAAAACTGTTTACTGATTATGAAAATATAGTATTTTTTCTACAAAATAAAAAATAAATCATTGTGACACAAACATTTTAGAAGTGGAACTCCCCTTAGAAAATGGTCATTCTCCTTTTTACATACCTACCGAAGAGATAGGATTACTAATAATCCATGATATAATCAAGTTTTAAAGCTGCCATATTTTATGTATGTGAGTTGCCGCGACTTTAAATTTAATTTCCCATTAGAGGAGAGAGATTAGAATCTATATATTTTTTACTGAACGCAGCCAAATCTTCGCCGATACACACATACGTAGGCATCAGTACCCCGAGTGTAAAGTTTGCAAAGAATTGACGTAACTATTTCAAATTCAAATTCAAATTCAAAAATCATTTATTCAAATAGACCTTCGCAGGCACTTATGAAAAGTCTGACTCTAATACTCTAATACCGGTTCGGAAGGTTGCATTTGCTGAGAAGAGCCGGCAATAAACTCAGCAATTACTCTTTTCAAAACAAGCTTAGATTAATTACATAATATTTACATTCTAATCGCACTGACAACAATTGCGTGCCCCGGCGCGGCCGCAAAACTACAAAGTAGACTGAATCTATATTTAATAAGTAAATAAATAAATGGCAAACTTAAGCAGACCAACCCCCACAAGCAGCACCTGTTCACAAGTATGACGCGTGTGGCAGCCATCGCCCTCCTCGCCATATTGGAGGGAAGTGAGCGACCCGTCACACGACGCCGCCGCAAGCAAAGGCCTTAAAGTGAGCATGACTTACTTAAGTCTGGCTTAGAAATAAAAAATAAACTAAAGGGAAACTACTAAACACGCAATTTGTTATCACTGTGACTATTGACAAGTTTATACTAAATATCATTTAGGTATATGTATAGAAAATATAACAATTAAGGAGACAGACATAATCTATTGAAGAATTTAGAAATAAATGAAAAACATTAAATTGAATTAATTACTATAAGTAATAATCTGTAAATTAAACAAAAAATAAAAAAAAGATAACTTATAATAATAATAGCATACTTAGAATTAAAATGGACCTTGAACTAGCTGCTAAGTGAAGCAGGTGCAGAGAGAAGCTACTTCCATACATCCTTGTCGTCAATATAATGAGACACTTTATAATAGGCCCTACTCAACAACCGCTTTTTGATATGTTCCTTAAATTTAAAAAAGGACATACTGGTCACGCTATGAGGAATTTTATTGTAAAATTGGATACAATTCCCAAGAAAGGACTTATTTACTTTAGCTAATCTAAATCTAGGCACAGTTATTTTGTCTTTGTTTCTAGTGTTTCTATCGTGATAATCACTATTGACTGGAAACAAATTAATGTTTTTACGAACATACATAATATTTTCAAAAATGTACTGAGAGGGCAAAGTTAATATATTAATTTCCGGAAATACCTTTCGCAGAGATTCGCGAGACCCCAAACAGTAGATGGCGCGAATTGCTCTTTTTTGCAATACAAAAATTGATTCCAAGTCTGCGGCAGAACCCCACAGCAAAATACCGTAAGACATAAGGCTATGAAAATATGCAAAATAAATTAATCTGGCTGTATTAATGTCCGTCAGTTGCCTTATTTTGCTGACTGCAAAAGCAGCGGAGCTCAGTTTACCACCTAAGGCTTCCAGGTGAGCACCCCACTGCAATCTACAGTCTATGGTCAGACCAAGAAAAACAGTCTTATCTACTACATTAAGTTTAGTACCGTCCACAATAACATTGGTATCAACTTTTGGTACGTTTGGTAATGAAAATCTTATACATTTAGTTTTTTTAGAATTTAGCATTAGATTGTTGGCAGCAAACCATTGAGACACAGTTTCCAGAGCGTGGTTAACTTTTAAAAGGTCTTTGTCTTTTCTATCTACTTTAAATATCAGAGACGTATCATCTGCAAACAAAACGACATCTGATAGTTCTTTCACCATGTAAGGTAGGTCATTTATATAAACTAGAAACAGAAATGGGCCTAAAATCGAGCCTTGAGGTACGCCTAATTTGACTAAGGAGCCCGATGACACACTACCATTGATTCCTACTTTTTGTTGGCGCCCTGAAAGATAGGAAACCACAAGATCGAGGGCCACTCCGCGAATTCCATATAACTTAAGTTTAAGAGCTAGCGTTTGGTGATCTACGCAATCAAATGCCTTGGAGAGATCACAAAAGATACCAATAGCATCGTGTGAGCACTCCCAGGCCTGAAAAATATGCTTAATAAGTTTAGCTCCCGCATCCGTAGTGGACTTACCTCTTGTAAAACCGAACTGATCATCATGGAGTATCTTGTGGTTATTAAAATGCCTTAACATTTGGTTTAGCACAATCTTTTCAAAAATCTTGCTTAATGCAGGAAGTACTGAAACAGGTCTATAATCTGAGGGATTGTTTTTACATCCCGATTTAAAGATTGGAACAATTTTGCTGTATTTCATTAAGTCAGGAAAGTTGCCCTGTTCGAGACATTGGTTAAAAATTAGGGCTAAAATAGGGGCAATATTGAAAATAATTGACTGTATAACCTTAACTGACAAACCCCATAAGTCTTCTGTATTTTTCATATTTAGTGACTTAAAAGCCGTGATAATGTCATAGTCATTAACCTGGGTGAATGCGAAGTCTGGAATATTTTGTTGAAAATTATTCTGTAAAATCGATTCTGCTAACGTGGAAGACGAAGCAAGATTTTTAGTAGCCTCCATAGGTATATTTGAGAAAAAAGTTTCAAAAGCAGATGCTACTTCTAATTTACCTGAGATTAATGTATCATTAATTTTAAGAGAAAAAGTATTATCTTTGATTTTATTCTTACCAGTCTCTGTATTAATAATCTGCCACACTGTTTTAATTTTATTATTAGAACTATTTACCCTATTGCCTATGTAGATGGCCTTTGCTCGAATACAAACCTGTTTAAATATCTTGGAATAGTTTCTAACATATATATGAAAGTTTTCATTACTATTGTAAGATCTCTGATGGTAAAGATCATACATGTTATCCCTACTCTTCCTGATTCCTTTAGTTGCCCAGTTACAGAATTGAAGTTTATTATTATTTACCTTCTTAGTTTTGATTGGACAAGATACATTAAATTCGTTGCAAATATCTTTAAATATTTTTTCATAGTTTACATTTGGATCATCAGAAGTATATGTAGTGTTACTAATTTTATAATCCATATTGACGCTGAAATTATTTAATCTTGTTTTATTAACTGACCTAAATGTTTTCGTTACGGATGAACTAAGTTTTTTACACGGAAACTTTACTAATTGGGCCAAATGATCCGAACGGACGCCACTTATTATTGACTTCTCTAAAACGTTACTGTTGGTTATTATGTTATCAATACAAGAGGAAGTAGTAGCCGTCACTCTCGTGGGCTCATTAAATAGATGAGACATATTAAATGATTTAAATAACGTAATAAAATTATTTCTATCTAATGAGGGTATTAGGATGTCAATATTAAAGTCACCACAAATAATTACTGACTTATTACATTTTGATAATTTACTAAGTATTTGTTCCATTATGGAACAAAACAAAGTAAAATTTGACGCAGGAGGTCTATACACACATAAAATAATGGAGCTTTCAATCTCTGCACATGCCACCTCGCATACGCGTTCCACAGAATGACAAGTAATATCAGTACGATTCTTATATTTAATATTACTATTTAGCAAAATGAGGGTGCCGCCACCCTGAGCAGTCACTCTATTGTACGCACTGGCAACAGTAAAGTTATTTACATTAAAAAGCATTCTGTCTGGTTTTAGCCACGTTTCTGTAAAACATAATATATCGATTCTGATTTCATCACATAATAATTCAACGTCAAGTATTTTGCCAGAGAAGCGATTAATATTCTGATGTAGTAAAGTAATGCCATGAGTATGCTTCTCTGTTGTCGGAGTTACAAGTTTAAACAACTAATCACAGTATTATTAGTACTACTAGACAATACCGTTTTGTCACTAAGGCTACATTTAGTTATATTAGCTATAACCGTGTTAATATTGTAAGCTATCAGTGTAGCAATCAAGTTTTTACATTTTTTGGGCATAAACAATGAGTCCCCAGTAAATTTTAGTCCACTAACAAATTTATTAGTGTCGAAATAAGAAAAAACGTCACTATGACGACATGTCAAACTATATATAAAATTGTTCAAAAACAATATATACCTATTTTGTTTATCCGTATAGTTGACGGAGTATGGCAAAGCACATAGAAAAACATTCATCACCTTTAGTTTGAGGAATGTTTCAAAACTATTAATTAATTCTTTGAATTTCACGTTCAAACCATTTCCTATAAGTATCACAACAGTGGTTTGTTTGTCAAACTTAGTACTTACAATTTTATTCATTATATCTGTATAGGAAGCTCCCGGCATACAATAATTAATAACTGGCTGATCCACACGATTATTTAAAATTGGTCCAAAATTGACCCCAATTTGGTCAGAAAAAACAACAGTTTTCATGATTGATGCCTCAGAGCTCCCCACAGAAATATTGACACTGACATGTGGTTCAGTGCTTGGAACACCCGGAGCGCCCGGAGCACCCGGAACACTCGGAGCACTCGGAGCGCCCGGAGCACTCGGAGCGTCCAGAGCACTCGGAGCACACGGAGCGCCCGGAGCACTCGGAACGCCCGGAGCACCCAGAGCGCCCGGAGCACTCGGAGCACCCGGAACACTCGGAGCACTCGGAGCGTCCAGAGCACTCGGAGCGCCAGGAGCACACGGAGCGTCCGGAGCACTCGGAACGCCCGGAGCACTCGGAGCACTCGGAGCGCCCGGAGCACTCGGAGCACCCGGAACACTCGGAGCACTCGGAACGCCCGGAGCACTCGGAACGCCCGGAGCACCCAGAGCGCCCGGAGCACTCGGAGCACCCGGAACACTCGGAGCACTCGGAGCACTCGGAGCGTCCAGAGCACTCGGAGCGCCAGGAGCACACGGAGCGTCCGGAGCACTCGGAACGCCCGGAGCACTCGGAGCACTCGGAGCGCCCGGAGCACTCGGAGCACCCGGAACACTCGGAGCACTCGGAGCGTCCAGAGCACTCGGAGCGCCAGGAGCACACGGAGCGTCCGGAGCACTCGGAACGCGCGGAGCACTCGGAGCACTCGGAGCGCCCGGATCACTCGGAGCGCCCGGAGAAGAGAGATCAACGCATGGTAATGGATTAGTAACATGACAATGACATATCTTTTTCAATGTTAGGGAATCAAACCGTTCTTCATGATTTTTGCACATGTCCACCAGTTTTGTGACTGCAACTATGTGCTCGCTGATCTCTTTCTTAGCACTGTTATATCTGCATGCTAAACCATTAATTAAATCCTCTTTGTGCTTCAGATCTGTTTGTAACTGCAGCATGTCAGTGTCATATAATAACCTCATATTTTGCAAACTGCTATTACATGTTTTTAATTGAGTAATTAGTCCTATACGTTCTTTCCTAAGTTTTATATTTTTACAGAAACTTTCTTTACATTTTATGAGTTTCCTGGTTTTGGTAATGAATTTATTTATTTTAATGTACTTTTTAATTCTATTATGACTATTCATTAAAATCGGTTCATTAGTGGTTGATACATCATTTGTCAAATCAATGGTCTCAATAAGCCTAGAAGTAGGTAAATGACCAGGACAACTCACAACAAGTTCATCAAATAGGCTAAGTGTGTTTTTTTCCTGATGACAACTTTTCTCAAGTTCATACTTAGTTATAATGCCATTGGCCCGGCTCAAGCTGAGTTTAAGTTCAGAAATGCGAGTCAAGGCCATTTCATGATTGTCACTACACTCTTGGAACTGTAACAATAGCTCCTGCAATTTGTTTTGGCGATCATTAGCCTCCGTACAATGTTGGTGAAGTTCAGCCATTTCACTTTTCAACTGACTATTTTTGTCTATGATTTTCTTAATTTCCTCCTCACTTTCCTCTCGCTCCTGCAGCAACTTAGTGCAGTCATCCTGGGAGACCTTGAGTTCTTGCAAGGTCTTCTTAAGTTTTTCCTCCATGTCACGAGCGGTAGCTCTGCGAGTCGTCATTTTAATTGAAGTAGACCTGGAATACACACAGGACGGTTTAAGCAAGTGGGAAGATAAGGATTAATATTTGAGAACCTACACCACAGCCTATACAGTAAACTGAGTTGTAATTAAGAGAATTATTCACAAATAATACAAGATGAGGTACTACTAAGGATTGTGTAAATATTTAATTATTAGTATTACTTATGTTTTTGTGAACTTGGTATATCTATATAATAAATTATAATGTTTAATTTAGTGTTTCTCTTACAAGATTACTGTAATAAGTACTACTTGGGATTGGGTGTCTAATGGAATGCCATAAAGTGTTAAACATTAAAATGCAAAGTTGAAAGTGAGGGGATTGCCAAAATATTGAGTTTATATATCATCAAGGTTACTGCAGTGTTCAGTATGTTAAGTTTTTAACTCTTAACACAATTTGGCAGACAAAATAAGTTGTGAAAATCCCTGCTGGTGCATTTGCATCTGTATGATATATGTAACTCAAATTGACAAGGAATCATAAAGATATGATTCCGGTTCAAAAGATTTTGCTACTATTGATATTATAAGTATAAAATAAGACTTATTATCACAATACTCCCCAGGTTTATTGTTGGTTTTCAAATTCCTTCCGTTGGCTGTCACTTCGCCGGTGAATATCACAGCTGATTTTCGTTATTTTTCGTAAAAACACTTTATGTTTTTATTTTCCAGGAATATTAATCATAAATACTATTTAATTACAATGAAATATAATGTATTTTACTAGAATTAGAATTATAAATTAATTAAAATACAGGAGACAAACTTTTGACAAGTTCACTACAGTGTTGCCCGCCGCGAAAAAACTATCTACTATCTACTATCGCGTTTATGTAATTCTATGAGAACTTGTATTGTAATATCTTAGCAAGCTTTACAGGATCACGGCCGCTTTCAGCCAGCGGTTTGTGCTCGACGTCTCAAGACACGTTTCGGACAATCATTGGTAAAAATAATCCTCACCTTCGGGTGTAATTTAACCTTAGGATTTTGGTGTAAACAGATACATTTAACGTTAAATGGCAAGGAAATATAATATTTTAATAAGTTCTTGGTAATTTTCTGTGATGTTTTTTTTTACATAATATGACGGTATGGGGAAGATTGATAGTACATACATACATATTAGAGATATCAATGTGTATAGCGTATTGACATTTCGTAGAGTACCATTAAATCTCTATTCAGAAGTAATCATAACAAACATCATCATCATCAGCACATAATCACTGCTGAGTGAAATAGGAATAAATAAAGGTAACAGGAATACTACTGAAAAGAATGGACAGATATTCCACCATGCATGGCCACTGCAAATTGGTGGAGATAGGCTAGTGTTCAACTTCGTTCGAGTTTCCAAGCCGCCTAAGAGGTCTCCAACTAGCATAACGACTTACACAATTTAGTGATAGCCGAGACCAACGGCTTTACGTGCCTCCTAAAGCACGGAAAACGCTCGAGTTGAAATACCACTAGACGGTCACCCATCCGGATACCGTCCACATCAGCAATTGCTTAACTTTGTCGATCGATTAAGAATGGCTAATCAAGTTAGGTACATCAACGAGCCTAAAAACATTAATGAGAAACACTGCTTTTGGGAGATAAGCGCTTGGCAAAGATTCCGTGCTACTGATGTATAAAAATTCAGAAAAATCTAGAAATCTTGACTGAATTTTATTCTGTATCTGCCCGAATGGTAAACTGCTTTGCATTACTGATACAATACCATCGCGTATAGGCATGCCACGTGTATGTCTGGGGTCCACTATCTCTGGGAGAAGGCAGTTCATATAAAATCGAACCAACTCATGTTCCATTTTATGATTGCAGAAATTGTCATCCCTTTCAATGACTTCTAATTTTAACTTTTTGGTTTGTCCACTCCAAATCGCAAAAATACGGGTTGAAGATTGTAAATCATATTTGTGTTGACTATATTATTAAAAGTAGTAGGTGGTAGAAAGTCAACTAACTACGTAATAAAATGTATATGTCCCAAGTTTGTCCTGAAATAGCTAACAAGGTTGTCACCATTGAATAGCGTAATAATTCAATGGTTGTCACTGAAAAAGAATTTATGTGTGACGTAATAAAGGTGAAATTTTTCGTCTTCAGATATAATAAGGTAATGAAATATCCATAGATATAAGATTCTTGGGATTAGTTGATTTATCTTCATGTTTGTTCTTGTTGTATGTATACTATGGTTATGCGGCTATCGCCAAGACGTTCGACCAAGGACGCTTGCACTCAGGGCATACGAATATGTGTTCTATTGCTATCTGTATAGAGCAATACTCAAATGCTTATAAAAAAAAACTACACAAAGCGTCCGGTACCAACCATGCAGGTCGAGCGTTGCCCGACGACTAAAGAACAACCGCGTAAGCTATTGCTACATTTAGACAGCGTGGAATAGGGTTGAAAATTGTAAATCATATTTGTGTTGACAATATGACTAGTTGCCGCTTGGATATTTATTTTTGCGTTTTCTTTAGATTATACAGAAAATACTCATTAAATTTAATAATTATCCGGTTAACATTTCAATATAATGCAGTATCTAATATATTCTCAAAAAAAAAATTGTTGTTGTCGCTGAAAATACAGAGAATTACGACGCCAAAGTTTATTTTTATGCACTAGTTTACAATTTTTTTGTGGGGAATACAAAGCACTTTTCAATATTCTATTCGGTTAACATTTTTCTTCAGACCCTTGTCTGTCCACATTATTTTTTGTGTGAGGTATTTTCATTGGGTTGCGTCATACTCGCCTCTCAAAGAAACCCATTTTTGTGAAATTGAGCTTAGTCCCCGTCTTAAGTAGATTTTTTAATAATAATCAACCAAACAAGGAGAACGTTCGCAAATAGGGCGCGCAAGTTTTTTTTTTTCTACAGCCATTCGTTGTCAAACTGTTTTACCCGTTTAAATTAAGAATGCATCGTCTACACACACTTGCAGTGAGGCACAAACTTAACATAATCGGGATTATACCTGTCATAGAATTGTGCGCTAATGCAAGGTAAAAAGCACTATACTGTTTTCAGGATTAGAAGATATCGGTGACAGTTCACAATTTCCGGTTCACTCATACTACTTGCGAGTAACTAATATAATATTTTACAAAAAAATATTTTAATTTCCATTTTATATCATTGCAAAAATACAAATTGCTATACATAACTAAGAAATAATTTCAGCACATTAATATATAGCTTGATAATTTTAAAAATTAAGAAATAATATCCTATTTCTTAAAATACTTGCTGCATGAAACGGAACATTTACCTATAGTGATTGACAATGCTTGATCGACAGGGAAATTCAAAAAAGTATCGATATTTGTTATATCGATTATTTTTGAATAGGTTTATCAATATCGAAATATTTTTAATTACCAAAAAGTTTCGATATATCGGTACGTTATGAAAGAGAGACAGAATATTCTTACATTACTAGGTAAATATCAATTAACAAACATAATTTCTCATAAATCCTATAATTATCTAAAATTAAGAACAACGATAATAATACAGTATGATACATGTGTGCAAAGTTGGTAATTACACACGAGGCGGTAATGAGCAGTAATTGGAAATATAATTTGGAAAATAAAAGCACTAAAATGAAAATTGATTAGACTTTCTTTATTAACTTTCTCAATACAACAAAAAAATCGATTGGATATCGCATGACTATTGAAAAAAATCAAAAGTGAACTGTCACCGATATCTTGTAATCCTGAAAACAGTATAGTGCGTTATAAGATACTAAAAACGGTGCAATAAATGTTACGTTACGAGCAAGGCCGTCGTATCTTCCAGGACATTAACGTCAGGCCTCTTATCATCGTTACGCATCAAGCCACTCGATACACGAATAGCTGACACAAAAGCGCTGGCAAGAGCCATGTAAATAATATAAATTATAGCAAGCCACCACACACGGAGACGATGCTATAATATATATTTTGCCTTCATTTTATTGATGGTCGTCTTGGCGTTCGCACGAGTTTTGAAATAGAGGATAATTATGGATTCAAAAAACACATTATTATTGGATTTAATTGATAGTTCTTCGGAAGAAGATTCCGCTGCTAATTTTGATATTATGTTGGTTGCCTAGTCACGCACAAAAACTAGAACTAAATTCCTTATCTGGAAACTGCGCACGGGTGGTGGTGTTCGGGCGTTGCAGGTAGGCGGTAGAAAAGAGAGGAGAGAAGTTCGAAAGGTTATTAAGAGATTTTAGCAGGGTCCGCAACGAGCGATTAATACCCCTGGTTTTGCAAGTTGCAAGCGTCAATAGGCTACGATGACCGCTTACCATCAGGTGGGCTTCCGTATACTTGTTGGCTACCTTAATAGTATAAAAAAAAACAAATAAGTGCGCTCGAACGAGCGATGAACGCGTGGAACATGCTGTACATTCAAAATATGTCGTAATATGTCTTGCTTTTTTTTTTATACCACTAAGCAAACAAGCATACGGCCCGCATGATGGTAAGCGGTTACCGTAGCCTATGGACACTTGCAACACCAGGGGTATCACTCGCGCGTTGCCGACCCTGCAGAAATCTCTTCACACCCTTTTTGAAGAACCCCATGCTGTACTCCATTGGGAAAACCAAGGCAAGGAGCTCATTCCACAGTCTGAGCGTCCGCGGAAGGAAGCTGAGCCCGCACAGTACGAAACACTTCTGGTTTCAATGCGTGAGGATGGACTCCCTGTCGATGGCGAGAGTTGCGATGGTGGAAGGAAGCCGTGGGCATCAAGTCGAACAATTCTTTAAAACACTCTCCGTTGTACAAGCGGTAGAACACACATAAGGAGGCAAAGTCTCTCCTCAGACTGAGGGGCTCTAAGCCGCTTGTGAGCTCGGGATCGTCAACAATTCTGATGGCCCGACGCTGAACCGAGTCTAAAGGCACAAGTTGCTATACCATAATATATATTAATATGCAATAATATTATAATATTGCTTTTTTGTTATTCAATAGTTCTTGTAGTATTGAAACGGCCAAGCCACAAATTTTGACTACGGTGTGTAGAGGTTGTGAAGTTAGGGCTTATATAGTAAGTGCATGTAGTTATAAGCTTGGCTCTACATGAGATCTGATAACTTTTTGACAGTACGAGCCATATGTCTTGGCGGCAACATTTTACATGAAAATGTTTTTGGTGGGATATTATATTACAGTATAGCTTGGTGACGTCACATAATTTATACTATTATAGCTCCGTGTGCGGTCAGTTCAAAGTTTGTATTGAAAATATATTTACTGTCGATGACGATTGTCGATAACCATCTTGTCTACTGGCCCAGGGCTATCACTCGTGCGTTTGCGAATATCTCTTCGCACCCTTTTGAAAAAGTGTTTGAAGAAGAGTTGAAAGGAGTCACTGTGCCAGCAGCGGAAAGGACTGAGGCATAATTTGGTACTTACTTTACTACTGGTCCTCTACACCGCCAGCAAAGAGTCTCCTCATGGAGCTCCTGGGCCTGTAGATAAGATGGTTAACGACAATCGTCATCGTTAGCAAACGATCAACCTTTGTATGGGTTTGACATTCTAAATAGAAATATCACGTGATTTTTAAGAATCTCTTATGTCAACCCCATACAAAGGTTGACTAACGATGACGATTGTCGATAACCATCTTGTCTAAGGGGGCTGGTGACCTTAAAAACTGCAGGAACACAACACCACATTAAATGTAATTTTTTTTGGCTGCGATCTTCAATAAGAGGGAAGAACTTCCCCACTCGGGCTGATCCAATTTTTTAACGAGAGAACCCTCTATTCCATACCTCTCTTGAAAATGAAAGCTTGCACCCAAAGACCTATTCTCTTTCAAGTTATTTACATTACGGGAATCTACCCTATACTACTCCATGGGGCATCTACTTTGCCACTAATTTTGTAGTATAGTTCCTGAGATATCATTATTAGTGATTGGTGCCAGTTCGTCCGTCTGTCTCTCTATTTCGGTTTGTTACAGCGATATATTTTAGCAACCAATAATGCTGTTGATTTGGATTTTGGAATACTTTTAATTATTGCTTACCCAAAGTTATTGCAAATGATTTTATATTTACTTTAATTGCAAAGGGGGCCAGACTGCAGGGGCCTGACATTTCAAAGCAGGGCTACAAGTTTAAGTCTCAGTCATTCTAAAATAGGTTTCTATTTTCTTTTACGATCTGCTGTTTTTGATTGATGATGTAAAAACTCGAAAAAAATTCAATAATCTTTTATATAAAGGCGGCCAAGTGCGAGTCTTAGTCTGACTCGCGCACCGAGGGCTCCGACCTTCCTTGGGCATATATGTTTGGCCCATCACTGTTGTTAAAAACTGGACCACATAACTAATGTTGTTTGTGAAGGAATTTTGATAATAGCTTGTTAGAAACATCGTTCTGTTTTTCCTGTAATATTCACCTACATGATTTTTTATCAACTGTAGTTATTTCAGATTTTTCGCATTGCGCACCTCTGAAATAACGGCCTTACTCATAAAATCAACTGAATAAATGGTCAAAAAATAACGTCACCTTGCTGTCATTGTCTGCTTAGTTTGGGATCAGATGACCGTGTGTGAGGAATGTCCCATGATATTTATTTATTTATTATTTATTTATTTATTGTCAAACAATTTGACGTTATTTAGGTGACCACTTAATCAGCTTATTAGTTAAATAACGTTTTATGAGTAAGAGGGTAAGTTCTAAAATTACAGGAAAGGTGACTCTTCCTGTGCATTTGCAATTTCAGCAAGAATTGCTCTCAAGGTATGATGCTACGACAATGTACACTTTTAGAGTGGGACGAAAGTACGATGACCCACAACAAAGCTGTAGAGGCGTTAAACCGAACTCTTCAGGACTTACCAGAGAGTAGTTTTTTTTTTATTAAATGGGTTTACGTTTGGCCATAAGGGACAAGAAGACGAAGCCTAAGATGGAACACGCTTACCCAGAAGAAACTTATTCACTCTGGCCTTGAAAGTTCCTAGACTGGAGTAAGAGAGGACTAACTCTAGAACTGTTTTCTATGGGATCGGCGCCTAACTCCCTTATTACAAAACATGGTTTAAAGTAAAACCATGTTTTAAAATAGCCTCGTCTCTTTTTATTATATGACGTTAGAAAGTGACCGAATGACAGTAAAACCTGGTTTTGCTTTAAACCATGTTTTGTAATAAGTCAGGAAACGCAGACGCCGGAAGCAAGCCAGATATTATGGAGTCATCAATCTTAATATGAGCAAACGTTAAAAAAATGTGTTTAATAACTAATATGTGCACCTCTATAGGGGAAGGGGGGGCATGATGGGGTATCTAAGGAAAGTACCAAAAATACAGTATAATCATTACGTTTATTATTCTTATTTATTTATGGCATAATGTCTTATTCATCTAACTACAATTTAACATAGTCTTTGGGAGATGAACGTTATCGCATTATTTTTAATAAATGATTTAATAGGAACTGTCGAAATCTTGCCCCGTACCATGGGGTAAGATGGGGTAATGAAAATGGGGGCAAGATAGATTATCACATTGAATACAAATGTGAATTTCTTCGTTGTTTTCATCATCCACACCAGCACAAGCATTGTGAGCCCAACGTCCACAAAGCTGGCAGCCTACCCAACCTTCGGATAAAACCCTATACCCAAAATCCGTCCGTCCACCCGTCATGCCCCCAAGGCTGACTTAGAAAAAAAAATTCTCAAAAAAAATAAAATTAAGTGAACTTTTGTCAAAACTATACCACAACAAAGTCAACAACACTAGCAACCATAAACGAGAAAAGACATAAATTGGGTAGTCATAATTACCTTATACTAAAGACGTTTTTAACTGCGTAAAATTAGATCGACGAGACACTCAACGTGATTTTCGTTTGTAAACAAATAACGCGTGCACTCCCACTCACTGTTTCTGTCGCGCTGATGGTTGATCGAGTATGGCTTTCTATTGGCTTATTGCTTTCTATTCGCAAGCGTCTAGTTTCTTGTATGTGTGCGTACCCCGTCTTACCTCGTGACCCCGTCATGCCCCCCCTTCCCCTAATGACGTAAATTCGGGACAATACATATTGAACTGGCGATTGATTGGGCACGGACACTAAAGATTGTATTTTACTAAGGATATTCTGTAATTTAATGTGTGGCGAAAGGAGAAAGTTTATATACCTCGAATCCCAATAATCCGCACTGACCTACCATTTCAATTCAAAAGACTCCAGATTCCAATCAAACTTAGTTTTGCTATTTATTATTAACAAAGCGCAAGGGCAAACATTGCAGGTAGCAGGGGTGCATTTGCCATGGCCAGCTATATGTAGCATATTCGCGTTTTGATTGATAAAATCTATATAAATGCGGGCGAAGCCGCGGGTAAAAGCTAGTTACAAATAAAATACATTTTTAGTCTCAATCTTTAACTGCAGCTTTAATTAGTTTTAGAAGATCATCAATCTAGTTTTCATTAATGTAAAATACTTCAATAAATGAATTTGCTGGTCATTCTAATCAGGGTGAGGGCAGAACTGGTAACCGTTCTTTAAAAACAATATTAGACTTTAGTGAATACCCTTCAAAGAGCTTACACTTTCTTACCTATATGATATTTCCCACAATTCATCCATCTCTTTTTCAGTCTTATGTTATCAGCATAATAATATCAATAAGAGTCCACATCCACATCGCCACGACCTTGGATGAACCACGTTCCTAATAAATTGACCGGGACTAAACTTATATGTATATATCCAACTATTAGCCGTCCTCCGCGGTTTAACCCGCGTTCCCAGTATGAACACAAGCCAAATAACATGAAAATAACATTCAGGGACAATGTAGCTTCCTATCAGGGAAAGAATTTTAAGAATCTGACCCGTAGTTCCGGGGATAACTTCCTGCATCCAAATTAACAAACTTTTCTAATCATAGCAGACTTATAATGTACTAATTTAGACTAGCCTAATTATATGACAATACCTTGGCTCGCGGTCAAAAATATAGCAATGACATCAATTGTTACAATAGGACGCGCGTCCCTCGCGAGAAACAAGAATCCATCGATATCGATATAACCAACAAACCCAGACAAGAAGTAATGATCCAAAGAATATAGCTGATATCATCTGAAAAAAGTTTAAACCTTGATTCAAGTTTATGTTTTATCTTCACACATTTAACTGTGTTTGACTGTAGAAGTCGGCTGGCTGTGGCAAGAATATATACAGTTTTTTTTTTACTAAACCTACAGACGACGCGGTAAATGGTTTAGTTTAGACGCATACTAATTAGGAGAATTCTAGGCAAAGTGATTTTAATTTTAGTGTTAATATGAGCGTTATTAGATTTTATTTCTGAATTTTATACAGTCGTTATTAATTTATTTATTAGTGTTTAATAAAGCAGCAAAATGGTGCACAAACTTCACATTGAGGAAGACAATCCAGTGGTGGTTTCTAGACTTAGATCGATAGCTTCACAGGTATGTGATGGATTCAATTTTTCTTTATCTAACATTCTTGGTTTTTACAGTTGTTTTTTTTTTAAATTGTGACTAAAGTATCTGATTCAACAGCCAATGCATAATGCATTTTACTCAATATTTGCGCGAATACAATATTGTTTTATTATTCTGGATACATTCGAGAATATAAGGGTCTGTGATTATTATGAAAGGCATCATCAATGACTATCTGTTGGCTATTAGGTCCCCAACTCCCCAATGACTTAGTTGTCACATTAGGTATTAGGGGTAGGCTAGAATAATTAACAAGTCACCAGGGTCCTAATGACCAGTTGAAGGGTAATAAGTTAAATGCATATTGTGTCTTTAGACTTTGACAAAGTCATAATTATAGCACAGTTGAGTATTTATTAAGAGGAAACGCTGGTGGGGTTTGTTCCATACAAACGTAATCCTCAGTTTCCTCTCTGGATAATGACACTAGAGCTATGATTATTTTACCATGCAATCTGTTGGTACCACTGTATGTCTCTCCATAAATTAGTTATTATAAGAATTAGGAGCCTTCTAAAATTACAAAAACTGAGCATTTTTACTGCCCTTATCAGACGTCCAACAAACTTGACGAATATAAAAAATAAAAGGAAAACCGACAGACAGCCAAAGCCCTTCTTATTATGTTCTTGAAAAACTAAAAAAAACCCTCCAGTATTGGAGGAGGATTACGAAATAGCGATTTCGTCTATTTTAAATAGGTATAATCGATCCAAGCTGCAGTTGTCTCTATCGTCCCTCATACATTTATATCCCAGCAACAGCGCGACAGCAATAGATTTGTAAAATACCTATTTTTCATGCAGCCATCCTTTCCTCTTAAAGAAGCCTTATTATGCTGGCTTTTCTTTTATGGTTGGCTATTCTAGATATTTACTGATTCGTTTTTCATTTTACTAGTACGTTCCTACAAAAGTACCTACTGTACTTTGATCAATCACATATTAGTATAGATTAGATGTTGACTATTTCGAGATTAAATTACGAAGAGAGGTTGGCCTGAGTCTTATAAATAAAAAATAAAAAATCTTCAATGAACTTCCCAGACTCTTGTCAGTAACCAAATCCGACCAAGTGCTTGAAGGACCATGGATAATGTAGTCCTGAACCCACACTGGCAAAGTTCCTGGGGTAGACGTAGCTTACGTCTGGTTTCGTTCTTTGTCTAAAAATCGTTTTGTGATATAAAGCATGTTCAACAAAATACTTTGACAAAATAATTGGTAAAATCAGATTTCTTCCACTAAAATACCAGAGAAAAAAAATGTATATTTTAATCAATACAATAGAATCTAGATAAGAGAAATGAGTACGCTTAAAATCCAACTGTAAAGAAGTTAAATACAAATATCCTTTACCATCGCCTTAAATGGTCACGTTTCTCAACCTTTAAAGATAATAGGTATACAAAGTTTAGTCACAGTACATCTGTTTACGATAGTCTAAAACAAAATAAAAACTATTTGGACTACACTGTAGATGTAGGTAGGTGCTTACTATTTTATGGCAAACCCATTATTTCTATGTATTTTTGTAACAAAAAAAATAACAATGCCATATGATTTTATATCAGAATAGCTTTCTGCCCTGCGGATTCATCCGTTTTTATTTTACCCCCTTAGGGGCTGAATTTCCGAATATGCTTTCATAGTGTCCACATACGCAAAACTCCTATGCAATTTTATGCTTCTAGACTGCAGAATTAGCGCACTAGGTACCCTTTTATAAAACCAATAATAACATAACGGTACAAACACGTGCAAAATAAACGTGCGAAAGTCTTTTGAAACGAAAAAACTTGTCAATCGCTTAGATGATGAAAAGAATATATAAAACTAATTATACGCCCGGAATATGAACAAAAGACAATTTTGAAACAAATTATGCTCGCAAATTTGGAGTGTCATGCATCAGCCCAAGTGTTTCCGCATTATAATGTTAATTTTCTTAGCTTAAATCTTGCTCAAATAGTGCAGTTACTAAATAGATTCTAATTAGCACTTAACGAGGAGAAAAACTGGTAATTTTTAAAAGTCATCACGTGTTTGTATGCAAGTAATAAAGAACATCATTGTTATTATTAAAATTATTATTTGTAATTACTAACTCTTTTAGATATTTTTCATAATCTTAGTAGGTTATCGAGCAGGCAGATTGTCACCTATTGACTTTGCAAATGTTTCGTCTGTCGACCTCGAATTGCTCAGTTTACACTAAATTAGATTTTAAGAATCACTTAAGTTTTTAGCCCGTTGTTTCTCGCGAGGGACGCGCGTCCTATTATAACAAATGATGTCATTGTTATATTTTTAACCGCGACCACTTCCACCGATAGTTTTACTTATATCATATTTTACACAAAGCGGATGTTGAGTTACAATTGAGAGCATTGAACAATGACAAGATTCGTTGGATAAATCTTCCTTGTACTTTTTACTTACCTTGTTTTTATATATTTACTTAGGTACAAGACTACAACTCCTTTGTTTTTCTGCAGATACATTTTAAAATTATCTGTAAGTAGTTGTAGGCAATA
Organism: Polyploca ridens; assembly: GCA_951394255.1. Taxonomy (NCBI): domain Eukaryota; kingdom Metazoa; phylum Arthropoda; class Insecta; order Lepidoptera; family Drepanidae; genus Polyploca; species Polyploca ridens. The sequence continues at coordinate 5,817,426 of OX596264.1, read as the reverse complement.
ACTATTGCAATTTTTCTATGTGCCAATAAATCCTCGAGATACATTAAGACGTCATTCCGATTCGAATGAGCTGTCGCTCCTATTTTTAGGAGCTTTATCAAGAATTTAACACATTTTGAACTTGTTGACTAGACTATCTTGTTCATAATATATCATATATGTATGAATGTATCTGAAACAAAACCAAATTCGCCACATTGTCTATAATGCTTGCAAAATCTATAAAAGTCAGTTTCAAGGATGTAAAATTTGTCTAAGACCAAAGAATAGTTATACACTTGCGACTAGTAGCGACGCTTTATTTTGAACAACTTGGCCAACTCGCCAAATAAAGAATGCTTTAGTTTTTTACTTATCAGCTTAGTCAAACTATTGTTTTCTTATAAACAGTTCTATGCTACATGTACTATGAACAAAAAGCTCTAATAGGTTGTTTTGCCAGGATGTATTTATTACTATTGTTTATTTGTCTATTGTTGTTATTAATAGTTTATTCTATTATTATTACAGAGGAGTTTAAATAATATCTCAGGCATATCATCATGCCTACCACAGGTACTTAATTTAAATATTATATCGTAACACATAAGTGCAATAAAAAAAAACCGTGGCTTACTAGACACACACTGATTACAATAACTTGTCCCTGGCTTCTCAACAGGAGCAGAATAATATTGAATACGTGTATGTAACTATTTGATAGGATAATGTGCTTCTATATCCGTAGCCTGTAAAGGTATTCTGTATATCTGAAAGTTCAGAGGGCCAACAAACATATCATAAGAGGAAAGGACAGCTGCAAGAAATTTGAAAAAACGTTTTTAACATATCTATTGCTATCGCGCTGTACCCGAGCTATCCCACCCTAGGGCGATAGAGACAACTACAGCTTGGGCCGATTATACCTATTTAAATTAGACGAAATCGCTATTTCGTAATCCCCAATTTTTTCATACAAAACTAGATCGATTTAAAAAAAAAATACAAAAATCATTATAAAAAGGGCTTTGGCTGTCTGTCGGTTTTCCTTTGTTTTTTCATATTCTTCAAATTTGTTCGCAGGACTTCTGATAAGGGCGTTAAAAATGGTAATTTTTTGTGATTTTATAAAGCTCCTAATTCTTATAATAATTAATTTATGGAGAAAACCAAAACCGAGGGACATACAGTGGTACCTACAGATTGCATGGTATTTAAAATAATCATTGCTCCGTCATTATCCAGAGAGGAAACTGAGGATTACGTTTGTATGGAACAAACGCCACCAGCATTTCCTCTTACTTGTCTTTAACGTCGACATCGGTAAGGCATGGTGGTTGGACCCCAGGTAGTTAAAGTAAGGATTCAATTTGCAATTTGCTTGCAGGTCATAGCTTCGATGTGTCCATACGTGCTCCTCCTGGATTTGGGCATGGCGATCAGCTTTGCCACCATAGCTATACCGGATCTACTCAATGCGAAGGAAGGGTTATCTCTAGATGAAAACCAAGCATCATGGTTTGGTAAGTTATATCCCATATTTAATTTTTTTAGGGCTCCGTACCCAAAGGGTACCAACCCGTGGTGCCAACGGAATCCCTATTACTAAGTCTTCGCTATCCGTCCATCCGCCCTCTGTCTGTCTACCTAGTACGGTTCATAAATAAAGACCACTGGGTCTTTATTTATGAACCGTACTAGGTAGACAGTTGACATTTTCATACGATGTGTATTAACAAGTAATAAAAATTAAATTAAATTTATACTAGAAACGCTTTTACGGATCCCTTCGTCTGCGAGTCCGATCCGCACTTAGCCAGTCTCACAAACGGTTTAGAGCAGTCTTTTTTTTTAAATATCCTGGGACATTCCTCACACACGGTCATCTGATCCCAAACTAAGCAGAGCTTGTACTATGGGAACCAGATAACTGATATAATACATATACTACTTTTTGTTTGTAAATACATACTTAATATACATAATTACACCCAGACTCAGGACATACAGACATGTTCATGCACACTAATGCATGTCCTGTGTGGGAATCGAACCCACGACCTGCGGCGCGTAAGGTAAACCTTAACTAACTGCGCCAACCGGCCCGTCTGAGGAGAGACTTTGCCTCCTTATGTATGTTCTACCGTTTGTACAACGGGGAGTATTCCAAGGAATTGTTCGACATGATGCCCACGGCTACCTTCTACCATCGCAACTCCCGCCATCGACGGGGAATCCATCCTCACACATTGAAACCAGAATTGTTTCTAACTGTGCGTGCTCATAGGAGTTTTCTTTCGCGGACGCTCAGACCGTGGAATGAGCTCCCTGCCGTGGTTTTCCCAATGGAGTACAGCATGGGGTTCTTCAAGAAGGGTGGGAAGAGGTTTCTTCAGGGTCGGCAACGCGCGATGGATACCCCTGGTGTTGTAAGCGTCCATAGGCTACGGTAACCACTTACCATCAGGCGGGCCGTATGCTTGTTTGCCACCTATGTGGTATAAAAAAATAAAGTGCCTGTCCAGAAGGGGCAAAATCCAGAAAAACTTTGACTCATAATACGCGCGAGAGAATCGCGGCGCAATCGCCACTTCTAGACAGGGTCTTAGTAATATAGGTACTAGAAGACGCGAAACAGCATTAAAATTTCATTTTGACCAAAATGGAGATTAACTACCTTTGAGCCTTACCGAACCGGTATTAGAGTCAAACTATTCATTGTGCCTGCAAAGGTCTATTTGAAAAAATAACTTTGAATTTTAATATTCATTCATTTATTTATAAGTAAAGTTCACTTCTCCACATCCACATTTGTCTGTTCTGTCTATCTGTTTGCGATAGTTTAGTTCTCTTGATCTAGCTGTTCTAGTAATCCTAATTTCATCTTCTCCATCGTTTCCTGTTCCTGATTCTCGGGCACCAGCCTACACCACCATACCAGCCTTACTCCATTTTTCGTATCCGCGTTAAATACGCCTCGTCCATCTCCATTTCTTTTTCCTTATAATAACATCCTCTTTTTTCAAATCTTAGGGCCTTACTCATAAACGGTATTTAACTAAATCTACTGAATAAATGGTCAAATAAATAACGTCACCTCGCTGTCATTGTCAAACAATTTGACGTTATTTAGGTGACCACTTAATCAGCTTATTAGTTAAGTGTTTATAGACTAACGGAATCACAAAAAATTAAATTATAATATCCAAGGCATGTCCAAAGATATCAGATTTGCTAAATGAAAAAATATAATATGTTATTATAATAATTGTCATATTTTTTACCGGATTTTTCTGCATCTCATAAAAGCAAAGATAACTAACGCTTCTGTCAATAATGGAATGGCACATATAAAAATTAATTTAGAGATAACAAGCCGGACAAAGCAAGACCGTAACTCATGCGTAACTATAATAAAAGTATAATTGTAAGGTAGATGTGCCTAACACAGACTTATTAAGTGATATTTAGAATTATCTGTTTGATCACAAGATACAAATACAAATACAATACAAATACAAAAATTCTTTATTATTCACACGATTACAAAAATAGAGTATGTACAAAAATAACAAATAAAAAAAACAAAAGTGCGAACAATTCAGGCGGCCTTATCGCTAAAGCGATTTCTTCCAGGCAACCTAGGGCGATAGGAAAGAATTAAAATAGGTGGTGCAGTATATCAAATACCTACATACGTAAACTACTTAAATACTGTTCAAAAACCTAATACTTACATTACTTATATAAGGTAAACTAATATATATTATGAAAATATAAAATATGTATGATAAAATATAAATCGAGAAAAAATTTATAAAAAAAAAATATCTACTTAGACTGAAATGGAACAGTAGCAACATTGTTGGGATATAAAAAAAAAGCAAGTAGTTTAGTTTAAAGGGTAAGAAAGTTACTTAATGTATCACAGTATTACCTTAATGTATCGCAGTATTATAATGATTACTCACTTCGTACATAACATACTACAGTAAATGAAAGCTCGTAAATTGTTTGATATGATTACCATAACAAGAATTCAATGAATCGCAAGAAAGTGGTAAATTAGGCTATACCATTAGAATCTAGCTCTCAGATTTGTTATTCAGATCAAACTGTCACCAAGCACTGACTCACTAGTACAGTCCCACAAACTTATCTGGCCCGGTGAGAGAGGCGCTGTTATCGCGCGTGGTGGAGCAAACAACCAATGGCGAAAGCAAGCAGATTGACATCACTTTTGGCCACCGCCCGGGTCAGTAGTAGGGTAGTTTGTTGCGCTATACGTGTATAGAGACAGTTGTTGAACTTGAGCCGTACCCTAATAACCCTACCTTGCCAGTCGATGTTATCATTCATGTTTTCTAAGAGAACATCCAAACACTAGAAATTAATAAATAAAGATCCTAGGACATACAGGGGGCCTACCACAAGCTCTTAAAACAAGGTTAAAATAACCTTATTTGTCTTTTGTCCCGTTTTGACGTTAGTTGTCAAAGAAAGACAAAAGTCAAATAAGGTTATTTTAATCTTTTTTAAGAGCTTGTGGTTTGTCCTCTGGTCAAATCATCTGATCCCAAACTAAGCAGAGCTTTACTATGGAAACCAGACAAAAAAATACTTCTTTGTTTGTAAATAAATACTTCATATAAATAAATATAATATTACAAATAATGTATTGTTCATAATTCTCAGGAAGCCTTTCATCTCTGACGCAGCCTTTCGGAGCATTTTTATCCGGACCCTTAGTGGACTATTTTGGCAGAAAGAGAGGTAGCTTAATTGTGAACATCCCACATTTAATAGCCTGGATCCTCATGTACTTCTCCTGGAACCTGCCATCATTGTTCATAGCTAATGCCTTGCTTGGATTTGGAACTGGCATTATGGAAGCGCCTGTCAATTCATATGTTAGTGAGATAAGGTAAGCATCTACTTGATCACTAACTGAGAGACGACGTAAAGCCTAAAATGGTGGATCTAGAGATTTTAAATTTGAAAGAAATATATCTTGAGTACCTTAGAGCTGCACTAAGAAAGGATGATGAACGCGCTGGGCGCAAAGCAAGTAGTAATAGTTATAGAACTTTTATCTTGATTTATCGACGAAATTACCTATAATATGGCTTTCATATAACATAAGATATATAGATAAGATTTTAAGTCAATGTTAATATTTTATCTAGTTTCATTTCCCAATAAAAGTAGACTTTATGATGGTTTGCCTACTATCTTAATAATATAAACCCGTATTGAGATTTAAAATCAATCTTGGATAAGTTTATAAGAATCATGTCATAATATATTTCATATATGCACATAAAGAATACTTATTAATATATATTATCTAAACTTATTTACAGTGAACCATCAATCCGTGGAGCATTATGTACTGTCACTCAATTGTTCACGTCTCTCGGTATCTTCGGCATGTTCTTACTTGGTGCAGTCGTGCCGTGGCGGGAGGCCGCCCTCATTTGTCTTGCAATTCCTATTGCTGCTATTTTATTAGTATTGCTTGTTAGTATATTACATACTTTATTCTATTGCCATTATTATTAAATTCTATCAATGATACTTAGCTTTGCGACCATACATTTTGGTCTAGAAACAGTTTATGGAAAAATTATAATAAATTATTATTATAATTTCAAAATCGTCATACATTACCTAGGAGCTAAACCAATAGTTTAAACCCAGCAATCAATAATTATATTAGTTTTCGAAATTGTAAAAACTTTAACTCAACTCAAAAAGTTGTTTTGAATCAAATAAACAATAATGCTACTTGTATTTCAGGTACCAGAAACTCCAGTATGGCTTCTGTCACAGGGTAGGGAGGAAGAAGCACTGAAATCACTGTGCAAGCTCCGTGGCTGGACCACTTCAGATAATGTTCGTAAGGAGTTTGACGAGTTGGTCGTGTACTCCAAGGACTTGCAACTCTGTGTCATTTGCCAGACTGAAAATCAGAAGCCACAGAATTGTGAGCATGATAAGATGAATGCTTTTAAAAGGTAAAATGTTCTACTGTTTTATGTAACTCGCAATTTCAATTTCATAAACATTCCACAACATACGTATAGCACACAAAGTAACTGTTAATATTTATATTGTTTTATAAGTCGTTTCGGTAGTTTTACTAAAGAAACATTAATTCAAGACAAATGTGGATGTTTAGGATCTCTCTATAGTCGCTCCCTCATGTCTGAGGATCGTGGTCAGCATCGGGTTATCTTCTAGAGCGGATGATCTGCCTCCACCAGTTTCTGTCCAACGTGTCCCTTACGACCGTGTAAAATTTTGAGGACGATGAGTCTTTTACTTGATCGGACCATCTAGTTGGTGAACGACCACGTAGTTATTTTCTTTCCGTGTTCCCAATTATGATCAGTTTTCCAAACTTTCATCGATTTTACGCACCATGTGGCCGAAATACGAAATAATGCGTTGGTGGCATATGGTGGACAATTGAGTTTTAATTTGGCACTGCGATAGGATCGATGCGGTCCAACGAATTTTCAACATCCGTCTCCAGTCCACCACAGCGGGCCAGTATTGGCCACGCTTCCACTCCATACCTGCATGAAAATGGGGAATACCAAGGCTTGTATTAATCGAATCTTTCCGATTTCTCTCTTCTTCCAGATGTTGTTTACGTGAGTCATTGCATCCTTTCCATTCCAAATCGCCTCTTTATTTCAGGAACACAGCTGCCATCACTGCATATTTGAGAACCCAAGTAGATATAGTGGTCGATGGTGTGTGTGTGCCAGGCATGCTGCATGTAGGTCACGTTTGCTAGCTTCCCGGTTCCATCTACTATCATTATTTTGGTTTACGCCCTGTGGTTATTAGTTTCAAACTTTCAAACTCTAGTCTTTGGAACAACTCTTAAATATCTTTCATGGATGTTGCCAGGAGAACCGTATTATCAACATATCGGAGATTTGATATTATCTTACCGCCTGTCGAAAACCCTTCTCCCAGTCTTTATCTACGAATTATGTATTCTCCATATATGTTAAAAAGCGCAAGGGATAGGATGCAACCCTATCTCATTCCTTTTTTTGTTTGGAACATATTAAAACATTCGGTGCCTAACCTGATGAAAGAAGGGTTTTCGGTGTACAGACTCTTAATTAAAGCGACAAGGTGTCCAGGAGCTTCAAGTAGCACACTCCACAGTTTGTCTCATTGCACACTCAGTCAAAAGCTTTTGTGTAGTCGATAAAGCATAAGGCTTAAATTCCCTGGTTTTCTCTATTATTTGGCGGATGTTGAGTATCTGTTCCCTTGTTCCCATACCTTTAGCCTTAGCCTGCCTACTCTTCAGGTATCTGTCGACTTAGAAAGTAGTTGAGACGTCAGTTAACTACATGGAGGATGATCTTACTCATATGAGATATTAAAGCTATAGTCCTGTAATTTCCAGTCTTCTGAAGAGCCTTTTTTGTGCATTGGAACAAACAACGAATCGATCCAGTCTTTTGGCCATCTGCCAGTCTTCCAAATGGTGTTGCGTATTTCGGTGATGGCATTTGTTTCCCTTTCACCCATATTATTAAGTATTTCGGCTGTGATACCATCTTTACCAGGTGATATCTTATACTTGATAAATAGTTTAGTTCAAAATATTACTTTATCAACTTTAGAAAAAAATGTGTCCTATATAAAAAATACGCTGTCGTCAAACTTTGCTATTAAATCTTTTCAGGAAAATGCTCAAGTGTAGATACGTGATGCTTTGTAAGGAGACCATGAGGCCATTAGTGCTGGTGATGCTATACTTCACATTCTATGTGATGAGCGGGCTCACCCCCATTAAACCTAACATGGTCAACATTTGTGGAGCTCTTGGAATGGCTGATGATGGTAAAAATGTCGCGGTAAGAACTAAATACATTTGAGTATTTAAGAGCTATTTAGGCTGTTAAAGACCTAAAGGCGATTGATGATTTGCATAAGTCTAAGACCTGTTATTTTCAACAATGCGAATGTGCTTCTAAATTATCTATATTATAATTCTTTCCATGATTTTCAGGTCATGGTTGGTGTTATCACCGTGGTTACAAGTATTTTTGTAGTTAGCATCATCAAATTCACGGGCAAAAGGAAGCTTGCCCTCACTGCCATGCTTGGCACTGCCTTATCCTGTACAGCACTCAGCGTGTATGCTAAAATTAATATACCTGATTCAGTGTTCTCATACGATACATCAACATTCCCTAAGGAAACTAGACTTCTGCCTTTAGTACTGTTCTATTTGATGGCTACATTCACAGGACTAAGTGTACCATGGGTTATTCTGGGAGAAGTTTTTCCTTTCAGGTAAGATTTCTACTACTTAAATCATTATTTCTTTTTCTTTCTTTTTCTTTACTTTTGTTGTATATCGTAGATTATTTTGATTATATTTTATTTATTTATTTATTATTGATACCTCTTTGGTTTTGAAATTGAATTTTGAAGGGACAGCGTCTGATTGAATGTATGTTCTTACTGGCAGCTTAATTTAATTAGGAAACTTGTTTGAATTCGATAAATTTACCATAGTTATCTTTGCAGGAGTCGCGCTTCAGCCCAAGGAATAGGAGCTGCTAGCAACTACATCATTACATTCCTAGGTTCAAAGACTTACATCGACCTAGAAACCCATAGTAAACTATGGGGAACCTTCGCAACCTACGCCGGCTTTGGATTTGTGGGAACCATATACCTATATTTCTTTATGCCAGAGACAGAAGGCAAAACTCTCCAAGAAATTGAAACTTACTTTAACGGAGAACTCAAAACATTTGCCGATGATCCAGTCATCAATGCCGTGAAAAGATTAAAACGATGAATTGTTTATATTTTAGCCTTTTAATACAATAACACTTAGTACACGTTATTTTTATAAAGACTATCCACAGCTCTACGATTTAAAATTGTCTTCAATCTTATAATTAATTTAAATAGTGAGTATTAATAATTCTCAGAATGCTATAAGAATAGTCTTTGATATTTTGATGCTCTTAAATAAGAATAAGATAAGAAATTAAGTATAAATATCGAAATCATTAAGTCTTTTCTTTAAGATTCCCTACAAATTGAACAAAAATTCTTACAGGTGTGGTATTTATGTACGGTATTTTTGTTAAAGTACAGGATCTTCAATCTTAGCCATAAACAGGGGAAGAGCCGCGTTATTGTCCCATAAAACTGTTAAGAAAGGCCTATTTGCATCGAACGATACTGATGGATCATCGTATGATAAAGCTACTACTGCTACGGCTGTTGCAGCTGCTGCAATACCTCCCTCTTCATCTATGGATAGCATGGCGGAATGTACCGCTGTTGACACTTGCGGAGAATAAGTTTGGTATGTTCCTAATTTGAAGAGCTCTGAGTATTGGCTGAATATGTTTACGATTCCCATCTAGAAAGATAAATAAATCACGTTGTTATAAAACTGTCACTGTGGCGTAAGGCTACTTGTTCTAGCATTACACACGTATGCAATGCAAAAGCAGTACGTTTTGCAAAAACCTAGCCATTGAATTCTCTGAGAGTTATTAACGTGGCCACTATCGCGCTCACATTGCATCGGTTGGCACTTGAATTGATTTGGTTTATTCCGTCCCTAAATAGTGATTAACGTCATAGTAATTAGTAAAAAAAAATCACGCTTGGATACAGATCGTGATACTTGCGTTATCTAGGTATATCTATATCTGTGCCCACAACATCTAGAAGAGAACTGGCACTCAAGTGTAGCTGCTTGAAGATATCAGTAGGTGCTTGGAGATAGAAATGAAGGACTGCCAGGTAGGTAAAACCAAGCACCCTACCACCGTGCTATGGTTTTCTTCAGGATGGTTGTCCGTCACCAATTAATTATAAGTAGCTCATTTTAGAACGAATTCACGACATTTTCCACGGCATTTCATATTAGGACCGATGACCTATCATCGCAATTATCAAAATAATATTTCAAAGTATCATGAAAGATATCTTACCTTTCTAAAAACGACAGATAGATCTGTATCAGCTCTGACGGTGAATTTCGGTAAATCCAATTCTACTTCCTTAGCTGAGAAAGTATGATATTTGGCCAACTGAATGTTAGTTAAAGTTGGTATGAGAGCTGCTAGATTCGATGTCTGTGATGGCAGTATCACCATAAGAGAATACTGATCAGTCTGTAAATAAAAATAAAATATATATATTTGTATAAAAAGATCCGGACTGAAAAAAATAATCTATCCACGCACAGCCCAAAGATTGTAAAGATTTTTTTCAAGGGATCGCCTACTCCGTTTTTGTTTCGGGAATCACACAGATTTGTTACCCAACTATTTTATGATCTAAACATCCACGAAGAAAACATTTTTGGAAATTCCACTGCTAAGGGGGTATGGGCAAAAACGCGAAGCGTTATTTATTGAGAGAATATTTTTTTATTAGAAAAAAAATCCAAACAGAAAATTGGTGTACCAAAAGTTCGGAATCAACTCACCTCGAATGGTAGAATGAGAACTTGAGCTTTACTAGTCCTATCTGTACCAGTTCTGAAAGAACGTCGCATACGCATAAATGGAGTTACTTTTGATTCACCGCTAGAGAGGTGAAATTCACGTTGTTTTGTTGATTCTGGCTTGAATTTGAACTCCCAAATTCCTTTGAAATATACAGTGTTTACCAACACTATTTGTGAGGAGGCATCTAGAGCATCTGCAAGAAATGAAATTATGCTAATTCAACCTAGTGTTATAAGAAATGCCATGTGATATACTGTTGAGAATATAGTCAAGCCATCTGTTATTGGTAAAAGGCAATAAGATTTAAAATGTAACACACATTTAGTCGCACTGTACACTACAAGATCACTAAGATTTACCAAGCGCCTGCCAACGCGGACGTAAACAATTCAATAAGTTTGTTTGTGTTGAATTTAAATGCAATATTTTTTATAAAAATTGGCCTTCATGAGTAACTTATGAATTGATAGGCAATTTCAGTTTTCTTTACATTAAAATCTACGTTATCGACCATAATGTGTTGTTTACATCGCCGTAATTGTCAGGTCATAAAAATCAGTAACCAAATATTACAATTTCCCTATCTGTACCCCGCGATTTCACCCGATGGATAAAAAATAGCCTATGTCCTGCCATAGGCTATCTGCTTACCAAATTTCATCATTGGTTCTCGTAATAAACAAACAGAGTTACTTTCGCATTTATAATATTAAGTAAAAGATAAAAATCTATAAGGAGCTATAATAGACTTGTGTATTGTGTATTCCGCAATTGGTATTTTCCAGAAGACTATGAATTAAACATTTGGCATTTAAAATATTATGGAAAATACGTTTACGATTAAAACAAGTAGTGGGTATTACCTGATGGGATAAGCTTTTCGATTTTATTATTTGTCTTCGTTGCAACCCAGTTGTTAATTTTTTGTGCTGCATGATCGGGATTAGCGAAACTGGTTGGAGTCACTTCACTGCCGAAGTTGCGTTGAGCAATCCTCTTGAATTCGGGATTAACGTCAAATGCATCAGCCACGAATACATTGTTCGCTATTCTCAGAAGGTTTCGAGAACTGCGATTCTGTGAAAGATTATTTAACGTATCATCATCATGATACATAATGACCTTTAAAGACAAAGACATTTTGCTCTTTCAGAGTTTACATCAATAATTTTTTTGTTATTTAATATTTAACATTAATTAAATGCTGTAGTAAAATTTTAGATTAATTAGAATAATATCATCATCATCATCGTCATCATCTGCCTGCCCTACCGTGCTATTGCGTATCTTTGGTGGTAATCGTAACGAACACCATTTATTGATTTCATCCAATGACGCGGCACGACGATAACTATTCATGACCCTGATTGGATGAAATTCATATGGTGTTACGATTACCACCAAAGTTACGCGATATAGCCCCTGTTCCGAATCATTAGTTAGAATAATATCAATACTCTAAAAAATAAACTTGAAATTAAAAAAAAAAAAAAAAAAGATCGGTAAGTCATCTAAAAAATTTTGATAGCAGAAAAACTTGATTATTTTATATTCACTATAAAGTAGTAGTATTCGTAATTTTTAGATCTCCTATCAATTCACGAATGTCATTAGGCTCATCTCCAAAACACAACACCTGTGTAATATGAGTATTACCCAAAATCTATATCTCGAGGATTCTCCCTGCATGCATGACATTATCTTTAATCATAAATAGCTCTTCTCACTTGAATATCGTCAGCCAGTTTATTGTAAGCAGCCGCAGAAATTTCTGGACTCATTTGCAGCGCTTGTGATATTTGCTCTAAGGATCCTCCAGATGCCCCTTGCTGCAGAAGTCCAAGAAGTGTTGCGATGGAATAAGGTGATATCACCACATTTCCTCTTTGTATTTCGTTGATGCTCTGTAAGAGACACGTTTTTTTGTAATGAGAATTATTAACAAACATAATTAACTATTGCTTTTTATCAGTTAATGATGATGAGTCTATTGTTTTTAAAACTTAACCTCTAAATATTACGGAAATAGAAGAATATGGAGTCTTATTACGATAATAATAATCTATTATTATCTTAATCATCATAATAATCTATTATTATCTTACCTTCATCAAATTAAGACCAAAATTAGTTACAGCTAGCGACACATTATCAAATCTGTTAATGATTGGTGTTTCTGTCACTTGGGCTACATCGACGGCGGCTAGTCTCTGAGTTACCTGAGGAAACGCATTTCCTCTATTATCCTCATATGGTGGTTGAAGAGATACACTAGGCCCAGGAATAACATTTTGACCTTGGAATACTGTTCGGTCTCCAGTAACAGGGACCACTTGCTCATTTACTCTTTGATTTGTATTCAGATTTACATTTTGTTCTTTAGTGTTGGTTCCACTAGGTAAGTTATCAGCAAAATATATTCGATCTGTATTTATCTGCTCATTATTTTGTGAATTTTGAGCTTCTGTTAATGTGATACAGCAGACTGCTATACCTGTAATTTGAACAACTTTATTTAATTCGGATAAATTCGATTTGTTACCAAACAACAAGGTTTTATTATCTATCTATCTTCCTTCTTCTCCTATAATAGTATCTATACAAGCGACCCAGGAGCGGTAGTACAAAATATATATTCCCCAAAAATGGACTTAATTCCATTAAATACTGTAAATATGATGAGAAATACCTTATTCAATTTCAAATAAAATTAATGCAAAGTATGGTTACTAGGCACGTGCACAGACTAGAGCTAGGCACAAGCCGCCATCGCCCCACCCCTTTACTCCCTCGTACTCCCGTTGAGTATTATGTCTACACTTTAGCTTATTACATGATTTTCAAAATTATATTTTTTTTATTTTTATTATTAAAAAAAAAAATTAAGTATTTTTTTTATATTTTTTTTAGCACCAGTATCATTTGTATTATCGACCCTGAGTCGCTCGTCGCTGACCAAAACAACGACCTGTATATATAAAAGAAGCAACTGACTGTTCGAAAGAATCGGGAGCGAAACCGCGGGGGAAAGCTAGCTACAGTATAAAACTCATGATTCACCTGATACGACCAATAGTCTGAAAAGTTAATTTTGTTAACGACCACTAAAATCCTGTCATAGAAATATACCCCCTTATCCCCTTATTCATAATAAAGTTATCAAACGTTGATTAGCTACAATTCCGGTCTTTATCTGACAGGTGACATTTGGTGATCGAAAGAGTGAGACGGGGCACACTATTATCACGGTAAAGATTACCGTGCTATTACACTGATTTAGTTAGAAAGCGATTATGAATAAGGGGAATAATCTTTAGGGCAAGACACGAAAACAAAGTCGTCACTGAATACGAAATGTGAAACATACTGTACCAAATTTTTTCTATTATGGTAAAATAGCATCAGGTTTTAGAACCAAACCACTCCCGATTAATTGAATATGATCAGTGTATTAAATAATTAAAAACTCAGAGGTTAATTACATCATTTGGATATGCCTTGACTCATCATTCAGAACAGCAAAATAATTCTTAAAAATCATAACAAGAAATTATTTACTTACTGATTAGCAGCTTCATAGTTAATATTCCACAAAGAACGAATCACCAAGATCGAAATCAATTTAAAACTTGCAAATCTCGCGATGGAACTTATTGTAAAAATCTTAGATCTAAAATAGAAGGGATATTCTCTTTGACCCGACGCACGACCATTGACATCGCACACTGTGCATAAAATGACAGTAAACAAGACAATTTCCCAAGCAAAATGTCGTTTAGCATCAATTATACTAGTTAATTTGATCTCTGGGTCGCGAGATATAAAGTTAATATTGCATCGTGTAGTGTTTGTTCAATGAATTCTACTACATAATGTGGTAGACAATCTGGTTTACGTTTCGGTTTTCCCATCTCCTCCGGCCGGTTGGTTTCCTTGACGTGTTTATAAATGCAGCATCGTTATAAAGGTATTTTATATAGGTACTACACAATCTTCATAGGTAACACCAAATATACTATTGTATGTATCATCATCATAAAAAAAATGGGTTTTATTGAACTTTTCTTTTCAGTCCTTAGTCCTTACTAATATTATAAAAGAAAAAGTGAGTCATCCCAATCAGCTACTAATCGAATATTGATGAAAATTGGTAGAAGAGTAGTTTGCACCCTGCAGATGGTCACAAGATACAGGAACATCATTATGAAGCAGTTTATTAGAATTTTCATTGTCAAAATGATCTGTTAAGACGATTTACCGCATTTGTCAAGACAGTAAAATAATAATAATAAATATCCTGGGACATTCCTCACACACGGTCATCTGATCCCAAACTAAGCAGAGCTTGTACTATGGAAACCAGATAACTGATATAATACATATACTACTTTTTGTTTGTAAATACATACTTAACATACATAATTACACCCGGACTCAGGACATACAGACATGTTCATGCACACAAATGCATGTCCTGTGTGGGAATCGAACCCACGACCTATAATTAAATATAAAGAAATAATAACCACCATCTTGTAATCACATTAATCTTTAATACATAATAAAGTCCACATCCATAATAAAGTGTTTAAAGTGTTTTCAGGATTAGAAGATATCGGTGACAGTTCACATTTTCCGGTTCACTCATACTACTTGCGAGTAACTAATATAATATTTTACAAAAAAATATTTTAATTTCCATTTTATATCATTGCAAAAATACAATATTATATCGCTATACATAACTAAGAAATAATTTCAGCAGATTAATATAGCTTGATAATTTTAAAAATTAAGAAATAGGATATACTTAAAATATTTGCTGCATGCAACGGAACATTTACCTATAGTGATTGACAATGCTTGATCGACAGGGAAATTAAAAAAAGTATCGTTATATGATATATCGATTATTTTTTAATAGGTTTATCAATATCGAAATATTTTTAATTACCAAAAAATTTCGATATATCGGTACGATATCAAAGAGCGAGAGAATATTCTTACATTACTAGGTAAATATCAATTAACAAACATAATTTCTCATAAATCCTGTAATAATTATCTGAAATTAAGAACAACGATAATAGTACAGTATGATACATGTGGGCAAAGTTGATAATTACACACGAGGCGGTAAGACAGTGAGTGATAAGGAAATATAATTTGGAAAATAAAAGCACTAAATTAAAAATCGATTAGACTTTCTTTATTAATTTTCTCGATACAACAAAACAATCGATTGGATATCGTTATGGCGCATGACTATAATTGTCAAAAGTGAACTGTCACCGATATCTTCTAATCCTGAAAACAGATTAAAGTCACATAAACTAGGTGAATATTTACAAAATGTCATATTAAATCGATATTGCATGCCAATTACTACAATTACAGCTCTTGAAAACACGAAACACAAACAATTTGAACTTGGAAGAATATTTTGTATGAGCAGTTTGAATATTACCTCTCGATTTCGCAGTTGGTCCCATAGCTAAAGTAGGACGACAGACCCAACATGGATTTCTAAAGGTTCCAACAGAGTCGTAGCTTCAAAATTTGTTGGTTTGTTGTCTTCTACCTGACTGCGGAAAATGGAGGACAAAGATTATTACGAATTTTTGCTTACACACGTTCGGGGCCCGTACAGCCCGGGGGCCCGTATATTTGATACCACTGATACGACGGTAGCTACGCCCCTGAGTTCCAGCAGGATCCACTCTGTTTTATAAATATTGAGAATTACAAATAATAAATTAAAACAAATAAAAAGTTTAAATAGAATTTAGGAATTTCCAGATAGAATAAAATTAATCTAGGAATTACTCCGAAGGGAAAATAGTGATAGAATACAAACAAGTAATTAAATTTTACGTCACAAGCTAGAGTATTTTATTTATAGTTACAGGAAATTACCCTAAGACTTGCGAAATTGCGGATTATGCAATTTGATGTCCAGACTACTCAGAACATCCTTATTAACTGGAAAGAAAACGTAGATTTATAAGATTTGATCCGTTAAAATATTTCTTGTAAAGTCAAAATATAGTAAAATATTAAGTCCGTGTAAAAATGTCATTATGTGTATAAAACGTTAGATCTATGGTACAATTTTAATACAGTCCAATTTTATAGGTAGTCATTTCAAACTAATCTTATTGTTAGGTAGACTATTCATAAAATACATCGATGAAAACTTATTTACTATAGATGCCTACCTTTTAACATTATTCCTATTATATGACTTATTTAAAAATACTTAATATTTATTGATTTAAAATAATTTCCTATAATACCTTAAATTACATATTAACGCTTCTAGTGTCTAATACAGAAAATGCATTGGCTGCGCCTACTATTGTTTGTGTTATATATTTGGGATATTTTCCATACTGTTCACATAGTGTTTTGAATTCGAAATTGGGTGCCGAAATCGTGCGAACTGCTTGACGGAGAATTGCGCACATATATGACATTTTTGATGATTTCTTTTCTGCTGCTATGAATCTGAAAATGAGATGTTATTCATGAATCCCGGGACCTGGGACATCCTATAACATTATACATACCGCCTAATCCTAAATAAAGCAGAGCTTGTACTGTGGAACCTATAATTGATATGCTAGTTGAAAAATATATTTTTATTATAACACGCTTTTTTATCAGCCCTCATCCCGTTTTACCCTTTGGTTACGGAACCCTTTTTTTTACTGTTTATAGGCCTGTGTTTGACCGCAATCTCACCATGGTAAGTGATGATGCGGCCGACGGTGGTAAGCTCACAAAGCCTAGAAGGAGCTGGCTCTCAAGTGCAGCTGTCGGAACACACCGAAAGGCCAGCCAGGCGGGTACTACAAAGTACCCTACCACCGTGCTATGGTTTCCTCACGATGTTTTCCTTCACCGAAAGCTCAAGCTCATTGTTGGATTCGAACCCGGGACCTTCGTCTCGGTATCCGACATCACTACCACTGAGCTATCATCGCCTTAAACCCTAAAAACAAATCAATATTAAATGTCAAAACATACACAGGGCACATCTGAAGATCGGACAGCTTATCTTTCTTCCCCATCAGGAGCAGAGCATTCCTAACAGAGGCAGCAGCGATGGCAGATGGGAACTCCTTACATAGAGCCTTGTCCACCATAATTCCAGACATACAGATGAAGGTGGAAGCATCTTCGATTTCTGCAGGGTTATCGCTGTTGCACCACCATGATAAGTAGCTGATAAATTCTTGTGGGACTACAGGATTATTTGGAAATTCCTGTGAAACAAAAAATAAAAAGAAATGGAGAGTTGTTTACAACTAAACTAATTTAGTCTCACTATATCTCTTTCTCACCAAATGAAAAAACAAAGAATGAAGTGGATTACATTCTGTCAAACCAGCCTAAAAAAATAAAAAAGATAGAAGTACTGCACGGTTTAGGGTTCAGCTCTGATCACAGACTTGTAAGAGCCACTTATGTCCTACACGACATAAAAAAATGCAGGAAGTCATTCAAATCATCTTCAAATACTTTCAAAACAGAAGAAGAAATAACACTCTACATTAGAAATTTAGAAAACAACATAAAAGAATTGGAAACGTTAGATGACGACGTGGATGTCCAGACCTTATATAATAAAATAGAACACATAATTAAGAAGAGTATGTCGACGAAACAAAAAGAAGAAAAACAATTTATTCCAAACAAAATCCTCACAAAACCTACAATGGAATTAATGTCAAGACGGTCAGAACTTTTGAAAACTAAACAAAAAACTAGGGAAATGAAGAAAGAGTTAAGCATGCTATTCAAAAGAACTAACAAGGCCATCAAACAAGACTACGCAGACTACCGAAAACGGATAATAGAGAGAAACCTAAAAAAGTATAGTAGCACAAAAAGAGCATATAAACGACTAGCTACACATAAAAACTGGATACAAAATTTTAAAAAAAAGAACCACAGTAACAAACACGAGGAAAGATATTATAGATTGTGCCACAGAGTTCTACAAAGAACTATATAAAAACAACGGAGAAACTTGTGCAACCAAAAACAAATATATGAGAAATGACAATGAAATTGAAGACGAGCCCGCAGAAGTGGATGCGATGGAGGTAGCAAGGCACATTAAAAAACTTAAATCAGAAAAAAGTCCAGGGCCAGACGGCATACCAAATGAGGCTTTAAAAATTGGAATTGCCCTGTTATCACGTCCACTATCATACTTACTCAGCAAAGTTATAAACACGGAACAAATACCCGAACAATGGAAGAAATCAGATATAATTCTCCTATATAAAAAAGGGGATCCTCAAGATATAGGCAACTATCGTCCAATTAGCCTTCTCCTTAGCACTTATAAACTTTTTACCTCTATATTACTGAGTAGAATCAGTGGCAAAATCGAAAATCTTCAACCTATAGAACAAGCGGGGTTCCGGCCAGGTTTCTCGACAATAGACCATATACATGTAATGCAGCAAGTAATAGAAAAATACAAGGAGTTTAATAGACCATTATATGTAGCTTTCATCGATTATGCTAAAGCATTTGATACAATTTCACACGATGCAATCTGGGAAGCCCTGAACAAATGTCACGTCCACGAAAAGTACATACATATTTTGGAAAACATATACGACAGCAGTACAAGTTGTGTGAAACTAGAGAAACGAGGACCTGAAATACCAATTCTACGAGGCGTGAGGCAAGGAGACCCCCTGTCCCCAAAGATTTTCATAGCAGTGCTGCAAAACATCTTTGAGGATCTGAAATGGGAAAACGAAGGTATCAAAATGGGTAACCGCCACTTAAGTCACCTCAGATTCGCAGATGATATAGTTATTTTCGCTGAAAGTAGCAGAAATTTAGAAAAAATGATAAACCTATTGAGTGAACGAAGTGAAAAAGTAGGTCTTCTGATGAATCAAGATAAAACAAAAGTTATGACAAACAGCTACACACATATAATAAAACTAAAAGGCAAGACACTTGAATATGTAAATAAATACATATATCTCGGAAAAGAAATATCATTTGAAGACAGAAACGAAGAAGAAGAGGTAGAACGCCGAATAAATATGATCTGGAAAAAATACTGGTCACTCAAAGAGATTATGAAAGGTGACTATCCGCTCTACCTAAAGAAAACAGTGATGGACACATGCATTCTACCGACTCTCACGTATGGTTGCCAGACTAGGACCTACACCACTAAAATAAAAACGAAACTGGTAAGTTGCCAGAAAGCTATGGAAAGAAGCATTTTAAAAATTCTAAAAATACACAAAATAAGAAGTGAAATTATACGAAAGAAGACAAAACTAATGGACGTCCTACACTACTGTCTAAGGTTAAAATGGCGATGGGCTGGACATGTAGCACGATACAGCGACAGGCGATGGACATTAGAAGCGTCGAGATGGAAAGGCCCCAGCGGTAAAAGACGAAAAGGACGACCTATGAAACGATGGAGTGACGATATCATAGCTACAACAGGAAAGGAATGGATTAAACAAGCTAAAAACAGGGAAAACTGGAACAAACTGGAGGAGGCCTATACCCAAATAGGGGTTCCTATCTAAGAAAATATACCTAACATGTGAATGGAAAAAAGACAAAAAACAAAACATTATGTTAAAATAGTTAAAATTAAAAATATTGTGTAAAAATTTAAAGTGTAAATTCATAATATATTAATATATACATGTAATACTTAGGTGATGGGAAATAAAAGGCTTTATTATTATTATTATTATTATTATTATTATATCTCTTTCTAACAATGGACATAAGGAAAGGATGTAAGAAATTTATTCCTGTCAAATTAGTCCAATTGCTTTATTTCAACATAAAGAATCTCGGCGAGATCTATACATTGATTAGTACAAAAGAAAAATACATTTTAGAGGGTATTAAGAGCACTCATTTTGTCATACTATTCATACAAAACCTCTGTACTTATTATGGCGTTGTTAAACATTTTTCGTTAGATGTTTTGAACAAATTAGTATCTTGTGCACTATATCTAACCGTGTCTCTAGGCGAAATTTAAAAAAAGTGTGAAACAAATTCAGTCAAAGCCTCCGAAAAACCGCGTTTTTGAACAAATTTTACCTGAACTTTGGCCACATCTAATGTACCTATAAATTGTAAAAGTAAAGAAAACATTTAGATACCAGGCTTGCAAGTGTATTGGAGATTTTAAATAACTAACTGTTTTTTCACAAACTTGTATGATTTTTTCACAAGAAGTATACTCCTGGAACAAGTTTTATGATATGCGAAATCATGAATGACGACCTAGCCAAGCGGTCGCGAGTGATCAGCGGAATTTACCGACTGATAACTGACGGCTCTGATGCTGTCTCTCTTTTTTCGCACTCAAACATTACGTTGGATGCTTTTAGACTATGCTTGCGTTGAAGTTGCGCCGGCCACAGAGGGCCGCCTTAAGATTACATTATCAGCAACATGTGAATATACATGAAATATTTTATAAGTCCCGCATAAACGTAACGGTTTTGATCGCGATTCTATCATTCAAAGTCAAAGTCAAAGCCATTTATTCAATTTAAGCCCCAGAAGGGCACTTATGAAGGTCACATTTACTGAAGTTACCACCGGTTTGGAACTCGGCCTTCAACTGAGTAGAGAACATTCTATGCTATACTGGCATAGAATCTCGCTTTTTATCCCGGGTTTCTAAAAATATTTTAAATGCCTCAAGTTATTGCTTAGACACTGCAAGAATCAATTATAACGTCTTTCAACTCAACATCTCTAAAAATCTTTATGTTTTTGTACAAATCTCGCCATGACTCTTTAGTCGCCAACAAAATTGGTTACGACTATTTACTTGCAAATGAAAACGGCAAAGACTAATTCTTTGCCGTTTTCATTTGACAGCTTTAAATATTTTCTATCATTTTCAATAATAGTAGTAGATCGAAGTCGCGCTAGACCTTCCTTATTTTCTGACGGACAAAATGTGTAGAATTGAGTAGTGTCATGTACATTAATTACGTAGCTCTAAAATTTTAAGATAAGTACGTAATGTACACACTATACCTTTCATGCCTGGTTGGTACCTGTAAATTGATCGATGGGACAAGTTAGCAGGTATTCATACGTTTGAAGTACGTAATAACACTTCTCAATTCTATACATTTTGCCTGTCAGAAAATAAGGAAGGTCTGGCGGCGCTGGGATCTCGGTCTATAATATTTGTAAGAAAGAAATGTGATGTGATTAAAATTACTTTAGCACGATTAAAAACAGAATCGGCACGCAATAAGATAATTATAATAATTAGTATTAATTAATTATAATAATTAGTATTAATTGATTGAATATCTTCGTATTGATTAAATGTCACGATACTAACTATTCGAATTGGAATACTCTGTCAACAATTGGAACCGAGTTTATAAAGGAGCTCTAGACGGAAGAGTATGCAAAATATGAATACCTGTGGATTTTCTGGTGGAATTCGTTCCTCACATAAAAATACTCAATCACAAAAAAAAACTTCTACAAACTATTAAGCTTACTCCAAAATGGGTTTTCGCTAAAATAGCAATGTAGGAACTAGGAACTCCAGTCTATCTATGTACTTTTAATATATATTTTTTTGCAATTTTTTGTGGTCCTATACACAGTACTGGTCGAAATTTCAATTTCCTATAGAACACGTGCTACTCTTTGACTTACTAACAGTAGATAATGTATCGCACCAATATCATAAACAAAATTATTTCTCCACGTACCATTCGCTGCAGAATAGCCCTCTCAGCACGCAGAAGATCTTCAAGTGTGAAAGCATTATCAGCCAATGCGACCAGTCGCAAGCCACGGTAAACTGGGCCTTGAAACTTCTGGGCTATCCAGTAGCACGCGGCAGCAACCAACTGCAGTTTATCCATTTCAATGGAACTAATTCCCAGCAACGAGTCCAGGTACCAGCAAGCGCATTGGACAACCGCAGGATTACCTTCTGCTCTCTAAAATTAAGAATTGTTTTTGTTGCTTGAGTCATAATATTTCAAATTGTATGGGCCTGCCTACCTTTTAAAAATAATTGGACTGTTTTACAAAAACCTTAAACCGACTTCAAAGTACACTAAGAAGTAATCAAATCCTGATCTGATGGGACCAAACGGGAAGCGTACCCTATCAAATAAAAAAAGAATTTTCCAAATCGGTTAATAAATGACGGAGTTATGAGGTAACAAACATAAAAAAAATAAAAAATAAAATATATATATATATATATTCGAATTCAGAACCTCCTCCTTTTTTTGAAGTCGGTTAAAAACCGGCTTAGTATGAGTCGCACTTGCACACGGAGGTTTCCGTGCAATAATAATAATAATGTCACCTTACTCAAATTGACTGTGAAATAAATAATAGGCGCAAAACGTGACTGGTAAGTAGTAAACGATACTTAGACATATGATTTTACTCATGATAACAAAAAACTTTCCCAGAGAAACAATTAACTTAGTACATGAGCCTATAATATTAAATGTAGCCTATGTCCTTCTCTATACCTTAGGCTATCTGCAAGCAAAATTTCATGTTGATAGTTGAACAAACAAAAAAACTCACTTTCGCATTTATATTATAAAATTAGTTAAGATTAGGATTAGTTAGGATTAGTTAGGACATTTTGTATATTGGAAGTACTTGAGTTATAAACAAACATTGATAAAAAACAGTTTCAGTATCGCTTAATTAGTCCTCTCCAATTTTTTCCCACAAAAAACCCAATTTCTTTTACGACACGACTTTTCTACTGACTTATGTATACTTGACTTATGTATAGATAACTCACATTAAGTTTGATCAACCAGTTGATGACGCAAGCACGTGTGATCCAGGGCACCTCCGACGTATCAATCGGCTTCTTTTCAATAGTCAGCAAATAATGGAACATTTCCTTTGAATAATCCCGGTTTAGACTTTTCGTGTAAGAAACCACCACTGTAAAAGTAAGTTTTTTTTACTCGACCAACCGATTTTTTTTAAAAATATTTTCTGGGTTTACTATCTATGCACGTTTGTTTCTACATTTTGTTATTTCATCTTACTATCTTTCTTGCTTGAACCGATTGAGAAATACGTCATTCGGGGATGAAAAGTATGAAATGAAAGGTGTATAAGGTATAAAAGGCCAGAGTGGCTTTCTCTGGGTAAGCGTGCTACATCCTCGGCCTCGTCATAACTCCTCATGGTGTCAATTGAAGGTCAAACGCAACTTAAAAATAAAACCGGCCAAGTGCGAGTCGGACTCGCAAACGGAGAGTTCCGTACAATATTAGCTATAAAACAAAATACCAAAAAAAAATGTTTGTTGTATGGGCGCCCCCTTTAATTTTTAATATAATTTCATTTGGCAATAGAAATACATATTCTCTGAAAATGTCAGCTGTCTACCTGTTACTGTTCATGAGGTACAGCCTGGTGACAGACGGACATACAGATGATTAAGATGATGATTTAAGGCGATGATAAATCAGTGGTAGTGACGTCGGATACCAAGACGAAGGTGCCGGGTTCGAATCCTACTTTGAGCTTGAGCTTTCAGTGAAGGAAAACATCGTGAGGAAACCATAGCACGGTGGTAGGGTACTTTGTAGTACCCGCCTGGCTGGCTACCACCCTCAAGTTGAAAATCTGTCGCCAAGCACCTTTCGGTGTGTTCCGACAGCTGCACTTGAGAGCCAGCTCCTTCTAGACTTTGTGTGCTTACCACCTTCGGCCGCATCATCACTTACCATTGCGTTCAAACACAGGCGAATAACATGTAAAAAAATAATAAAAAAGACGGACGGACAGTGGAGTCTTAGTAATAGGGTTTTACCCTGTTTAACCCTAAAAAAAGTTTGTTTAAAAATGTTTAAAACAAGTTGTAATCTGTTTTGTTAATTCCTATGGATAGTCAAAGAGGTCTTCAGGATGGCCGAAAATGGTACACAGGCTACTATGGTGGGCTTTCAAGTGCAGCATTGGGACACACAAATAGGTGCATGGCGACAGATTAACATGAAGGCCATGTAAACTGTTAACTGGTATTTACCATAAAGAAACTCTATGTAATGTTTCGTTGAATATTCTGGGTCATTATTCTCTTCAAAAACGGCTATTTGATCCCAAACTAAGCATAGCTTGTACTATAGAAACCAGATAACTGATGTACCTAAAACTCTTTTTAATGAATTTCAACTCAATAAGGGGTACTTACAAGTATCAGTTTTCCGTAAAGTCCCACCCAAATCATCATTGAAATGTAAGCGTCGTTTTACCGAATCCTCTAATTTCTTCGCCTGCTTCGCCGCTGGTGACAAACCTAGCAATTCTCTGCTATGCGGTCTTCTAAGACTCCTCTTTATATTCTTTATACGGCTATGTTCTAACTGAGCAGACTTAACGACCGGCGTGACTGCTGGTTTTTGTTCATCAAGACAATTCTTATTACCGTTCTCAGCCAAAGTAAAATCATTTTTTTCATTTTGTAGCTTCGAAAACTCTTCCTCATCAACATTATTTTGTACAACACAGATATCTGCTTCCTTGTGATTATCGTTAAATACTTCATAATCCCAATCTAAATTATCGCAATTTTTTCTTAAAGATACCTGCTCTGGATTAACGTTTGATGCATGTTTTAGTTTATTTGGCACCAAATTTACATTATTGCTAGGACCAGCCTGCGCCGAATTAACTGTTTGACGATGTAACGTTTGTAATGGATGTCTTTCTTTAATTTCATTTTGTTTCCTTTTCGATAGTAGGTGCCTCGGTAAAGCCGGCAAAGGTGCTAAAGGCACAGGTATTTTCGTGGAACGGAATACATTTTCTATATTTTCCATTTTTAAAATTTCACTACACAAAACAACACCGATCACGTCCAGCGCGACCGTTACTGTATAAATTATGAATTTGGTAAATGAGGATTGAAATGATTTTAAAATGTTAAGTACCCACATTATTTCGATATTTTTTGTGGATCTTATGTTTCGTTACAAATTTGCGCAGAGCAATAACTAAAGCACTTATTACACCTTCCTATTTTTAGGATCCTAACTAGGAAATAGGAACGTGTAATCGCAGAAAGAACGGTTAGTGTCCTAAGTAGTGAGATAGGAAGGTCCCAACCGCTCTGCTTCCTTAAACAGGAAAGTGTAATCGCGTCGCTCCGATTTAGGACGTTTAGGGATGTAACATTGTTCTTCAAAACATCGATGTTTTGAAATAATTATATAAGGCCCTTCTAAAGTCTTGGCGTATATTTTGAGGGATGAATGTATAGGTCATTAGTAATCAAGAAATAATAATAGAAAAATAATCCGTACATTGAAAGTACTACATTATTTATAAATTAATACTTGGTACTTACTTACATAAAGTTCAATTTTGTTTTATTTTAACATAAAGGAGCTCATTTGTATTCATTGAAATTTTAATTTGTGTGATCGGTTTGAGAGAATAAAAAACTTAAAACATCGGAAGAACATCGATGAAAGTATAGTTATATTTTTTTTAAATCGACCTTTGTTACATCCCTACGAGTCGTCCGTCCCGCTTTAAGTATAGTTGCTATACTCTTTGCCGCGTCCTAGTTAGAAAGCAAGATAGTGTAGTGTAATAAGTAGCTTCCTGCTTCCTTGTTAGAACCATCCTAGTTAGGATCCTAAATATAGGAAGGTGTAATAAGCCCTTAATAGACAAGTATGTATAGTAGATACTTCTACCGTCTTATTGATGAACAAATGAAAGTCAAGGTTATTAAAAATAAATAATTTAATCTTAAACATTATCACAACATGTACGAATCGAAAATAAATAATAACTAAACCTAACTTAAATCTACGCTGTGTACTTTTTCATTATCAAATGCGTCTGGTTATTTAAATATATTGTACTAGTGTACGAGTACTTCAGCTAACCTCACAGCAAAAGTATAATTAAGTTTAAAAAGTTGTTGATATAAAATTAATTAGTTATTCTATTAGTTTAAGGGTGGGGATGATTACAGAACTTCAAAAATAATATTAAAATTTTAAATTTCGAAAATGAAATAATTCGTCACATAACAAGAAACGGGTTTCTATCCAGCCAGTGCCTTCCAAATGGAAATGTCAATAATATTTTCAAATATCGAATGGCGTTGGTTGTTCGGGGTCAATGACCTTGCCAGCGACTACGACGAGGTTATCCAAACAGTCAAAGATGAAGAACATGAACGGGTGTTCGACGTTGAACCGGCGAGGAAGCTTCTCTTGATATAATGGCAGGTTCTTTGTTGATTCAATAATCGACGGGTTGGCAGCTGGAAAAAATCAAAAGAAAGGTATAAGCCTATTATCAAATATTTGAATAATATAGATATGTTAGGTATCAAACCCCAAGTTAATAATTTAAAAATATTTTTAGGATATACTTATTCTTGTTCAAGCAGCGAGATTTAAATATCATTATCTTCTAGCTTACGATTACATTTTACCATCTCATAATACATCTAGAATAACTGGGCAAATAAGTACCTGAAAGTTCAGAAGCAGACGAATCAGCATTGTCAACTCTGACGGCGACGTGTTGCACTAACTCCTGAACGAAGAGTCCCTCATCAGATGACACACCAGATAGTTCTGCGTCACGGCTGAAGATGCTGCTCACACCGAACTGGAACACAAACAATCATGTTCAGATAGAATTACAAGCTATATTATCTTATCCTACCTTCATTAGATTTCACATTTAATTTAGCATTCGGTTTTTAAGAACAAATAAACATGTAAGTGTTTAAATACATCTTTTCATATTATTCATACCTTCGCCAAAGCCGCAACAGGCTTAGTAGTTGTTTCCACGTAGAACGTTGGCACAGAAACAAACAGCTCTTCTTTTTGGAGGCTGTCCCGAATTTCTGATAGTGGCGTGGACGGCAAGTCAGCTGCTAGGCGAATGAGACCGTCGCGTGAACGAGGCACCAGCAGCAAGAGGGAGTAACGACCACCCTGTAATTAAAAAGAGTTTCATGAGAACAAGCAACTAAACTTATGGCACTTGAGGTTGGGCTGGCTGTACATGGTTAGTTAAGTGAGCCCTAAAAGAGCTCCTAATCAAAATACTGACAATTTGAACGCGACCAGAACTCATGGATGATTTTTGAAAATTCAACAAAATATCGTGACATTGAAATACTCAAGCGCGTCAGATTAATATACAGACGGTTCATCTTGATGTCCTTACCATGCTGACCCATAATTTGACAATTATGTGGAGGAGTTCACTTAATATGAAGGTTTGAAAAAATGTATTAACTGCCCTAGACACGCGATCCTATATAAAGCATACATATATGGTGGGGGTATTAAACAGGGTGTCTTATGTTCTTCTGTTGCGCTTGAGTAAATCTCCGCTTGGGCTCTCCTACTAATATAGACACACTTACATCATAAGGCAACGAGATAGCCTCAGTATCAAGACCTGGCAGTACTCCAGTTGCAAAAGTGCCCTTGGTCTTCATCATCTGCACCTGTTTCTTCTCAGTGCTGGATTTGTAGAACACACCTGGCTCGACGATGTCAAATGGCTGCTTCCAGGAACCACGGAAGTACATTCCATTGAAGATAATCATCAAAGCTTTAGATGCTGCAAGAGGAAAAAAAGAGCTGTTTATTGAATAGGTAGATGTAAATAGGGTAAATAAATCGATAGGCAGATTATTTTATATCCATAAAACGAAGCATTACTTTGGAAGTGGTCTAATTTTTTAAATTAATTAACTCACTTGTGCTAGATTTCTTTCCAACGCTATTGACGGACAGACTTGAAGTAACATCATGTTTTTCCTGTAGGACCTGTAGGCTCCTAGCGTGGTTCCTAGCTTCAACAGCAACCATGGTTTCTTCTTCCTCGGTTGTTTCCTCTTTCTTAATCTTCTCCAACTTAATCTGCTCTTTAATATTCTTAGCTGGCTTGTATTCAATCTGTGAAATATCAACTTTCTCAGGAATATCTTCTACTGCGAAGGAAATAAGTTTCTCATCAGTCTGTTTAGGGGGCATTAATTCAGGGATCTCATCATTTTTGTCTTCAGGTTTCTTCTCCGGTATGTCCACAACAAACTCGCTCTTATCATCGTCTTCATTAAAAGCAGCAGATTGTTGTTCTTCGTCGTACCTTTCAACTGACCTGACTTCAGTCAAATAGTAATCTTCTAGAATCTTTTTGTAATCATCATTAATAGTGTAATTTTTGTAGATGTAGAAGTAGTTTTTCAGCTCTGGCTGATTATATTTGTAGTCGTGGGTGTTCTTTAGTCTTTCCATAATGTATCGGTAAGTTTTTCTTGTGAGGTTTTGGTCTTCTGGCAGGTGCAGAGCTGTGACTAATTGTTCTTTGGTTTCGCCTGATGCACCTTCAGCTAAGATGGCGAGGATCGCAGAGTAACCGAGTGGCGAAAATGCAATGTTTCTATTATCATCTATGTAACCCTGCAAAAGAAAGTAAGACAGGTATAGGTACTTGAAAGAAATCATCCTAACTATCGAGACTAAAAGAAAATGTTTAGGAAAGGAACGGGGTTTCTAAAAGAGAAACACACATCATTAAACTATAATAAAATGGCACAGTGGTCAGTAATTAGTACAAAACCATAGGTATCACCACCATGTTCAAAGATAAGTTATTACGGCCAAGATTTCACCAAGTCCGCGCTACTGGCATACTTAATATAAACATATGCATGTACAGGTTTATTTAACGACATCAACATCAATGTCATTAATTACCTAGAACAGTCTAGTGTTGAATGTAGCAGCCAAGAGCCAGTTAAACAGGATGATTTATTGAACGAGGGATATAAATCTAGGCTTGCCTTACTGACCCGTCTAAAATTTCCACCCTGTATGTATGGCCTGCCAACCGTCTCGCGATATCCGGGACGTCCCGTAGAAAGCATCTCGCGAATGATGTGTGCGGGAAGTACACTTAGAGCCCCCGCACATTAAGCCACTAGTGGCGACCACATTAGAACGTCACAAGTTGCGGACGCGTTTCTCCATACATTTTATAGCATAATACCGAGCGTTTGAGTGGCCGCGTGATTCGCGTCCGAGCCACAAGCTGCGCCAGTCGACCGGGCTCGCTACTAGTGACCGAGTTTTGTCATTCGACCACAGAGTACTTTTTATAAACTAGAAACATTCGACTCCCGCGCACACACGGCAACAGTACCCGGGAAATGAACAATGTATTCTAGCCGCAAGTGGCAGCCACTGTTGGCCGCACTCAGCCACTAATGGCTGCCACTGTTGGCGACATGTAGTGTTCCGACTGAATCACTGGTGTTCGCGTTTAGTGGCGGCGACTGGTGGCCATAGTTTGCGGGGGCTCTTATCTAAAATCTTCATGGATTTCCAATTCTCCACAAAGAACAACCCGGTAACCCTTATGATGACAGCATTTACCTGGAATAAGGCAGTAGTAAGTTCATTGGAAGCGTCTCCAATGAAGCTGGTATCCTTGGGTTGATTTGAGCGAGCCTGGCGCACCCATCTTGCACTGCTTAGCCCCACCGCCAGTAACAGCACTGGAAAATACATAGTGGAACAATTATAAAGGGCGTCCAACGGCACATTCAATACCTACAGAGGAACGGAAATATCATAATTTGAGTTTTAAATTTCACGATTTTCCTTTCTTAATGATGCTATGTTATTTAGAAGAGGAAGTGATATTTTTTTTATTTTCCCTTTCAATCGCTATCATAAAAGTAGAGATTAGATAGTTTTTCAACCATGCAGTTGTACTCAAATAATTTTTGTCTTCTTTCAGTATATTTTTCCTATATTTAAAGTAGGTACTTTCTCGCCGTGTGGCATATCCGTACATACTTTTATATAAGACTGCGGAGATTGGAATCTAGTTAAAAAGCAAGGCCTTTATTGAACAATGGAAGTTCAAAGTATGCTACTTATGCTCGGTCGGCTAACCCAGTTTTATCTCAAAGCAAGCTTTATTTTTATGCGTATAATAATACCTCAATAAGTAAATATACCTAGGTACAGATAAAGAAAGAGAGAGATAGAAAAGCACACATTCAACTTGTCAACAAATACACTGTGGCTACAGCTAGCCAGGTTGGTTTATTTTGCTAGTTACAGTCTTCTGCTGTGGGGCTCAGCTGCAGACTTTGGAACTAATATATTTATTTTGCAGAATAGGACAATTCACTCAATTTGTTTGGGTCCTCGCGAATCACTTTTACCATCACACACAGTACATTTATGAAAATATTATGTTTGGACATAAAAGCAAAATTTATTTGTAACTAATAGCAGCTTCCTATAACATAAAAATAAAAGAAATAAAGATAATATTGTGACATCTAGATTCAGGTTAGCTAAAGCTAATAAGTCTTTTCTCGGGAACTGCGTTCAATTATATAATGAAATACCACATGAAGGAACTAAAATGTCTTATCATAAATTCAAAGATTTTATAAAGCAGAGGTAAATTGACAAAGCCTAATAAGGTGGCTCATTACGTGTGAAAGACAAGAATATTATATGGTTGTAGTAGCTTCTCTTTGCACCCCCCTAGGTAAGTGACATATTATTTTTTTATACCACTATATAAGGTGGCAAACAATCATACGGCCCGCCTGATGGTAAGCATACAATTGTACAATATGTTACAAGTAACTATATGAATTATCTAGAACAAAAACTGTACTTAATATTAAAATAAAGTTCCACCAAAAAAATGCCTTGCCGAGTTACTTGCCGGCTGTATTCCGAATGTAAGTGCCTTAACTGATTATGACTTTGATTTAATTGATGAACGATCTTCTATCGTATGATCATTTTACCTACATAATAAGTGATCCTTTAACAACTTTAATTTAAAAAAGAGTGGCTGAATTCATCAAGAGAAAGTTTTTATCTTCGCGATACAAAAATAACTTGACATGCTGACCGTCTTAAGGAGACAGGTTACTTTCCAGATATTTTCGTTTTTATTCGAACGATTAACCTCATTTGGGTTGAAACTTGATAATATCCTTGTATATCGATTGAACCGATGTAACTGTCCTATCGGACTGGTATCGTATGATACCAAGCTCATGTAGGTCGTGTATGTAGCGGTATCAATGCATGTTTACATTGTAACTGTTAATTGAGGAATTTGTAAATATAAGAAAAAAATACGATGCATTGAATTGTTTGATCATTGATGTAGGCTACCGTTTCTGTGGCCACCAGATAGCACCATAGCGAGAAAATCTGTCTGTCGTTTAAATAGAAGTATTTTTATATTTTTATAGAGACTTCGCTCTACACTAGCGCCTCTCGCGGCGAATTCAAGCGCTTTACGGGATATCATAGTTCAGAGGGCCAACCACAAGCTCTTAAAACAATATTATCATAACCTTATTTGTCTTTTGTCCTGTTTTGACGCCGGATGTCAAAGAGGGACAAAAGTCAAATAAAGTTATTTTAACCTTGTTTTAAGAGCTTGTGGTGGGCCCTCAGTTCTTTTACATTTATATCTGGCTGGAAAATCGTTTTCTTACAATTTGCAGATTATATAACCCATAATTCCGTATAAGGAATACTTTTTGCTATTTTCCTTACTTTACTTATAATAAGCCACTAAGCCGAGATTGCAATTGATGGCTAATTACACCGAATACCGTTTCTGATTGCATCGCAAATAATGTGCAGTGTTCGCTTCACGCTTGGGAGATGCGCACGAGCATCTAGCACTGCATTACAACGGTATTGAGTATCGTACAGTACTACTACATCTTTTGTAGTGTATTGCACTTTTTGCTTCAGATCACGTGGGACAACACCAGGCAGACATGACGAGAGATAACAAATAGTATTTTTTTAATAGATTTTTCGACTTGGAAAACAAGCAATTTAGATACTAGGTGTTTCGGGATTGGGATTTGTCCTGTGAGTGGTATTTTATGTTTTTTTTCTGTGAGTAGACTGTTTTTGACAACAATTTCACCGTGATAATTTAATTTAATTTTGTTGTTTTCTTGTAGTTGAAAGAGCCATAACACGTTCAAAATAACGTGTTATGGCTCTTTCAAATACAAGATTGAGGTTTTTTTAAATATTGTGACCACTGTACGGAACCTATTGAAACAAACATTTCTAAATCGTGTCAGCCAAAGATCAAGGCGCAAATAAATACAGCAAAGTAGGTTATCTCATGCGTAATCTACACGGGGGACCGATTCAAGTTTACCTAATTTGAATATTTTGTCAAATGTCACTTTTTCCATACATTCTAACATATTTTGATTAAAAAACGAGCTGAATTCAGGCTGAGTAGATCGCAATAAGACTTGTTGGTGTCGACAAGTCCTACAGTGTGCCCGCCGAGAGGTTTCTGAGACCTGTTAATATTTGGCTATTGTCGGAAACGGCTAATCCTATTGCGTTGGTACTTTAAGAGGAAGTTTCAGTATATTCTTAGGCATTGGGTAGTGAAATTCTGATCATACTCAGATTATCCGTTTCCGTGATTTGGCCAATATTAACAGTACCCCGAGTGTAAAGAATTGACGTTAGTAACTTACTAATGCGTTTGCGTTTACGACATTACTCTATAGGAATTGGCACAGCGCCTCTAGCGGAATACTCATGGTACTAATTTCTCCCATACTAATTTATAGTTAACGCAAACGCATTAGTATAAACGTCAATTCTTTACACTCGGGTTACAGGCGTCAGAAACGCATTCTCTCCGCGTACGCACTCTACAGATAACGTTTGTGTTTATTACCACGACCAGTGTAAATTGATAGAACTAATATAAATTTTCGCACATACATAGATAGCTCCATAACTAATATAATCATGTTATACAAATAAGCCCATATTCGATTCCATTTACGGTATTTTTAAGTAAACTGTAGAATAACCGAGTACGATACGATTTAGGAATTCTTTTCAATTTATGACCGTACCAAATTGTCGGATGAGAATTTAATATATTGTAATATTTAAGAACTATTAATATTTCTCAGTAGCTACTACAAAGTCTTGTCTCCAATAAAGTAAAGCACCACAAACGTACCTACGGTGAATGCACTGTGCTGACCCTACGCAATTGTGCAGATGTAGCGTCCGCAGAAAATGCGCAATGTCTTTGAGAGAGACGCAGATATATCCATTTCGGCTACCTACATAACATATTTCGCGCGGTAGCCAGACAAAGAGCCTTTTACCGGACACGACCGTAAAAAGCCAAATATGACCGGCTAAAACTGGATACCTGTTAGGTAACGCGAATAAGTACTCTTATATCCTAACTACCCTATGGAGAAGTACATAGGCTACTTTTTATCTCGGAAACGCGGGTGAAATATAATCATATATACCCAATTTCATTATAGGAACGCTTACGTTACAAACAAACAAATAGATATTAAGACTAAAATAAAATACTTTCGTTTAGTTGCTTTTTGCACTTCTTCCCTATATAAACTATTACGGCCTTACTCATAAACGCTATTTAACTAAATCTACTGAATAAATGGTCAAATAAATAACGTCACCTTGCTGTCATTGTCAAACAATTTGACGTTATTTAGGTGACCACTTAATCAGCTTATTAGTTAAATAACGTTTTATGAGTAAGGGGGCTAATTCCCAAACTCCTCAGTGCGCTTATATGCTTAAAAATGGTTACAAAGATTTATCTTCACATATTTATTGGTATATAGAATATATTCGATATTTCTGAGAGATTTGATGACGGAAAAGTCATGCATATAGAATTCCAAATTGTGAAACCATAATGTTGTTGCTGACCGTAACAAACTCTCTATCTGGCGCGTACCGCCTGGGAAAGTAATCACACAGCACTGTAATAGCTCTCGCTCTAATGAAATAT
This sequence comes from Polyploca ridens, assembly GCA_951394255.1. NCBI lineage: Eukaryota > Metazoa > Arthropoda > Insecta > Lepidoptera > Drepanidae > Polyploca > Polyploca ridens. The sequence continues at coordinate 5,782,999 of OX596264.1, read as the reverse complement.
TACAGAGTACCTGTGTCATTTATAATGTAATGTACGAGTATTAACGCAACGCACATAGGTAAGAGCGAATGAAAACGAGGTACCCGTACAAATTGTTATTACCACAAAGAGAATAGGAAACATAACTGACATCCTCTATCATTGACTGACATGTCAAAATAGCAACTTTTTAATAAATGTCAAAACTATAGCCTATTATGGATTTTTTTTACCGAGTTCAAATAAAGGAGAAGGTTCTCAATTCAGTTGTATTTTTTTAATGTTTATTCCCTCATATTTATCAACTAATTTTGGAAAATTATTTTTTTGTTTGGAAGTGTACACTTCCCGTTTAGTCCCATTGCCATCAGATCAGGATTTGATTACTTCTTAGTGTACTTTGAAGTCGGTTTAAGTTTTTTGTAAAACAGTTTTGTAAGAAATAGTGGTGTGTGACGTCTATAAGATCATATGAATGATCTTTTACAGGATCATATGATATATTCTTTGGAGTTAGATTGGTTATTCAAAAGCATCGAAAACATATTTGATGTGTCTATCTATTTTTAGGTGTTTTATACACTGCGGGGTTACCGCGTTACACAATCTTAATGATACTACTTCATTCTTTATCTCTGTATATAAAAATGAACCCCTATTTCCCTTGGTCATGCCATGACTTGAGAACGATTTTACCGAATTAATCCATCTTTTTTTTTAAGTTTTCTAAAACTGTAGAGAAGGTTATTACGGAAATAAATTAAGAAAGTTGCATATAAAATTAGACAATTTAAACAAACTCAAAGGGTTGGTAGGATATCTCTCGGATACGCAAGTGAAACAGCGGGGCGCAACTAGTTTAATTATAAACATATTTTAATGTTTCCGTGTTTTAGACGATTTATACGATTGTTAGATTTTTATCTTTTATTTTTTTTAAACAATGACATCTACACGACCGTATTATCCAGAAACGCACTTTAACAAAAAATAAGGTATACCTTTTCACTATCACCAAAAACTTTCGCAACATTCACCAACTTCACCATACAAATGCATATATTCTAAGCTAGAATCCGAACACTTCATACAAGTCGCACTTTAACAATTTACACACGTTATGAACCGCCAGTTCTCGGTCGACAGAATAACATTAATGTTAATTGAACACACTGTGGACTGGAGATAGAATTTATATAATTTGAATACAGATTCTAGTTTTTCAAATCTATGAGATTTCTATTTGTTTTTTTTTTATTAAAACTATAGGCAGCTTTTGATTCTCATCTACAGAAATCGACAGAGCAGTATTTGGAGCATTATCTATACCTTCATAAATAGTTCTTATAATTTAGTTTATCAAAAAAGCATTATCAAAATCAGAATTTCTTAACTCAGATTAAACTACAGCATGGGGTTATCCAAAAAGGGTGTGAAGAGAATTTTACAGGGTCGACCACGCGCGAATTTTTTCTGGTGTTGCAAGCGTCCATAGGCTACTGTAACCGCTTACCATGAGGCAGGCCGTACGCTTGTTTGCTTTGCTACCTTAGCAGCATAAAAAATAAATAAAAAACCAAAATTTCCAAACTAAATTCAGTACCTAAAAAATATTTTACTTTCACTTTAAGAATGTTCCCATAAACTTTAAACTCATAACCATAAAGATCTACAAGAACAGATATATTTCGTTAAGAAAGTCATGAGTATAATACTCACGTCCTATATTGTCTTTTGTCTTCATATTTCTGGTCGAACGGATGTAAATAACAACATTTAAAATTTAAATGAACTGCCAAGAACAACACCATGGGTGTATTGTTAGGTTTAAAGTAAAAAAGAGATAAATGAATACACAGACACCTTCAACATTTCTCTGAAATCACGAACGTTAATAAAAAAAGCTAGCGAGACGACTGATTTTTAATAATTAACTTTTCTTGTTTTCAAACCACACAAGATATCGATATCTTGCTAGAATCAATACGTGGATAATGGAACTGATTGCACTTATAGTATACATCAATGTAACAAAATGTCATAATTATAGTAATCATATAGAAATGTTATTGTTTGTAGTGCCAATAAATGAAAAAAAAAATGTTTAAATAATTCGAAAATTATGAGTATATTGTCAATGATAGCAGATGTGGAATACAATTGTAAGGTAATTGGAACTATGACCAGATTTGTTGGATCGTTTAGCCTAGCTTTGATCAAAGTAGAGCAAGATCGTCTTATGGGGCACCTTCGACGGTGCTTCGACTACAAACAACGCAAGTGTGCCTCAACCCTCACCGCATATCACGCCTTCCCCGGCCCACCGCGCAGCTACGAGCCTCTCAAAAGGCGGCTAAATTTTTTTTCGATTCAAATTGTTTTTCGCTTTTATCATTTTGGCGCCCCCTGCAATGACCACCTGGCACCTAAGGCGACAACTCATATTTAGACGAAAAGATTCCACTTTTCACTAAGAAGGTCAACATAATCTAAAACTTACGCAGATTTTTTTATGCAAGTAGATAAATACTGATGTTTAATTTTTGATCATAATATTGGAAAATTTACGTTTATCGTCGCTCTCACGTTGAATACATAGACGAATATTAATATACTAGGTATAGACTAGCTTTTATTTTTAATTACTATTTAATTGTCAAAACCAGTTCTCCTTCAACTAGTTATTATATAGCACACGGCAATAAGAATTAAAAATAAATTTATGATTACAAGAAAATCCTTCATCATGCCATGATGAGATCATTTGTCCTAAGATAATTCACATAAATAAACATGTTCTCAGAGGACTGATGACAGAGTCAATAATCATTGATCTGAACGCAAATATCATTTTGTTGATAGATTAGGATAGATCATCGTATGTTTTTGATGACCTGGGAGGTCTTGAAAGGTAATTTAAGATAATTTTCCAAAGTCACAGCCGAAACTGTGTAATTCAAAATTTGTACAGTTGGTAATGCGTGAGTGGTGCAAGCGTATAGTATCATAGTCAAAGTCAAAGCCATTTATTCAATATAGGGCCCAGAAGGGCACTTATGTCACATTTACTGAAGTTACCACCGGTTCGGAACTCGGCCTTACGCTACGGTAACCGCTTACCATTAGACGTGCTGTAGGTTGTTTGCATCTACCTTAGTATGGAGATTTCGAGATGGCATATTTTCGAAACCTATGTTGGGTTAGTCATTCTGAACAACTTTTACTATGGCAAAAACAAGAAATGTCGAAAAAAAAATAGTACATAATTAGTTTGATCGTTAGTATAGAGAGTAAAAAAAGAATTCAGTGTTGGTCCCCTAATAAAAGTTGCTCAGTGTGACTAACCAAACCTAGGTTTTAAAAATATGCCATCTCGGAATCTCCACCCATATAAAAACAAACACGTGTTTATATAATGGTTTACTTACCAAATGTAAACTGCCGCATATTAGACATCAACGGCGTCTCTTCTTGACAACTGCAAATACAAAATAAAATTAATTTGGTCACTTTTGGTGTAAATTCTCTAAAGTAGACTTTTAGTATTAGCTTCAGTACTTGCAATATCAATACTACGGGCCTATATTATACCCAAATATAGGATTTTATTTAATTAATAAATATTGTAATACAGCGTTCGGTAATTTGTTGACCTAACATTAGATTTACTAAAAATCATGCTGTGTAGCCTTGAACTTTAACACTTAAATATTAGTGGAATAAATTATTCAAATTAGTAAAAATTTAAGCTATTAGTCATATCTATTTGTGAGAAGTGTTATTATAAAAGCGATATTTTTAAGTCTATAAAATTCGTGTTTAATAAGACGCAAAAAGGGAACAAAATTAGGTATGCAACAGTCGTAGACCGATGACATTGTACGATCTTCGCAACATTGTTTAGTAAACCGGCTTGAGAGCGACATGTATTTAAATTTACCAAAACAACAGAAAAATATTTTACGCCGTTGTATATTAAATTCCAGGTCAAGAGCTCGGCAAAAAAAGCTATTAAAAATACCTAATTAAGTTTTAATATTAGAATACATTTCATTAAGTTTTTTTATTCTAATTGGTAAAGGTAAATGCTAAGCCCATAAGCAGCAGGACCCGTTAAACTGTCCACAACAATGCGAGCATGACCCACATTCGAACCGAACATAATGTCAACGACCGGCTTAAATACTTACATGTAACTGGCTAATAGCAACACTGAGACACTAATTAAAAACGAAATCACTTTTTTTTTAAGTTTTTAAATTAAACGTCAAAAAGCGCGGGAGGGACGCGTGCGTTTGTGCGCCGGCGCCGAGCTCGATAGAGTGACGTGCGCGGAAGCTGCCTCACTGGGTTTATATCTAGACATTTAACAGTTATGTTCGATGAAGTTACAATAGATGCAGAGATGGCCCATGCGGTACTTTATGAGTTGAAAAGAAACAACAAGTACGAAAATTGTTGTAATAAGTATTTATTAGATTTTTTGTAACTAAATATAAGGTTAGTTAAGATAAATAATTACATAACTAAGCAAAAATATTGTAATATAATATTTAATATTGTCTCTAATACTATAGAAAAAAATAGTAAATAAAAATTATATAATATACTGGCTTTCACCTGCGGTTTTACCCACGTTCCCGAGATATAAAGTAACCTATGTCCTTCTCCATACCATAGGCTTTCTGCATGCTAAATTTCATGATAATCGGTTGAGTAGTTAAGGCGTGAAAGCGTAACAAATAAAGTACTCACATTCGCATTTATAATATTCGTTAGGATTAATAATTAAAGAGGCCTCTAAATATACACATGTGTTGTTAGACTATATTATTATAAGGGTTCCAATGGTTGTATATACGAAGCAAAGCCATTTTAAAAATAAAAAAGTAATTTATTTTTTTAATTTGTCTATGTTATAGACCATATGTATAATCCTCCAATTCTAGAATCACCAATATTCTTTTGAATCGTAGCTGTAGACTTACTAAAACAATAAAATATTATTCATCGCCAGATCTACAAGTTTCATATGCCTTCGTTCCATCATATCGAGCACGCGAAATCAATAAATGCAGTACAAAAGAAATGGCGAAGTAGAAAGGTCTTTTAAATTAAACGACGTGATGCTCCCCGTTTTATATTGGTAGATGCAATTAATATTATTAATGTTTATTGCAGTTAGTACGTTTTATCACGCTTCAAACATAGCTGTGGGAAACCGAGGGATATATTTTTGTAAAGAGCGGAGCGAAGAATCAAGAATATAAAATAAAATAAGATAATGATAAAAAGAAATATTGGAAAATAAAAAAAAAAACTATGTCACTTTTGAAACGGGTTAATCTACATACTTTCCCTGGGGTAAGGGACTAGCATCTTTAATACAGGTTACTCTGTAACCTAGCTAAGGTGTTAGTTGCGACCATTTTTTTTATAAAGACTATAAACCTATTATACGTGTAAACTTAAAAAGTTAAATTTAATTTAAGGTCTTGTTAAAAATTTGGATTTTTATTTAATGCAATAAATTATTATTATTATTAAGAATAGTGCGGTAACTTCAGTCGCTTAGACCTTCATAAGTGCCCTCCTAGGCCCTAAACTGAATAAATGACATGTAGAATTACTTTTTTCATTTACAACATCATCATCATCATTTCAGCCTATGGATGTCCACTGCTGAACATAGGCCTCCCCCATTGACTTCCACTTCGAACGGTTTTGGGCCGCTTCCATCCAGCGGTGCCCAGCTACTCTGACCAGTCGTCGGTACACCTGGTGGGAGGGCGTCCCGCTCGGCGCTTTCCAGCACGTGGTCGCCACTCGAGAACCTTTCTTCCCAGCGGTTATCGGCTCTTCGAGCGATGTGGCCTGCCCATTTCCACTTCAGCTGACTAACTCTACGAGCTATGTCCGTCGTTTTCGTTCTCCTACGAATGTCCTCATTGCGGATCCTGTCACGTAGAGAAATTCCGTGCATAGTTCATTTCATAGCTCGCTGAGTGACTCTGAGCTTGACCACGTTTCTGTCCCGTATGTCATCACTGGTAACACGCACTGATTGAAGACCTTTGTCTTCAGACTCTGAGGTATTCGGGACGTGAAAATATGCCGTAACTGCCCGGCCGAGTTGGATTCTTCGATTGACCGCTTTGTCGAAGTTGAACCTACCTAGTTGGACAATTTGTGATAGGTAAACATACTCGTCTACAACTTCGACAACAGCGCTCCCAACAATCACCACAATCAACAATCATTTGCAACAAAAATATGTACAAAATACAATCTGTTGCGATACAGTTGCTGCGAATATGGTCTTAGGAAACGATCCCCTAATTTTTGAGTTATACATCAGCATGTACAGATTCTCTATGGGGCCAAGTTAGATTAGGGTACTAGAAAAGTCACTAATCAAGAAAACTTTTCCCATACATTTTGTTAGGATTTTTTTTTTCAAGTTCTGTACATAGCCGCAATAACTCAAAAAGTTAGGCATTCCTTCCTAAGACCATATTCGCATGGTTTCAATACTTGAGGTAGATTGCTTTTACTCTTCCGTCTATTTCACCCTATAAAGAAACATAAATGGCTTTGACTCTGACTAGTCATTTTAAATTGGCCATATCTGTATACAGGATGTTGTTTTGGTCGGCGACAAGCGACACAGGAGCGGTAGTACAAAATATATATCCCCCAAAAATAGACTTAAGAGGCAGAAATGGGCAAAAGTCTCTACATTGCAGCCCAAATTATATGAAATCTGCTAACTCTACGGCATTGAAATTTTAATATATGATACTTAAGGATATAACAAACACATCGCCCGAGCCGAAAACACGATTTCAATTAAAAGCCTCGATAAAAAAAAATGCCAAACATACCTCTGAAAATCAAGAAATTCCCAAATATATCCAACGCCTGAAGGTATTTTGATACGATTTTTTTCATCAATATAGTACATATCATAAGCAAATAAACGCCCGATTTAGTTTTTTGAATTTGCGATTCAGTTTTTCATAATAATGATTTAAAAAAAAGTCGCTTACGTCAAATTAATCTGAGCGCCATGAACATCATACCGCACTCTATTGTCCTGCAACTCGCGTATTTTGCTTCGCGCTCACTCGCATTCCGCGGCGATCCGCGTTGCTAGACGGACCTGTGTCATTTTTTTTTCAGAATTTTCACATACATAAAACCCTCTCAAATGAGTAAAAAATCATATCAAATTATCTTTAGAAGGCACTGGAAAATGCATGCTAGTCAAATTAAGGCAATTGAGCCTATTATTTGCTTGTTATAAATAAAAATATATAAAATAAAATCTGTTATGATTGATGCTTTTGATAATTGTCACCGAGGCATGTCGTGGTACTCACAGAGACTAATTCTTATTTTCGTCTATGAAAGGTATGGTTAGGGTAGCCTAGGGGGCTAAGGCGCGGGGTATTTATGTACTCCCGACTGAAAGAGGTGATGATTCAAAGCCCGGAAAATGTTTTTTTTTATTTTTTTTTATCAAATAATGCGATATGAAAAATCAGCAATATATATTATTTTTAATGAGCAATTACCTATTTAGTTAGTTACCTGATTAAATAATACCTCATTCAATATTGTTTATTTTGAGATCAAAGAAAAGGTATGAAAGGTAGGTTGACTGATACTGGTAACAGTAGGTGCCCCGATGTCGGGGCGGGCATGACTGCCTCTACTGCGGTCATCGAGTCATCTGTAGTCATCGAGTCGAGCCGGTAAACTTTTATATTCATTGTATTATTGTGGTCCACTCGCGTAGTCGTCAAATGACAATGGCACAGTAAAATTAGAACAGTAAGGAAAATATTACACATCTTACGTTGACTAAGTTTCTAGTACTTACTGGACTGATTAGTTGGAATGTGAAGCCATCGTATATTTACAATTACTAGTAGTGAGCTCGGCTATCATTGTGCCGATTGTCGTAACGGCCAATGGCCTGATGGCCGAAAGCCTCTCGGCTCTCGGCAGTATTCCTCGATACAGCTCGCATTGTGAGGAAGTTCCTGTTTCTGCAACCCTAACCACCGGTAGCTTAGTTTTTTCAGCCAATCAGTGAGCCAGGCACAGTTTTATATCAATAAAAGTAATAAAATTGCAATAACTTTTTTTCCATAACATTATATAATACTTCCTTAAGGTGGATGCTCAGCATGAGGCGGGAAATTTTATATTATATGGGTCAAAATAGCTTTTTGAGTTAGATGCCTGCAATAAGGATCATTCACATAACAAAATGATAACTTTTTTATAACTACATAGGATGCACATAACCTTTTTGAGCATAATGTTTTTTAAATTATTAATATCCATCAATAAATGACGAAGTTATTAAAGTTTTAAAAAGAGCTTAATTAATACGCTCGCTCCCGCTTGTAAATTAACGTTGACGTTATAATTCGGCCACCACGCAACTCTGGATATTTGTCAGTTTGTAACCTTTTCACGGCTTAACCACTGAACAGATTTAAATACAATTTGGCAGGGAGATAGTTCAATTAGTGGAGAAGGACAAAGGATACTTTTGAACGTAAATGATCCTCATTGCTCAAAAATGCAATTATATTACATTTACATACCTCGGTGATACCGCTCAATAAATTTGACAGCGATAGCTCAGAAGTATCACCTCACCTGCCAGCTTTATAAAAAGAAGTCCTTATGCACGGTGCCGAGATTCCAATATTGCGATATTCCGAGATTTATGCCCTAGGTACAATACCAGAAGTATGGAGAGGAAATAAATGGTGGTGCTCTTCTTCAAAAAAGGCGATAAGGCCCTATTGAAGAACTACCGCCCCATATCCTTCCTAAACCACGTTTATAAGTTGTTTTCGGGGGTCATTACGAATTGTCTTGCACGTAGGTTTGAAGACTTCCAGCCTCCCGAAAAAGCTGGTTTCCGTAAAGGCTTTAGTACCATAGATCAAATACATATAGTTCGCCAAATTATACAGAAGACTGAGGAGTATATTCAACCGTTATGCCTTGTGTATGATGACTGTGAAAAAGCCTTCAATTCAGTTGAGACATGGGCGGTATTACAGAGTCTACAGCGGTGCTAAATCGATTATCGCTATATCGAATTGTTGAAGGTGATTGTACAGCAAAGCCACTATGTCAATCCGAGTACAGGACGAGAGTACGAGATCAATCCAGCTGCAGAAGGGTGAAAGACAGGGTGACGTAATTTCTCCGGAACCTTTACCACTGCAATGGAGGATGTGTTCAAGCTCTTGAATTGGAAGGGTTATGGCATCAACATCAACGGTGAACACATCTCTCACCTTCGACTTGCCGACGAAATAGTCATAATGGCGGGAATCGCTGGAAGCTTTGAACATCATGCTCAATGATCTCAAGAGTTTCCTAACAGGACAAGATGAAAATATACAAGACAAAATTCATATTCCGCCAATACCCGTGATTATTGGGAACACTGCTCTCGAAGTTGTAGACGAGTATGTTTACCTAGGATAAATTGTCCAACAAGGTAGGTTCAACTTCGACAAAGAGGTCAACAGAAGAATCCAACTCGGCTAGACAGCGTTCGGAAAGCTACGGCATATCTTCAAGTCCAGAATACCTCAGAGTCAGAGTCAGAGTCTTAAGACGAAAGGATTTCAATCAATGCGTGTTACCAGTGATGACATACGGAACATAGACGTGGTCTTTCACTGTTGGCCGCATAAATAAGCTCAGAGTCACTCAGCAAGCTATGGAATGAGCTATGCTCGAAATTTCTCTACGAAACAGGATCTGAAACGAGGACATTCGTAGGAGAACAAAAAATATGTATATAGCTCGTAGAGTTAGTAAGTTGATGTGACAATGGGCAGGCCACATCGCTTGAAGAACCGATAACCGATGGGGATGGAAGTTTCTAGAGTGGCGACCACTAACTGGAAGGGGACACCATGCAGGACGACCTCCCACCAGATGGACCGGCGACCTGGTCAGAGTCACTGGGCGCTGCTGGATTCAAGCGGCCCAAAACCGCTCGAAGTGGAAGTTAATGGGGGAGGCCTATGTTCAGCAGTGGATATCATTAGGCTGATATGATGATGACTAAAAATGGTTGCTAAAGAGGGCATTTTATTGAGAAATTCTACAATTATTGTAAAACGTGATGGAAGAAAACCTGTTTATTTGTCAAATAACATAATAATATCTCGATTGAAGGCTGTATTTTTGCCTCAATTTTCATTTTATGAGGACGCCTTGTTTTTTTTTTAATTATATTAAGTTTGTTGCATTGTGATATATCGCTAAGTTTAATAAGTAATTAAAGTTACATAGTTTTGTTAACGTGGTGATCACTGTAGTGAACAAGAATTTAAAAAATACATAAAAAGTAATTTAAAAAACGGTCGATAAAATTTAACATAGTTTCCCTCCTTTTAATTTGTGCACATTATGAAAGCTCACAGCTGTATACGAGTAGGATACTCTCCTGTCTGTCCATTTGTCACAGCCTGTTTTCTCCGAATTTATAGAACACAAATTGTATTTAGATAAAACGCTTAGTTTCGTGACCCGACGACAATTACCTAAGTAGCGTATGTAAAAGAATTCTGGTTTTGGGAGACAATTACCTAACCTGAGAAATATTATCATAAGTATCAACTTTTAAAAATAAATATCTTGAGACATTTTTCACACACGGCTACCTGATCCCAAACTAAGCAGAACTTATAAATACCTCTCTAAATAGTATAAAAAGAAGTCGTTTTCCGCATCTGTTTGTCTCTCTGTTTATCAACTCTAAACCACGCAACGGGTTTTGCAGTTTTAACCATAAGATAGATCCTCATTAGTACTAAGTAAAGAGAAGATGCCACACATCACAACTATGTTCCGTTCAAGTGTGGCCATCCGGCCACACTTGTTGTTGTAAAACGATGAACGAAACGCGTAAGCGCCGTGAAAATAACGGTGTTTGCGAGAAAAATACTCCTAAAAGCTTTGTAATAGCGCTACGTGTTTCTACTGTCTGCTTAGACGACTAATTATTGTTTCAGTGCTAAAGAAACCTTTAGTCGACTCTAAAGAAATGGGACATAAGCTTTGCTTATGATAGCATCTCTATACGTGGTAATAATAGCTCAATGCTTTACAGCAAATAATTATCATTAATATTTTAAATGATATCACAGATTTAAAATTAGCAAGAAACAGTCGCGATACCGTGATCAGGTGGCGTGGGCGGTCGCGCAAATCGCTCCACTGACACCACATTACCCGTGCGAAGCCGGGGCGGGTTGCTAGTACTTACTATACATATTTACACTCAGACTCGGGACATGCAAACATGTTCATGCACACAGATGTATATCCTTGGTGGGAATCGAACATAAGATCGGCGGCGTGGAATCTTAACCAACTACGCCAACTGGCCCGTCAAAAGTTTTTTAAAGTATTTGAAAAATTATATTTGTAATGTTTGTCTGCAGTTTGTCTACTGTTTACATTTTTACTGTGTCCAATTCAAAAAGCGTCGTTCTCGCGGAAATATATAGATGGCGGTGTGTCATGTTGAATTGTTTGTTTGCAATGACGCACTTCTAAATAGAGGGAGCTAGTATTTTTTGTTTGCTTAGTTCCGGTAATTTCCGCTAATATTATGTGAAAATGTGGCGCAAGGGTGAAAACTGAAATCTGCTCGAGAGTATTCTGGGCCTAAATACTGCATATATGTTGAGAAATACCTTATTCAATTTGAAATAAATTACCGCAAAGTACGGTTACTAGGCACGTGCACAGACTAGAGCTAGGCGCAAGCCACCATCGCCCCACCCCTTTACTACCTCGTACTCCCGTTGAGTATTATGTCTACACTTTAGCTTATTAAATTATTTTCAAAAAAAAAAATATTATTAAAAAAAAAAAAAATATATATTTTTTTTAGCACCAGTATCATTTGTATTATCGACACTGAGTTGCTCGTCGCTGACCAAAACAACGACCTGTATATCAGTAGAAAGATAAAAGGACATCGAAATAGGACAGGGCTCATGCTGTAAATGAGAACAACAACAATTCATAATTAACATTCGTCTTCCGCTCCGAGAGTCCAAACACTGTAAAGTTCTCCACTACGGAGCTACCGTAGTGGAGAACTTTGTAGTTCCCGCCTAGCACTACCCTCAAGATGATAACATATCTTCAAGCACCAATCAATATGTTCCGGTAGTTGCACCAGAACCAGTTTCAGGCCTTGTATGCTTACCACCTTCGGCAACATCATCAGTATCAAATACAAGGTAAGATTTTTGTCAAATAGAAGAAATACTAAGAAATAATTAGAATATAGTAGTTTCAAAAGAGCTTCCTACCGCGAGCTGTGGAATGAGCTCCCCGCCGTGGTTTTCCCAAGGGAGTACAGCATGGAGTTCTTCAAAAAGGGTGCGGAGAGACTTTTGCAGGGTTGCCGACGTACGAGTGATAGTGTTGCAAGCGTCCATAGACTACGGTGACCGCTTACCTTCAGGTGGGCCGTTTGCTTGTTTGCTACCTGAGTAGTATAAAAATATTCACCCCCCTTATTACGAGCGATGGTTTAAGCCAAGTCTAGCAAAACCCAGGTTTTAAATATATCCGTCTTTCTAACGTCATATAACAAAATGAGCCGGGACTACCCTCAAACCTGGGTTTAACTTACAACTTTAATCTTTGGTTTAACCAGAATTGGCTTAAATATAAGACAGAAGTCTAGATTCGTATTTTTTCAAATTATTCTGAGCGAGAAACAGCTTGCGTGGATTTATCCATGGGCGCCTAAAAATAAATCAAATAAATAAACCGTTAATAAATAACAGATCTCCATGACAGTAAATAATTTAAACAACCTCCTTAAAACTGGAAATGATGCATCTTATTAATGTTATTAAACACGAGTTAACAAAGTAATACACCACCGTAGTTGAGAAGTGGGTGTCATCGGTTTTTATACAACTTTGAGATTCGAGCTCATTCAGGGCTGTCGCTTTTAAACAATCATACAGGGTTGTAATTGAGGAACATTTTAACGTTTTGAAATGCGATATCAACCACAAATTGTTCTGGAAAATTATTACTTATTCAATTGTTTTTCAACATGTAAAGAGTTAATTATTTTCTTCTTATAATCAATTCATATAGGTTAACTATTCACGGGGCAGGTCACCTATGCGCTGGACTGACCAAGTGAAATCCGCAGTAGGGAATAGCGTATCCGACTGCTCCAGAAAGTCTGCCAATAGAAAGAGATGGCGGGAGATCGTGCGGAGAGCCGTGTCCGCCTCTACCATCGTTGTGGACGCCTCAAAGTGACCACGACCACTCTGCCAAGAGCGAAACGACAGAGAAGAATAGGTTAACTTATTAAGCCTTTTAATGTTACTTCTGTGGCATGCAGATTTCTCTCGATGTTTTCCATCCCGAAAATATAATAATGAATATATATTTAGGTACTTTCGAATCCGACTCGAACATGATCGATAATATGGGACAGCCAATCAAACCTCTTTTTATTATAATATCATTGATCAAAACTAAGGCCAAGTCTCAAGAATAGATTGTGTTAATTGAACATTTATAAACCTTATGGTGTTACCTAGGTACTAGTACCTATAATTTAATGCTTGAAATGCATGTGCTAGCCCTAAATATGAATTCACTTGATGACAAATTTTACAGTTTGGGCAGTTGTTTGACAAGATTACGTTTTTATATGAGAAGACTGAGTAAGCTGACGTTTATCTGATGGTAAGTTGTCACCGTCCCGTATTAGTAATAGCAGGGGGATTTCCAACTTGCCAACCACGCCGTGAGTAAAAATAGTTTACGTTAAGCCTAGAGGAAAACACATTCGATCGAGAATGTGAGCTGAAACCGTGGAACGGAAACTAGTATCTTACTATTATTATAAACTCTAAAGTTTGTATGTATGGATGTTTTTACTCTTTCGCGCAAAAACTAATATCCATCATACATAATCCATCAACCATTCCGTTCACTCACAGACACATATTTATATTAATGAAAATGCGCACAGTTTTTCATAAATTTAATTTTTGGCTTTTTAATCTAAAATTATCGACTTTACCAACTTTACCCTAAAGGTAGAAGAGATCAGTGATCGTATAAGCATACAAGCGATTAAACTTGGCTTTGGCGACTGTTTTTTTGCTTATCAGTAGGCTTGTGTCAGAAAACAAAGTAAATAATAGCCGATTACCTGTGAAGGCGGCCTCGTCGCATTCCTCACCTTCCTCGCCCTTCTCGGAACATTGTTAGCTATAAGCAGGATATATCTATCAAAACACTCGCCATTATATGAACCTTACAAGGAAAGTCCCTAGGATACCTTCGAAGCTTTTAAGATGCCGTCTATGATACGATGTAGGTATAGAATCTTCACGTAAAGATGCGCAAGATTTTGCAACAATATTTTTGCTAAATATAAGTTAGGTTTCTCTTGTTTTGACGGTAAATAATATTTTCAGGATAAATGAATCGAAATTCCACAGGTACAACGTTATATGTATATGAGGAGTTTGCCGTCATAAGAGTTGAATTATAAAATGACTTCAAATTGCAAGTCTACATTCAAAAGAAGTATTACTTTGTTATGTAAAAACCTAACATGTAAAAACCTCGTTTGATCGATGACTTCATTAGAGAATGCGCCAATAAATTCATACCACTAACTGAAGTAGAATTAATAACTTCATTCTAATAAGTACACCTATCAGTGAGTTCATTCACCGGTCCGTTATTAACTTTCTTCAAATGAGATAACATGATTCCGGCTCTCGGCTAAAATATCTTAAATTATGCAAAATTTAGGTACTTTTCCCTTATGGCCGATTCCTATAAATTAACGGGCCGTTATTGGCTCTTGGAGGTCTTTGCCAATAATTAAGCAAAGACTTCATAGCTTAATAGACCATGCCATCCATATGGAAGTAGCTATCAAAGGTTGCTTACGAATTTATATGTCCATTTATTGGCAATAAAAGCCATGAAGGCCAGGTCTAAGCTCAAATCTCAAAAATGGGTTTCTTTGAGATTCGAGTATGACGTAACGCAATGAAATACCTAACATAAAAAAATACTGTGGATAGAAGAGGGTTTTGAGAAAAATGTTAACCGAATAGAATATTAAAAAGTGCTTTGATATTCCCAATAAAAAATTCGTAAGTTACGTCTAAAAAAATCTTTCGCGTCGAAATTCTCCGTATTTTCAGCGATGACAACAATTTTATTTTTAAGAATATATAAGATACAGAATTATATTAGAATGTTAACCGGACACTTATTCAATTTAAGGTGTATATTCTGTATAATCTAAAGAAAACCCGTAAATAACAGTCCATTTCATAGAGTCGACACATTTATGATTTACCATTTTCAACCCTATTCCAGTGAAGAACGAGTGCTGTCAAAATCGTAGTCAGTCCGCGCCTTAAGCAAAACATTGGTGCCGATTCTATTGTAAATCGCACTAAACTAATTTTAGTCACATCACATCGCAACAGCGATAGATGGCGATTTTTATATTGAATTGGACTAATTTGACAGTACTACATTTCTTACATCCTTTTCTTATGTTCTTTGTTAGAAAGAAACTGCCCGTTTCTGACCCTGTAGTTGGAGCTGTGCTGATGATAACTATCAGTCGGTATCTTTACAAAATCGAAAGACATTAAATTTTGTAAAATATGTATTGGTCACATAAATCATACAAACATACATCGTAAATGCAACTATAGGTACATCATACAGTTTTGAAATAACAGTAATTTACGGAGGAACAATTAATGTTGTTGGAAAGAAAGTTGTAACAAAATGAATGATTCTGGGGCCGCGGCCGTACCACCAACTCTTCTTGCGATCCAACGCAACCAGGGTCTACTACGAAAACGTTACACGAAAGCTCGATCATCGTTGTCAAATTATTAACCAATAGAATTGCACTAGGTTTAACTCTCGTCAGTTTTGCTGCATCGTTGCTGCATTGCGTGTATCGTTGTGTCAATGAATTTAGCAATTTAAAGTGTTTTCAGGATTAGAAGATATCGGTGACAGTTCACTTTTGACAATTATAGTCATGCGCCTTAACGATATCCAATCGATATTTTTGTCGTATCGAGAAAGTTAATAAAGAAAGTCTAATCGATTTTCATTTTAGTGCTTTTATTTTCCAAATTATATTTCCTTATCACTGTCTTACTGTTTAATACCGCCTCGTGTGTAATTACCAACTTTGCACATATGTATCATACTGTACTATTATCGTTGTTCTTAATTTCAGATAATTATTTCAGGATTTATGAGAAATTATGTGTGTTAATTGATTTTTACCTAATATAGTAAGAATATTCTCTCTCTCTTTGATATCGTACCGATATATCGAAATTTTTTGGTAATTAAAAATATTTCGATATTGATAAACCAATTCAAAAATAATCGATATAACATATATCGATACTTTTTTGAATTTCCCTGTCGATCAAGCATTGTCAATCACTATAGGTCAATGTTCCGTTTCATGCAGCAAGTATTTTAAGTACATCCTATTTCTTAATTTTTAAAATTATCAAGCTATAGTATTAATGTGCTGAAATTGTTTCTTAGTTATATATAGCGATATATATTGTATTTTTGCAATGATATAAAATGGAAATTAAAATATTTTTTGTAAAATATTATATGAGTTACTTGCAAGTAGTATGAGTGAACCGGAAAATGTGAACTGTCACCGATATCTTCTAATCCTGAAAACACTTTAGCTATAGTGCAATAAACTTATCTGGCCCGGTGGCCAAAAGAGGAATTAACGACAACAGTTTGAAATGTCAGTCTACCTGACATTCACCATTGGTTATTTGCTCCACCAAATGTGATAACAGCACCTCACCGAGCCAGATAAGTTTGTGGGACTATAAAGTTGATCGCTGTTGCTTCATGAATCGCTGTAACAGTCGATGATACGGCCCCTGTATCCTAAAGTGGAACAAATTCTTAAAACTATTGTTAACGAAGAGGCAATACAGCAGTATGCTTTTGGAAATGCAGCTTTATCAAGCAAAGTATATTTTCTACAATATCAGGTGACTAAGACTATCCTAGGGTTCTTTGTCTTGGTTTACTGGATACCTTGGTGTTTTGACGTTTTGTTTCAAGTAATAATTGTGGTTGTCCTGCAATAAAATTAATGAATTATACATATACTATAAGTAGTTTCTACCCTAAATATTTCAGAAGAATATAAAATAATAGTTTTCGCCGTTTAATAAAGACGTCACCGTTTACAATCTATCTAGCGAGATTATAAACTGCCGATAAATTGAGAATGCTGCTTACAATACAATATGACGTGTTAATTTTCGATAGATTATGGGTAATCTATCCATGACAAACCGTCAATAATACATTTATTTAAAAAAAAGACTGACAATCATTTAACTTTTTGCGAATCGCGATATCTTACAAGAATAAAACAACAAACATTCTAAAATATACAGAAAATATCTAAATGGAATAGTTTTATACACAAAAATTTATGCCTCAAAACAAATGTTCATTTTTTGAAAATCTGTGAAAATGGATTTAAGATCTTCTTGTACCAAGGCACATTACCTTTATGAATCGGCAATGCTCTCTCAACAAATTCCGTAGGTTCTTCAATCTTGCCTTCAAAAAGCACCAATCCTAGTATATTGTCCTTAATATAGAATACAAAAGGCCTGTCAACTCTGAGTTGTACTCCATCTTCAATGAGTGGTACAACCATGGCTACGGACGCTGCTGCTGCAACTGTACCGACTTCGTCTACTGTCATGTGTACTCTATGGTAAATGCTGGTGATATGCGGAGACTCCCCATCGAAGATTCCGGAGAGATTTGATGAACTTGAGAACAGGGATTTGATGTGCATCTGAAATTATAAAAACATGGAATTCATTGCATCATTTGTACAAAATATTTTTTTTTTGAGATTTCGTTCGAATCACATTATAATTTATCCCTGCGGCGCCTGACGAAATTCCTTCTTTCCTTTCTGCTTGAAATTTTAAACAAGACAATTTTAACCAAAAACATCTAACTTTCAGTAAAACCCTGTTTCCCTTGGTACAAAAACCAAGACAATAGAAAAAGTTTTAAACAGAGTAGAAACATCGCTCAGAATCTTCTTGAGATGCAGAAATGGACAGAAAGTGACGATGATTTAATTAATAAAGAAGTAAATTAAACTACTTACGCTATGAAGAGGTCCGACCAAATCTTCACCATAGTCGATAGAGAACTTAGGCAATGACACCAAAACGTTTGTAGGATCCATTAGCTTAGATATTTCTGGCAAACTCATGTATGGCAGGTCCCTGATGAGGCCGATCGCTCCATCATGTTCATGAGGTACCAAGAGTACCATGGAGTAGCGGCCACCCTGAAAATGAACATAATACATAAACTATATAAATATATAATTATTGAACATAATGTATCTTTAATCATATTTGTTTATTACACTTGTTTCTAAATTATTTCTGATTTGATTTTACTTTGTTTTAAATTTGTTTTTCTTTTTTATATTTGGTTTGTTTTTGATTTGATTTTAATTAATTTTTCATTGTTATATTTAGTTTGTGTTTTTGTTTTCTTAATTGGCTTAACTTAAACACCAACAATATGCATTTTTTTTTTTATTTGTGCATGCTGTGTAAACGTGTTTAGGGTTATAGTCTAGTTAAAATCTATATGTACTAATTTTAATGCTTGTAAATCGACTGTAGCCTGTTTCGTTTACCTTATTAAATAAATAAAAATAAAATAAAATATAAAAACAAGTGACGTCACGAGCCTCCACTCCCGATAGACGCGCTTTATCTACAAATTTTGATAAAGCAACAAATACGTGTCCAATATTTTTTGATACTAACTGACGGACTAATAAGATTTTTTATACACGGGCCTATGGTTGGGTTTGTTCCCGGGAATAAACCTTCGGGAATAAACTTCGAGTAAATTTCCAATTTGGTGGGAAAAAAACCCGGGAATTTTCCCATTGGCTGGGAAAATACTCAAATGGCCACAGTTACTAGATTTTGCGTATATAGCGAGAGACACATTAACAAAATCGTAGGGTCATACCACGGTCATACACATATATCATACAATAAAATATCTTTTTTTTTTTTAGATGAAGGAGTGCATTGTTTTTTAAAAAGTGACATTTTGGGGTTGTGGTGGACAGGCGGCGGTCCCACACAATTACCACGCCGTGGTAGGTATTACATACTCGTCCGACTCGAAGTCCGGAAGTGTGATAGTCGGTCCAGTCCGCGCGAGGTCCGCGTGGGTCTGCGTGTAGGTAATGTAGGTACATACAACAGCGAGTATGATTAAAATAACAATCAAAAGCAGCTAAAAATATTTTTTTAAGTACAAAAAGCCACTTGAGTATTTTCCCGCCGTTCGGGAAATTACCCGTATTTTTCCATTCTTTCCCGTATTTTCCCGTATTTTTCTTTCCTTCCCATATTTTTTTCTTTCCCTGCCCATCCCTACCACGGGCCACATCCCTCGTGGCGCTATATCTGGCTTTAGGATCAGAAGTTACGTATGCTGATATTTACTTCTAGGCTAATAAACTCTGAAGTAATTGAGTTCAAATCAAGTTTAAGTACCTCCGTCAATATAAAACCAGTTTGGTTTGCACATTACAAGAATTTACTCAGTGCAAAATGTTCTCAAATTCAATTTATATCTTTACTAGAAAATCATACATGGACAGTGGTAAACGATGATCCGAAAGTTTTAATGAACCAGCTCTCTGTACTATAAACAGGAGCACGGATTGGCAACGTATAGGTATGAGTATTTGAACAAATGTAGATCACAATAACTTAACATAAAATATGCACCAACTACATTATGCAGAATAATATGACATTTTATAATAGACTGAGATCCTAGGCTCGCCAGAGATTACTTATTTTCTGACGGACAAAATGTATAGAATTGAGTAGTGTTAAAACGTACTTCAAACGTATGAATACCAGCTAACTTGTCCCGTGGGACAATTTTCAGGTACCAGGCATGAAAGGTATGTTATGCGGTTATACTGATTATCATCTGACGTCTATGGATCAAAAATACCAATTATCGTCCAATTTGCATTATAATAATGCCCTCGCGCAAATACTCCAGCGACATTTTAATTGTGTTTAGGGAATGTTTGGCTGTTAAGATTGGTCTGGATGCTTGCAAAAAGTATTGAAATAGTTCTTATAAGTATCATATATAAAAATCAGCTCGCAGAATTTAAGAAAAGTACGTAATGTACATATACTTTTCATCCCTGGTACCTGAAAATTTACCCACGGGACTAGTTAGTTGGTACCTACCTATTCATACGTTTGAAGTACATACTAACCAGCGTGCAGCGTTGCCAGACGTCCCGATTTTGGCGGGACGTCCAAAATTAAATGTCCCGCGAGGGACAGGCTCAGTCCCGCTTTTCGAGGATTACTCGACGATGAATTCATCGTTGGACATAAAATTGGGAAATTATAAAGACACCACTGCACAGAAATGACACCAGCTTTCCCGTAACGTGTCTAAACACCGCAAAGGAGAACCGCGCCAAAGTGCGCTATATTATGTCACTGTGACATACAAAAATCAACCCTCTAATGGCAATTTCCTATAATTTACGGACCGTTATCAGTTAAAATTAAGACTCTTATATCTTTACTAATAATGAAGCTCAGACATCAAAGCTTTGCATAGCATACCCTCCCATATGGAAGTAGCTATCACAGGTAAAATTAGCTTACGAAATGATCTACATGCCCAGTTTGTCAGTAAAAAACATACCGTTACCGCAAAACGGTTGCGTTTTTGCGTATAAAAACTGGGCATAAGTCAACGCAATCAAAAGATACGGCCGTATATGCCGCATATTTTGACAATCGCAAGCGGATCACAACCTACATATTTCACCTTGACTGAGTAACACCCATGTTGTTGCAAGCGTCCATAGGTTATGGTAACCGCTTACCATCAGGCGTATGTTTGCTTGTTTGCTACCTAAGTAGTATAAAAAACCTAGAATCATTTTGTAGTTACATCACAAACACTTGTCCGGTTTTTTTAGTATGTCCCGCTTTCGGCGATATAATCCCGCTATTTTTACTCAAGAGGCGCCAAAATATCGCTTTGCCCGAAAAAATATCTGGCAACGCTGATACTAACACTACTCAATTCTATACCTTTTGTCCGTCAGAAAATAATTAATGTCTGGCGAGTCTAGAATCTTGATCTATCTATACAAAGCCTTGAATATGCAATGACAAATGACAACAAACGGGCTTCCCAAGTCAATTTTTGAAGTGAAGTGCTTCATTTGAAGTAACTTGTTTTTGTTTTGCACATAGTTTCGGAAATAGTGACCAATTGATCACTGAATTAACCCTTAATTTGGCACTGTATATCCGGTCATACATGAACTTAGGAAAATATTTGGTTAAAAAAAATACAAAAAGTGTTGATTTAATATAGGTACATTTATAGATTGCAACACTATCTTTAATAACATAAATAAAGAACAAGTCACTCAACATTATTTTTGACACAACTACAAAAAAAAAAACACTTAAAAATTATAGATTTTTTTTTCCTTGCCAAATTAAGGGTTAAATGCAAAATATTAAGACAAGGGTTCATCTACCTACGTGCATGGATAACGGTTAATTAAGTCAATATTGTCATAAATTTAAAAAGCCTTTAGATAAACTGCTTTGTACGCAGTAAGTAGATCAACAGTCAAGTCAACAAGATAAGCAGTCCGGAAAAGTTTAATAAGTATCTTCGGTAGGTACCTATACTCTCAGATAGTTCTATGCGACGTCGGGCAGTCATATAGGTACACTTTTATGCCGTTTGCATACAACTTTGGCCGATTAAATGACCGTAAATGTTTGAGAGATCCTTAGAGCATTCGGAACATGAGGAAATGTATTGAATTTAATAGTTATATCCAGGGTTTTAACGGAAATATTTGTTATAGTAACTAATCAGAAATGTATTCCTATACCTTCTTTTTTAAACGTATAAATTTGTTCCCTCACCTCATACGGCAGTTCCAGAGCATGTGCCCTTAAATTATCAACATAAGCGTAGTTCAATTCAGCTTGCAGCTCCATCATGAGGACGGTTCTGCAGCTACCTTTGACTCGGAAGCAGCCAGGCCGCGTCAGCTTCGGGTCAAATGAATATTTCCAAGAGCCTTTGAAGTAAAGGGCATTTGTTACCAGGATCTGAGTAGTCGGGTCGATGTTGGCTGGAAATATAAGATATTATTTTTAATACCTCCGATCTTATCTTCTTGTTTTGGACCTTGGTCCTAAAAAATCACCCAAACAATTATTCTTGATCGACTCAATCCCCCTTATTACAAAAGCAGGTTTAAGTCTAGTCTAGTAAAATCTAGGCTTTAAATATATCCGTCGCTTTCTAACGTCATATAACAAAATGAGCTGGGGCTATCTTAAAACCTGGGTCTATTATTTTGTAATAAGGGGAAATAAGTTAACCTTTAAATAGAGTTTAGTACTAAGCAAACATCATTTAAATTAGTAAAAAAGTAGCATTGACTTTTTTTACAAATTTTGCTTATCATTATTCAAATGTCAATAACATTAGCGCTTATAATAATCATTTACGCTACAAATAGATACGTAGGTATTTCAATAAATTGCATTACAAAATTCCTTCAAATCTGCATCACCTTTATTTATAGAAACTCCATCTAAATGTGATCAGTCCAATAATTTAGCTTAGGTACCAAAAGATATCATCCTGTTTCACAATAAAAATGGATGAGGGCTCTTTTGTTTTTGTTATGTTTTAATTAACATTTTAAGAAACTATGAAACCACATTGATAGAAGAGATGGAAAATTGTATGAAAAATTATATGAGTAAAAAAATGAATGCCGAGATAAAGGAATAAATAACAGAAACGTAGGTACACATATTACGTCGACCCCAGATAATTGGGACAAACATGACAAGACAAGGCGAATGCTGATTTATCAATTACATACTTACTAGATTCCACAATAAAAGGAATTAGCCCCCTCGTGTTTCTATTCACCCATTCATTAATAGTGTCTGAAACATTATTTGTGTTACGAAAGTCCAACTTGCGCAAATCGGAATGATATACTTGTTTTAACATCCCCTCGAAGTCTGTCCTCAGTTTTAGCTTGTTGGATACAAATATCGCATTCGCATTTTCCACGAATGTTCCTGTTGTGTTTATCTGAAATAATATTGGAAATTATTGTAGAATTTTCTAAAGAATGATTTTCCAACTCAATGACTTCATTTCTTTCGTGACAAAATAAATAGTAGATCAAATCTGTGGTTTTCCCATCTATTAACGGATCTTGTCAACGTTAAAACCATTTACGTCAATGAAGGTGCATTCAATTCGAAACGGGTTGAGGATAACTCGCATAAATCCAGTGACCCCAATCCCTTATTAACTAATTGACATTTACCTGTAAAGCTTGTAGGTATAAATTAAGTTGTCTTCTGCACTCATCTTTATCTTGTGACAGTCTGAGTGCACGTCTTATTTCTGTTTCAGTGACACCTCTAGCACCTTCTAGTAGCATGGATAATATTGACTTGACACTAGCAGGTGATACCATGATGTTGCCACTACGACTTTCAGCTGAATAGTGCAGGAGGTCCGTATCGAAGAAATTGAAACGGGATACTGTTGATTGTTTGTCGCCATCGAGACAGTCTAAGCTCCGAAAACTTGTGAGGATTATTGCTAAAAAGTTTTGTTATGTTATTTTTTTGGTAACAGGAACAACCTATATATGATCCACGGATGCCTTTAAAGCCATCTATAAGTCCGTGATAAGACCTGTCTTAATGTATGGTTCGGAATGCTGGGCATTAAAGAGGACGGATGAAAGACGATTGCATGCAGCTGAGATGAAGATGTTGAGATGGATGTGTGGAGTGACAAGAATGGATATGATAAGAAATGAGTGCATAAGGGGAAGCTTGAAGGTAGCTCCAGTGACTAAAAAGTTGAGAGGGAACCGTTTATCATGGTATGGACATGTTACGTGGAGAAATGAAAGCCACGTCACTAAAAAAGTTATGAATATGAATGTGAATGGATATACGGAAAGAAGAAGACCGAAAAAGAGATGGATGGATTGTGTGAAAGTTGACATGGGTAAGAAAGGAGTGAATGTTAGTATGACGGATAGAAGAAACCTCAGGAAGAAACGAATGGAAGAAGCGTACATATTGCGCCTTGCACCGACCCCAAATGATTATGAACAGAGCAGACTTGACTAACATTTTCCCAACACAAACAATACGGTTGTGGGTTTATCCAACCTAATTAGCGACAAAGATTTTTTGTCGGCATGAATCATGACATGCAAGTCACTTGGATATGTTTTGTATCTATCCAAAGAATTCATAGGTAGAGGCACGATGCCCTATGTAAATCTATGTCTCTATCCCATACCTACGATAATACTATCTATCTACGAAACGTACACAGACATGCTTTCCTCCTTTTAACAGGCAGGTAAAAAGAGACGTAAAATAACAGAGATGACCACAAAATATGTAAATACACAAAGCAATTAACTAAAACCAGTTGGAAACCGCACATCTCATATTCAAATGAAATCATAAGGTCGTTTTCAAAGAATTAAAAGTAACAATCATAGGTAATAACATATTTATTGACGAGCTGCGATTCCTTAGAATTAGAATGATCAGCGTCGGACTGGCCGTGTAATTGAGTTAGCGATTGCCAACCGGGCTCTAGCATGCTTGGGCAAACGGTGGACCCTGGGTAGAGGACATCCCTGAAACTTGAATACTTGTGTGAGACACCCGGCCCATTCCGACCCTGAGAATGATGTTGTTATTGGCTGCTTATTCAGCGGTTAAATTACCTACATAATATCATTAATATTCATAATTTCCTGACGCATTCTTCACACACGGAGCTAGCTAATCCCATACTAAGCAGAGTTTTAAATGAAGTAAGTACTTAAATTCCATTATTTTAAACTTATTTTAATGAATATAGATTTATTTATGGTATAATAATAATAATAGTATAGATGAAATGTTTTCAGTGAAAGACAACATCCGACGTTATTCAGGCTTTTTACCCAAAAATCAATTCAAAGGCGTGTGAAGATTGCCTACTACAATTAGGTAGGTAGGTACCTATATGGTCAATTAACTATGAAGAATGTTTCACTCAGCTGGTTGTATGACTGACTCGAAGGTAAATCTAAACGACATGCCGTTGCTTGATAAGTATTACTTAGTGGAAAAATACTCAACAAAAACATAAAAGCTTTTAAAATAAATTGAATTAAATATAAACACACAGCAGTGTGAAAGCAGTCCAACTAGCACTTACCAAAAGAAATAAAAAATCGCATATTGACACCTGTTTATTCACTTAGACTTATAACAATTTATTAATAGAACCGCACATACGCTCGCAACTTGATTGATATAAATGAAGCAGAAAAAGTGGTCAAGCATCGAGAAGTAAAATAAACAATGACTGAACGAATGACTGACCGTATAAATGAATAGCTATGATAGTTCACACTTGGAACTAAATGGCGCTAGTGTATTATGACGTATAAGTTAAGTTCCCAACATGCGCCAGCGCCGCCGGTCACAGTGAAGTAATAACATGGGTAAAGAGTGAATCAACTTGATTATTATGCTTGGCGACCTTCATACAAAAACAAACATGTATGTTCACCAATTACTCGGAAATGGCTTGGCGATTTGGATGGTTAAGATAGATAGATAGATAACTCTTTATTGTACAAAAGTATTTAAACAAAGTATAAAAATAAATGCTTAAAATTAAAGAAATTACTGTAACAATAGGCGGTCTTATCGCTAAAAAGCGATCTCTTCCAGACAACCTTAGGATGGAGAGGAATTTAGACACGTTATTAGACGATGGTGTATACTTTTATAACAAAAATAGGTGAATAAATATACATACATACACTTATATAAGTCTTTATGTAAATAAATACATAGATTTAAGAAAATATATATTATTATTAATAAATACAAAGATAAAAATAAGTAGAAGTAATTCCGAGTAGAAACAATAAATAACATACTAGACAAATAAATATAAACATTCATGGAAATATGGCAATTACCGCAACGACTATAGTCAGTCCGAGAGGCAGAAATTTTTCACCAGATTTTTAAAAACGGAGTGATGGCGCCCTCCTTATAGAGACCGGCAATGCATTCCAGAGGCGCACTGCTTGGACGGTAAATGATTTACCATAAAAAGAGGTGTTGTGTGATGGTATTCTCAAGAGGAGATTTTCTGATGACCTAAGTGATTGAAGGAAATCAAAACGTTCCTAATCCTTTGACTGTTTGACGATCCGCGCGGGCGAGGAAAACAATAGAAATCTATTGTTATTTTTTAACCGCAAGTCAAGGGATCATAGCAATGTCCAAGGAATATATCAACCTCCTTAAATCTATACTAATATAATAAAGATAATAAAGTTTCATTGTTTGTCTAAACGCGCTAATCTCTGGAACTACCAGTCGGATTCGAAAAATTCTTTCACTAATACGAAGCTACATTATCCCCAAGTGTCATAGACTATTTTTTTTATCCCGGGAACGCTTGTGAAACCTCAGAAGAAAGCTAGTTTATTCATACCTTAGAGTATTGTAGTATACCATAAATTGTTACAAAATCCCTAAAAGATAACGCGGGTAGGAGGGACTAAAAAGTATAGTGTAAAGAAGAGACAATAATATATGAGTATTCCGGCGAAGTCGTATAGGAAGCCACTTGAGTTTAGCGCGATATTGCGAGACATGATCATATTTGCGCAAGCCAAATATAAATCTTATGCAGGTTTAAACTGTATTATATCACGGTAGATACCGAGGTGGTCCCACATCAATTTTATCATGGACATTGAAGAAATGACGGAACAGAGCACAAACATCGCGCTTGAAGCATTTTATTCAATACTAGCTAGTTCGTAGCCGGCGTCGACACATTGAAGTTTTCCTAAAAATCCCTATTTTTCTAAAGATTAATATTTAGCGTATGTTACTAAGTGATAATTTAGCTTTCTCCTGATGAAAGAATTCTTAAAATTGGGCCAGTAGTTATTTAGTTTATTCAATACAAACAAAAATCCAAAAATTCATTTACTATTAGTGTAGATGTAGATTGTCGACACTTTATCAATGATTTGGGTTTTGTAAGTGAAGTAATAACAAGAAAACGCTTATGAAACTCAAAATTGAAAAATATATTAACTTAAAAAAAGAGCACGAGCACGGACGTTCCATAGAAAATATTATATTCGCTGATTTCAAAACAGTGTCAAATTAGAGTTATATCATACTTTTAATGTATTTTTTTACTAAGGGTTTAATTTGTTTTATTAAAAAGTTTATTGATTTGCAAAAGCACCTTATGTATGAAAAACATTGGGAAGAACTCTTTTGATATGCCTACATACACGTAACATTGAGTTGCAAAGTAGTACAGTAGTACCCTTACAGTAGTACCCAACTAATATGGCTTACCGATGTACCTGCGCAGAAGATACATTTTCAAAGCGCGGGAAACGCTATTGGTCGGCAGCTGCCGCCATGTTAGCGCGCGCCGTGCGGAGGGGCGACTTGCGAGTGTGACGGAACCAACAGCTGCAGTGTATTATGAACCTTATAGTAGTGACTTAAGGTTGATTGTAAGTTTTAAGCATTCTTTCGTTAATCTTCGGGGCCATACTTTCTTTTCTATGCGAACGAGGATTCACGACGCGCCATATAAGTTGGGTAATACTGTACCGATGTACCTGCGCAGAAGATACATTTTCAAAGCGCGGAAAACGCTATTGGTCTGCAGCTGCCGCCATGTTAGCGCGCGCCGTGCTGAGGGGCGTTACTTGCGAGTGAGACGGAACCAACAGTTGCAGTGTATTATGAACCTTATAGTAGTGATCTAAGTTTGATTGTAAGTTTTCAGCATTCTTTCTTTAATCTTCGGGGCCATACTTTCTTTTCTGTGCGAATGAAGACTCACGACGCGCCATATCAGTTGGGTACTACTGTATCGAACTTTACTTCTTACAATCATAGAGAGGCGAAGATCTACAAACATAAGGATAATCACATAGACATGAGACATAAAACACATTGGTATCACAAAATTCTTTATTGCGAATAATCTGACAATAACTTTTGATGGCACATATTCTAGTAATCTTTGTGTATCCGACATAATAATCGCGAGTAATCATTCAGTGAGAATATAAAAAAATACACTTATAATAATCTTACACTAGACATTTAAAAAAAAACATACTGTAATTATCTAGCAACGATAAAATTGTCATGAGAAGTTTGAGTTCACCGATTTATTGTTTGGCCAAATAAAAGCTTGATGCTCTTGAAAAAAAGTCGATTTTCAGTTAAATCCTCAATTCTAAAATCGGCCATGTTAACATTTTCCGTCGTCACAAACCTCAGACCATTTTGGACGTAATACAATGAATTTAAGATTTATAATCTATTGCAGTTTATAAGCTCCATCGACAAGAGAAGGATCGGATACTCTCCCGGTGAATAACAGTTGTCTGGTTGTGTCATCTTGTATGAAGAACAAGAATGGTTTGTTGGCGACCACTTCGGCGATGGGCTGATCGGAGTCTTCACCGAATTTGTTCACTAGAGATATTTCTGTAAAATGAAGTAGGATTAGCATCGAAAGTAATCATCATTCGCATTTCTTATGCTATAAGGAATTCCGTGCTGGTGCTTTCCATAAAACAGAACCAGATGGCAAACAATTGTCTATGAGAAGATAATCCCTTAGTTCACTAATGAGGAGGTTGTTTAAAATTTTCGAAAAATATTTTAGTTTTGAATAAACGTGATTTGAAGCGAACTTATATTGCAGACATGCTGTTGTTACACTAATACAAAAAAAGAATAATTTGAAACCGCATTAGCGTACAAGGACTAGCAATCGCAAATACGTCATAATTGTTGGTTACTTTTGCAGTAAAATTCATAATTAGTCATTGATTAATTACACAACAGAAAAGAAGCAAACTGAACAATCATAAAATTACTTTGAATTTGAATGTCATCAGTAGGGTATTTGACTAACATTTCAAATCAACTTTTTTTTATTTATCTCAAAAGAAAAAAAAGGCCTTTTGTCCATTAAAATTGAGAAATGTGACGTCATAATTTTACAGCATTTAAATGATCTACTCTATATTTCACACCGTCAAATATCCTTTTTTCCCAAAATAATTACCTGTAGCGGTATAAGCAATGCTGCCAATCTCGTTGACTTCAATACCAGACCGCTGTAAAACCTTCGTGACCCTCAGTTTCTCATGGAGCAGTTGTCCTCGAGCTATTCCCGGGAACGACGCTGTGTCTTCGAAAGCTTGTCTTATACCCAGCTGTTGAGAAAAGTTTTGAGTTTTAGGTTAAACATTCGTCTATCTATCTATTTACATTGACTAGGGTACTATTGTCTGCCAAAATGTTAGAAGATTAAATATCTAATTGTATGATAAAATTAGGTTAAAATTTTAGGGTTCATCGGTACAACTGACTTTGTTCTATGACTTTAAATTTATCAGACATTCAACTAAATATTACGAACTCTACGCGTAGCAAAAGACTAAGTAAGAGGCCGTTTTCACACGAGACGATAACGACACCGTAAAAATTTCATGACAAGTGCGGTGTCGTTGTGTGTGAAAACGGTTCATAGAAACGTATGGTCCGCTAAATCGTCACGATCACAGAGAAACGATTTCTCTCTTCCGTGGTCACGACATTTTTACGGTGTCGTTATCGTCTCGTGTGAAAACGGGCTGAGAGTGCACAGGACGCGTAGATACAACAAAATACAAAATCGAAATGAGTTCGATAGAACAACGAAATCTTGAAAGATTGTTTTAGGTAAATGTATAATGGTTTGTTAAAAGTCATAGAACAAAAGTTGTTGTTTATGATACTAGTAATACAGTCCTGCAAGTAATAACTCTGTATAAAACTGTATTTTATCTCACGCTATGCAGGGGCAACATTTGTAAGCCTTAACTGGTTTGAATAACAGTAATCCTTGATTAATAAATATATTATGATAGCAACGTATTAATTAAATTCCAATGTGAAGCATAAGATAAGAAACAAGATCATTATTAATAATTTTGTGTCACATATTGAAGTACCGTTAGCTCCATATTTAGACTGTAGATATTTTAACGATAAGTTTTTATTAATAAACTAGCTTCCACCCTGCGGTTTCACCCGCGTTCCCGTCATAAAAAGTAGCCTATGTCAACCGCGGTTAGTGTAGCTTCCCAACAGTGAAAGAATTTTTCAAATCGGTTCAGTAGATTCGGAGCCTATTTGCAATATATGCAAACAAACAAACAAACAAACAATCAAATCTTTCCTCTTTATAATATTAGTAAGATTACTTATTATGTCTTCCAAAACATTACAGTTGTTTTCAAGCTATACATATATAGCAGACATAATATCAATAAGAGATTGATGCCTGTCCTGTATTTGACAGAAAGTTTAATAATGTATATACAAAATCCTTTCACCTCTTTAAGAATGCCGTCCAGCTGTGATGTGTAATCAAACTGGAATTTAGGCAGGGTGACATCAACCACTCGCTCCTGCAGGTCTAATATCTCTCGCCGCAGCTCGCTCAGGCCGCTGAGCACGCGCGGTAAACCCATCAGGGAGTTGGGGACTATCACGTACATCGCGAACTTGTTACCCTACGAAGACAAAGGGTTAATTATTTAAACAGTGATCCAGTTGAGTTAGAAACTTGGCGATTGTGCCTCGTCGTGAACCTGGGCTTAGAATGACAGCTACGGTGTTCCCTGCCTGTCGTAAAATGCGACTAAACGGGGCCTTTGCGATTGATACTCTAAAGTGAGTTTTATTTATTTTTTATGTAAATTCAGACAATTTGTTATCATTATAACCCATTTATCACAGTGACTGTAAATTAATGATTTATGTACACCATCTTTTCTTGTCCCTTTCCCTCTTCTCTATTGCCTTTTTACAAGCTTTGATTTAACTTGCAATGTATGTTTGTTCGTTCGGGTGGAATCTTGCAAGTCGAATTTCTCCCACTTCCAGTGGTCGGATTGGCTTGTTATTTGGTGTACATTAGTATATTGGAAGACAATGCAAGTACAGTCAACAAAAAAAGCTTGATTTAAAAATGAAATTTTTAACAAAAACTTATTAAACGGTGTTTTTTTAAACTCTGCATATTATAGTACGTATTAAATTATTAATTATATATGATCTTACCAAATAAGACATCCTCAAGATCTTAGCGTCATACTTATTAGACTCAGCATAAAAGAACTTGTCTTTCACGTTCATGAAAGGAACTGCCTTCTGTACTTTGGGTGATGCATAGAAAGTTCCAACTTTGGTCGCGTTGGGCGCGAACTGGTGACGCCAGCTTCCCTTGAAGTACAGAGTATTGAGGACCAGCACCACCATTGACGCTACGTCATCTGGAAGTAAGAGAATTATTTTAGTGGAAGAAGATAACCTTGAAGACCATCCTAGAGTTATTGTTTTTATACTGCGATGTGGGTAAACAAGCATACGGGCCGCCTGATGGACGTTTGCTTCACTCGAGGCATTACTCACGCGCCCCTTCCCAATCAATGACCCTCCTTCTCCTGTACCCAAAGGTTGCCTGGAAGAGATCGCTTAAGCGATAAGGCCGCCTATATTGTATAACTTCCTTAATTTGTGTTTTTACTAATGTTTGTTCTATGTTAGTTTATACAATAAAGAATATTTCATTCATTCATTCATTCAATGAGCTTTGGCAACCTTAAGCAGGGACACTACATAGTTATTTGGCTGCGGTATTCTTTAAGGTAGAGGTACTTCCCCAGTCGAGCTGCTCTTTGAGCGAAAAAAACGCTACCTCTTAGAAGCTGCAAAGCAAAATCCTACATTCTAGAATATTGCCTTTAGTAGCTGAAACTCTAGCTGAGAGAGCACGCATGACAAACGACCTAGAGATGATATTTGGAGAAAATATTTCTCGAGTACCCTATTAGAGGTGCACTGTACAGAAAGAAAGGATTTCCCGAAATTCAACTCCTAATGTGAATTGTACCCGTAAAGTGCAGAGAGTCTAATTTATAATAGTAGAATCGAAATATATTGTTGTAGGGTAACATAAACGATGATTCAATCAAACTGACCACAAACATTAATTGATTTCCAACAGACCAACCACAAACTGGAGTTTCCAAATAGAAATGAACATTGTCCATAAATATATATCTCATTCTTAGTTACCTAGGTGCATAAGTGAATCAAAGCCCAAAACTCATTTATTCAGTATAGACCCTAATAAGACCTTACGAATATTATAAAAAAAACAACTTCAAAAAAGGAGGAGGTTCTCAAATCGGTTGTTTTTTTAAAATGTTTATTATCTTCTACATAATCAAAAACTTTATTACACAACTTCTGTTTAAATAAATTTGAATGCGTCTGATAGATGACGATGAATAATAGATGATTAGAAGTAAATAAATAAAAAGAACAAAAATAAATAGTCATTGAATTTCTTTGGGTACTTGTTACGTAGCTACGTATAAAGTTGTATGAATGCCAAAAGACTCTGGTCCATGCATCAAACATTACCTCCGTCAACCAAGTTGGGAATCCTTCCCTGTGTGATGTTGGACACCCATCCATTGATCTCGGTGGCGGCAACAGCTGGCTTGCTGAAGTCCACAGTCTTCAGTTCAGTCCTATAGAACTGTTCAGCGATAGCTGTGAACTTCTGTCGCGGCTGTGCACTGTCCTCCACGTAAATCCTACTGCCTAGGTTCAGGATGTATTGTGGGGATTTTTTCTGAAAATAATGAGGATGTTTTGTTGTTTTTTATCAATTTTAATCTAAACTAATATTATAAAGAGGAAAGATTTGATTGTTTGTTTGTTTGTTTGTTTGCATTGAATAGTCTCCGAAGCTACTGAACCGATATGAAAAATTCTTGCACTGTTGGGAAGCTACACTATCCCTGGGTGACATAGGCTATATTATATTTTAAAAAAAATTAGGGATCCTTACTAAAACTCCAATAATGTAACCCAAGGTGTAAAAAAAATACCTAAAATATTCATTTCATCGCGTGCGCTGCGAAAACTATTGATGATTGAATAAAATAATGTACTACGACTTTGTAGAACACATCATTATTTACAAAAAATGTCGCGACAGTATATGTCTAACTATTATAGGTCTGCCACAATAAGTGTTCTTTTATTTTAAAAATTTAATTGAAATGCCGTCGCTAGAAAAAGCTCTTTATTTGTATCTTGGTATTAATCCTTATCAAAATAAATTACTTCATATTCAAGACTGCTTCAATACCTTTGTATAACTTTTTGAATTATTCAATTCGGACATTCCATTCGAAAGATATCACGAGTTTAAAAATGTAAGTATTAGAACAGTGTTTGTAAAAAATCTCCTCCGAGACGGCTTGACCGATTCTTATGAGATTTTGTGTGTATATTCAGTAGGTCTGAGAATAGAATAGGCAGGGCAGGGCAGGGTAGGGTAGGGTAGGGTAGGGCAGGGCAGGGCAGGGCAGGGTAGGGTACGGCGCGAAAATCTATCGACACCTCATTAAGACATAGCACCCGTGCGAAGCCGGGGCGGGTCTAATAATTAGGGTCTAGTATTATAATAAAATTGTTTTGCTTTATCTTTACTGATACAATTTTGATACGACTCTGCCCTGACTGAAAGGATTGTAATGTTTTCATGCGAGTATGTTTATTCCACCACAGAGTTGGATGTATTTGGTATCGATAGAATCCTTACATCATCCCGAGGTTCGCTAACTAGGTATATTTTTATTTTATAGCTAGTTATTTGGCAAAGCAGTCGTGTCTATTAATTTTTTAAATTAGTTCGACTTTTTTATGTTGTACATATGTGGCCAGTGGCCTGGGTAAAAATAAGCTTAAGTCCCTCGTCCCTCGTCCCTCGTCCCTCAGTATGCCATATGCTATATACCTGCGTGCGTACCAAATTACATAACAATTGGTTGTGCCGTTGGTTGGGGCCTGTAGCCCGAGTGTAAAGAATTGACGCTTAACGCTTACTAATGCGTTTGCGTTAACTATAAATTTGTATGGGAGAAATTAGTACCATGAGTATTCCGCTAGAGGCGCTGTGCCAATTCCTATAGAGAAGTGTCGTAAACGCAAACGCATTTAGTAAGCGTTTACTAACCTCAATTCTTTACACTCGGGGTACTGAAGCAAGAGCGACACAAACATACTTACTTTCGCATGTATAATATTAGGATAATAATAACTACTTTTAAATAAGCGTCAGTAGATCTAAACATGATAAGTATTTATAGAATTTTACAGGTATTTTTATTTAATAATTGAATGCATCATGTAAAACTCGTTTTGCGCTAAAGTTACCTGACCGGACGCAAATAAAAACTTATTTATAGAATAGGTATGTTAATCTTCTGAATACATGGTGCGTCCACTCTACGCGAATCGAGCACGAGCTGATATATTCGTTCGTTGCTCGCATGGAACAATTAACCTATTGAAGCGCAATGACGTTAACTTTGGTTGAAATAAATTCCGCAAATTTCCCACCGCCGACAATGCGCGCTGATTGGTTAAGATAAGGACGCATGCACTCTGATTGGCCAAGTCAAAAACACACGACGCAGCGAGTGGTCCTTAATGTTCAAATTCAGTGACAAATCACTGACTAGTTGTGGAATTATATTGTTTAGTATTACTACTTTATAGGGATATTTCCTCGATGGTTGCTCGCGATGCCAAGTGTGGACGTACAACGAGCCTACAACACGCGCGGGATGCGAATTCTTGTCGAGCGCGTTCGAGGCTCGCAAGTATATTCACGCTACGCGAATCCGTGTTCCACGTATGCTCGGCTCGAGCACGGTTCGCGTAGCGTGGACGCGCCATGAGTTGTATAAATACCGCTTGTTCATAAAATAGTACCTGAGTATTTAAGTGAAGGTACCATTTATTTTCTATCTACGATAAAATGAATTACCTCTATTGAGTCTATTATACTAATGCCACTATTTTGTCATTTTAAGTGTTCAATGAGGACGCTTAGTGACGCTTAGTGTAGCTAAACTATAAAACTTAAGACCAACCTGCAAAGATTCAATAATGGTGGAGAATTTTGTTCTAACAAGGTTTCTGTCCAGATCAAATCCAAGTACTGAAGACAGTTCATTCTTGGTTTGCCCTGTAGCTGCTTCAGTGAGGATTGCTAGCGCTAACTTCAGACCCAGGGGTGATAACAAGAAGTTCTGCTCGGATGTCGCTGCTACACGCTGGAAAAATACACAAATGTAATCACAAACGTCTAAATTCTCTAAGTTATAAACTAACTGCATTCACACTGCGGTCGTTATTTGTGCTGCAAGTCTACAATCAATCGCAATGTCGTTGATTTTGCTTGCAATCTATTCCGCCAATTTCCCACCATCGACAATGCGCTCTGATTGGCTAAGTCAAGGACACATGCGCTGTGATTGGCCAAGTTAAGAACACACGATGCAGTGATTGGTCCTTACTGTTCAAAATCAGTGACAAATCACTGATTAGTTTCGGAATCGGATTGCTCGATATTAATACTCTAAAGGGATTGTTCCTCGATCATAGAATAATTAATAGTACACGTAGTATAGGTATCTGTTATAATGAATATGACAAATAAATCAACATGATAAGTAACTGTGTGTAACAGTCTCCGTGAACTATACATGGATGGTATACTACTAATGATTATAATCATATAATTAAACTAGGGGAAGGGGGGGCATGATGGGGTATCTAAGGAAAATACCAAAAATACAGTATAATCATTACGTTTATTATTCTTATTTATTTATGGCATAATGTCTTATTCATCTAACTACAATTTAACATAGTCTTTGGGAGAACGTTATCGCATTATTTTTAATAAATGATTTAATAGGAACTATCGAAAAACCATCTTGCCCCGTACCATGGGGTAAGATGGGGTAATGAAAATGGAGGCAAGATCGATTATCACATTGGATACAAATGTGAATTTCTTCATTGTTTTCTTCATCCACACCAGCACAAGCATTGTGAGCCCAATGTCCACAAAGTTGGCAGCCTACCCAACCTTCGGATAAAACCCTATACCCAAAACCCCGTCATGCCCCCAAGGCTGACTTAGAAAAAATAAATCTCAAAAAAAATAAAATTTAGTGAACTTTTGTCCAAACTATACCACAACAAAGTAAACAACACTAGCAACCATATACGAGAAAAGACATAAATTGGGTAGTCATAATTACCTTATACTAAAGACGTTTTTAACTGCGTAAAATTAGATCGACGAGACACTCAACGTGATTTTCGTTTGTAAACACATAACGCGTGCACTCCCACTCACTGTTTCTGTCGCGCTGATGGTTGATCGAGTATGGCTTTCTATTGGCTTATTGCTTTCTATTCGCAAGCGTCTAGTTTCTTGTTTGTGTGCGTACCCCGTCTTACCTCGCGACCCCGTCATGCCCCCCCTTCCCCTACGTATATATGTAGTATACTTGGGTACTTAATACCTACGTATACCAATAGGATACTGCATTACGATTCAAACTCATATTTTATGAATAAAGAAAATAATCATGGGAAATAGATATACGATTTCACACTTTCACTCACTCAAAAACATATGATGATACTACATAGAATTTGAACAGGAAACCATACAATACTCGTCATGGTTGCAGGGACAGGTGTTTAGTATAAATGAGCTTTGCCATCGCAAAACAACCCGCAGTTATCTGTATGGTCACTGAACCGCTAATTTCTATTTTTTTTTTGTATAAATTATCAGCTATTTATTACAGATTGCTACTGATTTATCAACATACAATTTTAACGAATAAAATATTCTATTATAACAGGTGGAGATTTCGAGATGGCATATTTTCGAAACCTATGTTGGGTTATTCATGCTGAACAACTTTTACTATGGGAGCAATGGTGAATTCTCAAAAAAGTCTCCACCCAGTATATAGGGTGACTGGTAATTAGTAAACGATACTTAAACACATGATTGTGCTCATGATAACGAACTTGATAACATTCCCAAAGAAACAAATAGGGATAAATAACTAGATTAAATACAAGCTGATGGTATATTCTTATTCGTGTTAGATATTAAATATTATGGGCTCATGTGTTAAGAATATAAAAAAAGTTTCTTTGGGAAAGTCACCCTATATTTCTGTTGGTACCAAAGCTAAGTATGGAATAAATAAATAATATTATTCTTTCTTTTGTCTGCAAGTGTACAGTCTCTAATACCGGTTCGGAAAACCTTCCGAACCGGTATTTTAAGGTTTTTCTCAGCAAATGCGGTTGCATTTGCTGAGAAAAACCTTAAAATACCAGCGCAATACCTTCGCAATGGATGCAATGACCTATGATGACGACGGAAGATTAGTTTGGGAATGTATGGAATGGTTTAACACTAAATTAGCACTACGCTAATAAATACACCGTGAAGAAATACACCTAAAAGTTCACTACCATCTTGGCCTAACTTTTATACACCATCAATATTTTATAAATAACAATTACCTTAGTAAGCGACCAATCGAACTTGTCATAATCAGCAGTAGCAGGAGTATAGTCATCTATGGAGTCCCAATAGTCAAGGTCTATCAGGGTCGCGTTTTCAGGCGTGACTGCAGCAGCCTGTACGTTGGATTCCGCACCCACTGGTCCGCCGGAGTAAGCTTGAGGGTAGCCGAACACATTGTGAAGAGTTTCAGGGTCTATGCCCTGGTTTGCTGTCACGCTGAGAATGAGGGATGCTGTAACAATATTGGAAATAAGGTTTGAATTCGTGGCGTATTTTAGTACTTAAAGCCTTTCACCAGCCCATTAACTGGCGAACAATTAAAGCAGTAACTGTCCGACAGCAACTCCTTCGAGAAAGACAAGAAGCTATATATTTTCTTTAATAATTTGTGGGTAGTGATATCCTTCAAGTAATAGATTTTGAGAAAAAAGGTGCGTTCGAATTGGGCTACGGTAGCAAAAATAACAGTCAAAAATGCCAAAAACGATCACATCTGGCGTTCGATTTGGAAAGTTGTGAGTGAAATTGTCGTTTTGAACTGTTTTCATTCACCGTTCGTTTTGCTTGGAAACAGTTAAAAACGACATCGTGAACTGCAAATGACCCACCTCGGAGGCAGGGTCGTTTGTGATCATATTTTGACATCTTTAAATCTGACAGATAAGTTTTGGCTAACAATTCAAACGGGAAGCGAAAATTATAATTTTTATATTAAAATTTGATAGAAACTAACAGGCAAGAGAAAAAAAAAACAGTTTAACTTTGTTTATATATTATCTGAAGGAAAAAAGGTAGGTTGAGACAAGTGACAAGCAGGCGATGAGCATGCAAATGTCATTTTTGTATCTAATCGTTCGATTTGGGAAATATCGTTTGTGGCAAAAGTTGCAAAATTGACGAAATTTTCCAATTCGAACGCATGAACAAAAATGCCAATTTTGAAACTGTTAAAAACGACATCACTCCAATTCGAACGCACAGATAATAGAAAACTAGTTGCGCCCAGCAGTTTCACCCGCGTATTCGAGGGATATCTTACCCTACCCTACAGTAGTAAGTTTCCTTATTTTCTACGCAACTTATTTAAAAAAGATCCGTACGAACCTTCTCCAGAGTATTAGAAAACTTAACAAAAATAATTGATGAAATCGGTTCTCAAGTCGTTCTCAAGTTATGGCGTGACCGAGGGAAATAGGGATTCATTTTTATATAATAGAGATTTTGCAGAACAGAAATCCCAGTAGAAACCATTATCGTAATCGTAACCAATTCAAACTAGCAGCATATCTAATTAAGGTGGTTGCTCTGATTGCCCTTTCCATACATATTTAACTAGCTGAGATTTTAATATCCACATCGTATTTTTTTTATTTGAGCTATTCTTTCGACTTCATACTAGTTACCGGTGTGGCTAATTTTAATTTCAAACGTAAATATACAACAGAATAATAATAAAACTGGTTTAAAAAATTGCAAATTTTGTATACGTGTGAGTAAATTTTGTAGCGCAATCTAGGCATGGATTTAATATACAAACAGGATTGAACTCTCCAAAAATTTTATCATACAAAAATAAACCATAAGTCATGCACGTTAGGGTTTACTTTTGTTAGTTATCTTAGCCGAGGCAAAACGAGCCGAGAGAGATAGCCCGAACCGAGGCCGTTTGTCCCTTTTCCTCAATTGCCAAAAGATAAAAATGTTAAAGATGGTAGAAAATATTTCACCACAACAAGTAAAATATATTACGTATAAATATTTTTTTGCTATTAAACTAGTTTTAAATCATTTTATTTTGTAGGTTTACATCTGTACATAATAATAAATAATTGTATTTAAGTAAAATAATCAAAATAATATGATTGTTTGGTAGCTATCATAAAATTATTCTGGTAGCACTGAAATCTGATATCAGTGGTGTCATGGCAACATGGCGACTTTTTCTGTTGTTTTGTGGAAACGCATTTTGTTTATACTTTTTATCGTGAAAATGGTGAAAAAAAATTGTATCAAGACATGTAAAAGTGAATCATGTGCTGGTTGTGGGATTTTATTTCACAAGTAAGGAATAACGATGATTTTATTTACTAACAATGGTGAGTCATAAGTAGTTTGACCATGGTTTATTAAAAAAAATTGTAGACGGAAGACACTAAAGTTAGTGTAATTCTTTTTAAAACTAAGTATAATGTTTATTGTGTGTTGTAATGTGTACCTATTGTATAAATTATTTGTACCTATGTATCGCATAATTGAAATAGCATTATTTTTTATGTTTGTTACAGCTTTCCATCGAAAGAAGAAATGAAGCAAAAATGCAATTTTGATGCGATTAAAACAAATGTTTTCCACAAGATTGAAACATCTTATTATTCCACCGCATCCTTTCCAATGCATAACAGATGAAGAACCGCAAAAACTGTAACTAGTAAAAGCATTGGCTAATAATTCGTACCTATTCACCACGCGAAATGTAATGCATTCAGAAACTTAGGCAGTGAGATTGGCCTAAGGCAGAAACTAAATAAAACGATTTTGTTTAGCCGTGTTTAATTTTAATAAATACCTACTTTGTCAAGCACATTCGAGTTTTATTTCCCTTTGCTTTATTTTAATTCCCAAATAACAGCTCTGTAGAGCAAACTGAAAAAAGAGCAAGGGGAAAAGCCGTGGTCGCAGAACGAAATTCTGCATGCACCCTTGCCTATTCATACGTAATATTTGATGATTCGACACAAAACGTAACTCAAAAATTAATCATAACTTTTCTCAAAAACATGGGTATACACGGCTACACATCAAGCTATACATTTCCAGTATAAACTGATCTCGCATTGTATAGGATTTCTGTACAATGAGAGGTCAGCTAATATTGGAAATTTATATCTTGATTAATCGTGCGTACACGATTCAACATCCACATAGAACATAACAATGTTCAGTTTCAAATAATGGGTTTTCGCGAAAAAGTATCTCGATATCTATAGTTTTTCATTATGGTTTTATCTCTTATTTTTTCTATAAATTATTATTTCACTATTTTAAGTAACATAATGTTAATATTTTTGTAATACAAACAATAATTTGAAATCAACTAGTGTCAAAACGCCACAAACAGACAAAATTGGAGGAACTTTGCAATGCAGCGATTGTGCGCGAAAGGGACTAACAATGACCACGACCACTCTGCCAAGAGTGCACGACTAGGAAGAAGAAGTGTCAACCGGACACAAATTATCTCTCAAATCCAACTTTCCTGTTCGTTATAAAAATGTTTGGTCACCCTATTAGAATGGGATAAACAGCCTCGGTATGCGTTATCTCTCTCTGCTCGCGTTTTTGGCCCAAGAGCTCAATCCTGTTTGTATATTAAATCCATGAATCTAGGCAGGCAATATGGTTATTAGCAAGGTAACTTAGAACTAAGATGTCAAAAAGGAGCCGGGGTTCGAATTAAAAACTACAAGACGTGAAATAGATGGCGCTTTTAGTAATTTGACTCTATAGAAATCTATGCTTAGAATAATATTGGTCAAATCTTAGCATAGCCGAAACGGGGCGTTGCCGTTCCGACTAGGGTAGTTTGTCGTAAAGGAAACGCGATGTTGCCAATCATCGTTGCGAGCTTCTTTCGTAGCTAGATGATTTCAATAATTTTGTAATTTTGAAGTTGAATTTGAAATTAGCTTTTGCGCGCAGCTTTGCCTGCATGAAATTTTTGTGTAATATTATGTAGGTACGTACCAATAAGTTTAACCACGTATAGTTTTTATGTTTATTGAATATATATCGAATGTATGTACGTTAGTTTATGCTGCATAAATTATTTCAAAGAGAAAGATAAATATGGCAATATACGAATACCAAAAACATTCTAACAACTAATGACCGACCTAATACCTACTTTTAAAGTACCTACCTAATGAATAATACTTTCCGAAAATAATCAATTTAAACAATTTTACGTTTCTAACGTTTGCTTACAAACAAACATGTTTTATTTTTTATTATAATATAATACCTTTAATACAATGACATAATATAGGTACGAAATTTCACCTTTCATTCAAGGACGGTTCAAAAGATGCGTTCAAAAACCAATACTCTTGAAAAAGATTGATTGCTTAGATTATTCATAAATAATAATACGTAGAAAGTAAATATGTAATATACTATTTATTATACATTCCTACTTATTTTATTCTATTATGGTAAATAATAAAGTTAGGTACTGATATATTTCAAAATTTATCTAGTCGAGCTAATAAGTAATAAATAATAATGTACCTAATAAGTAAGATTCCGAACATGATATTTTCGCAAATACCTAGTAGGTACTGTACAAAACAATAAACGATGTTTAGAATCGATTAAAATATTCGATGGTATCAATCGACTTTAGTGCCGATTTTTCCATCGTCCGATAAGTAGGTATTTTACTCGAGGAATTAAATTTACGTTTGACAGATTCTGTACAGAAAAACTGTCGAAATACAAAATTATTCGTCAAATAAAGTTAGCTGACGATGTTAAAATCGGCCGTAAAATTTTATTGTTATATACAAGTAGATCGAATCTATACTTCTATACTAATATAATAATTATAAAGCGGATGTTTTTTTTGTTTGTTTAAACGGGCTAATCTCTGAATTGCTAATCACTATCAATCTGATTAGAAAACATCTTCCACTAATAGAAAGCTACATTAGGTATCCCCGAGTGTATTCCGAACCGGGTGGTGGTAGATTCAATTGTATGT
Source organism: Polyploca ridens (assembly GCA_951394255.1). Lineage (NCBI taxonomy): Eukaryota > Metazoa > Arthropoda > Insecta > Lepidoptera > Drepanidae > Polyploca > Polyploca ridens. Next base: position 5,740,404 of record OX596264.1, on the reverse strand, counting down.
ATACTTGACGTTCATAAGTGCCTTACCAGGGCCTAAACTGAATAAATAACTTTTTGATTTGATTTATCCCGGGAACACGGGTGAAAAAAGCGGGGAACAGCTACTGAAAAAAAACGATCGAAGCGTTTCTGTTTCAGCTTGGGCAAAAATGCTTTCGTATGTCTGTCCAGATGTCCGCGGGATGTCCGGCTGTTCTCCTCTACGGGTCGCATTTCTTAATCGATACTCGTGAAATTTTGTGATTAAGGTCGATAAATAGTAAGTTCAGTTTCCGTTTCTGGAATTATTTCAATATGGCTCCGCCCTTATTTTGAAAAACGTCCAAAACCGATTTGACAAGAAAATATCAATCACTATTATTAGTAGCATTGACCGAAACAGGAGGTTGGTGGGTGGTTTAGGGTAAACGACCTCTAGGTATATAATAAAAAATATAATTATTACTTTTTGTAAGTTATCAATAAGAAGTTTTCTTATGATACCACTATAAATATACCCGCCAATCGTGAACTTCATTCAAATTGGTTCAAATTATCAACAGTTTGACAGGTATTTTCCCCTCAATATAAATTAAGTATTCATCTTATAAACTGTAAAACATCGATTCAAATGATCGAAGATCGACCCATAAAAAATAATTTTCGATTAAATCGAATCGAGATCGTAAGTCGTAATTTGCCTTACCGGGTTGACACATCTTTTTAGACGTATCACGTTCCTACGCAACGATATTTATGTGTTTACTACGGCAAATATTTTTTACAAATTATTTTCTGTTATTTGGATACGGTACATTATTTGCTTATTTTTAAGATTGTTAATTGTTTTTAAGATCTCCGGATACCTCTAAAATTAGAACATACGGAAATCAAATAAGTACATGTACAATAAATTAATGCACGTAAAAGGCCAAGAATTCGTATTGAATCAACAGTCCCAGCACCTAGTGGAAGCATAATGTTGTGGATGTTACCGTAGCCATATGGACGCTTGACCACAATCTCACCATGGTAGGTAAGTGATGATGTGACCGAAGGTGGTAAGTACACAAAGCCTAGAAGGAACTGGCTCTCAAGTGCAGCCGTCGGAACACACCGATACCGCGTTTGGCGACAGATTGACAACTTGAGGGTGGAAGCCAACCAGATGGATACTAAAAAGTACCCTACCACCGTGTTATGGTTTCCTCACAATTTTTTCCTTCACCAAAGTAAAGTTCATTTTGTAAGGTGGAGGTTTGAAATTTGTCTGTTTGCTGTTGGCGATGGCTGTTGGTGATTTAATTTTTATCAATTAAATATACCTTTGAACATATTTTGTAACATGATCTTCATAACACATTTTTTTAAAAAAATTTTAAACCACTCCTTTATCTCAGCGAACAAAACACAAAACAAATTATTCAAATCGGTCAAGCTGTTTTTGAGTTTTATCAAGACTAACGAACAGGAACTAATTTATATATATAGATAATATTTATAAATATATTTCAGGATCAAGGAAAATTTAACGTTACCAACATTCATATTATTCTGTGTTACTTCGTTTGGATTACGCACAACGGTCACAGTCATGATGGAGAATAGATGTGTACTTAGCTGCCTCGGAGGAGTTTATCAGCAAAATGCTTTTGAGATTCTACCGAAATCACAATTCAGATGTGAATTTGTTAGGTGTTTATAAAAATATGTGTAGACCCCAATGACATTATACCATATTTACTTACGTTATAAAATAATAAAGAAAATATACAGAGAATATCTTTTTAATATACCTACATCATAATCAATATTGAAATCTCATAAACGTACCGGTGTAGAGCCTCCCCTAATAACAAGGGGGATTGGGGCCATAGTCCACAACGTCAAGCAGGTCCACTGTGGGGTGGTGTACTTCAAATGCTTTTGAATTTGATTTTTTGCCGGTTTCCTTACGATCAAGAACGAAAACATATCATTGGCCTGTACTTGTGTGAGATTTGAATTTACGTACAAATTCACCTTTGGATATTGGTGATATGTACAATGTACAAAATTTTAATAGTGACATATTTTATCTTTATTGAAAAAATAATATAAAATATACCAAACCTAATGTATAGTATATAAAATACAATTTACGCAATTATTAAAATGCCACCTAACGGCGTATAAAACAACTCAATACTTATTTTAACGCCATCTAACGGTCGAGACAAAACAAGAAATGTCAATGTGTGGGTGTATATAATTACAAGGATTAACTTGACAGATATTTTTCTGGAGGAATTCTTTGTAACTAATTGCCGTGGAAGTAAAATTAATGCTTCATAAATACTTCATAAATAAATATTGCTCGCCAATCACTAAATTACGCACCATGGATGCTTGAATTTTATATAAAAAAAGAAATATCATAGCTTTGCGATACTAACACCATCTAACGGGAATATAGCTTTTTGTAATCGTGAGCATTCACCTTAACAACATCAATTTTATTATTTTATTATTATTAAATCTTTATTTAAAAACAACATCAATTTGAAATTGTACCAATTAACCATGATAGAATCATAGCAGAAAAATGATTTTGTTCACTTTTTTACTTTCCAACGGGGCCCCAAATTCTTGTGTGCCCAAGACGGCCCTGTCTACTGAGCTTAGTTGTATGCAACGGAATCTGTCTTGTAGACCTGTCTCTAGATTCATACATACTGTCCTGACTGACTGATTCATCAACGCAGAGCCTAAACAGCTAGGGCTACAAACTTGAAAATTTGCACAGATTCCATTTATAATGTAGGCATCCATTAAGGAGTTTTTGAAAATGCGGGTGAAACCGCGAGCTGACAGCTAGTTATCAATATTTTTTTTTGTAAATTGTGTTTGAGGCTTTGTTTGTGTAGATTATTTAAATCCATGGTATTTATCCTGGGCAAACATAAGATTCGGGGAAACGGGTAAATAGTTTTTTGAAAGTGTTAGAAGGGGCCTTATTTGTAAAAAAAAAAAAAGTATACGTAATCTGGGTATTTTAGATTTGATATTTAAAATATACACAAGCAAACATATCGATAATAATTCCGAAGAAAAGATCGCACTTATATGTATAATTCAACAGTATGCAAATGTTGGGTAAACACCCGAATGTTTACGTCTTTTGAACCGGTTTTGGTGACACCTATAATATTGGGAAATACCCCAATAGTTCTTATTGAATCTTACTCCGTTTTAAAACTATTTGTCCTTATAAGAGAGCAAGTAAACAAAATGGACGACATACACGTTTTAATCTATGTGAATGCATAGAACTATATAGTGGGTAAAGGGTAAAATATATGCAGGGAATTACCAGTTTATTCACCTAGGAGGCTGTAGCAATACAATCTTTACATTTATTTGAGAATCGTTTTCTGTATCTTTAATGAGGAGTTAAATACCTCTATTCTATGCTCAAAATACCTGTCAAATCAGTTCAAATTGGTTTTGACAGGTATTTTGAGCTTGGGTATCATCCATGGTATCATCATAAAACTCCTCATTGATACAAGGATTAATTTTAGCACTGTTTATTTTACTCAGAGATCTTAATTTGATCTTAAGTATGTGTCTGTTTAATCCGTTATTGTCGTGATCATCTGAAAAGTCGTTACTTGAGACAATTTACAAGATCTGTAAGCCCGTGTTAAAATTGTATGTAACACTTCCTACTTATAGTCGAAGCGAGATGACCTGATGATGAAGCCAAAAGGTAAATTTTAGTACCCAGTATGATGTTATTGCAACCAGATAAATAATACTCTATCTTTTCTGTCGAGCGCGTTAACCTATCATTGACCCAAAGATAAGTTGCCGGCATAATTTACCACAGATTAGTAGGTATATTAGAAAACATAATATAAATACCTAATGATTTTTATTTATAATAATAAACATTCCGCTCAAAACTAATAAAAGGTTATTGTAAAACTGGATCGTTGATGAAGAGCCATTAATTCGGTGCATTAGCTACGATGTTACAAATGGTGTGTGAATGTGTGTGTGTGAGGGAGTGTGTGTATGTAATTAGTCAACTCCGTAACGGCTGAACAAATTAAAATAACACTTGGCCCATAGATCATATCCAAGAAAAACATATACATGTTGTCCTGTAATTACTGAGTATTCTTTCTTCCGTGGTCCAAATGCTAACCCTCGAAAGCTGATATTATGAGAAAAGTAAAATATTTGCAAAAGATAAAATGTTAAATATCTAAATTTTTGCAAATAACGTAAAAAATCAACTATTAAAAATAAATCTATAAATTACAAATATTTCTAAAACCATGACTTTTACTGGAATTATTAAAATTTTCTGATATTCTCCGCTTTCGAGAGTTATCATTTCGAGCATTAATTACAGGATAGGTATACATAGAATACTTTCAATTAATTGGGAAAATAAGATCATTCGAAATGCTAAAACCACGTTGCGAAATTGTAAAACATGTATATTCTAAAACTAGTTTGGATTATTTTTAAAGCTTTTGTTGTTTTTTTTTTTTTTTTTTTTTTTTTTTATACCACTAAGTTGGCAAACAAGCATACGGCCCGCCTGATGGTAAGCAGTTACCGTAGCCTATGAACGCTTGCAACACCAGGGGCATCACTCGCGCGTTGCCGACCCTGAAGAAATCTCTTCACACCCTTTTTGAAGAACCCCATGCTGTACTCCAATGGGAAAACCACGGCGGGGAGCTCATTCCACAATCTGAGCGTCCGCGGAAGAAAACTCCTTTGAGCCCGCACAGTTCGAAACAATTCTGGTTTCAATATGTGAGGATGGACTCCCCGTCGATGGCGAGAGTTGTTTTTTAACATTTCGCAAAAGCAATGTATGGATCAACTTCAAAACCTGATACTAACCACAATTTAGTTTGTTTTTTAATGCCGGTAAGTCCAAAAAATTTTATCAACCGCAAGTTGAATGCTCGAAGCGGTTGGATGATCGAAGCGGCTCAAGGAACTCTACCGACGTGCATTGCGATGGTGGAAAGGTGATGATGGCAGCAGGTCAAAAAGTTCTTGAGAACACTCCCCACTATACAGTCAGAACACACATAGCGAGTCTATACCTCTCCGAAGGCTAAGAGGTTTTAAGCCGCCAGATCCCATATCGTCAACGATACGAGTGGCCCGCCTTTGCACCTAGGCAAGTGGATCAAGTTAATAAGCGGGTGCGGCTGCCCAGAAATGGGAGCAGTACTCCATATGCGGCCCAACCTTCGATTTAAAAGGCTGCAGCCGCTGGAGTTTCATGAAGAATCATTAGACTATCTAGCACACCAATTTTTTTGAAGCCAGTATGGCTTAGCTCTCCTAATTACCTCGTATAACTGGACATCACTCGCAATATCGACACGCGAGGATTCCGATAATCTTTGCGATGTTGAGAGGAGTGTCTTAAAATCCTGGTGCTACTACGAATGTGGTTTCTTTCGCGGAGAAAACGCAATCCTATCTTCGAGGCCTGTTATAATAATAGAAAAAAAAACATCAACTAGTAGCACACTCACTGCTGTTTATTATACCTAATTACCCTATCTTTTATTGTAAAATTAGTAGATACTAGTATCCGCCCGCGGTTTCACCCGTGTTCCCGAGAGATAAAATATTTTTCCTGGGTTTTTTTTTCCTGTATGTTATTCCAGGTTATATTCTACCTGTTTGCCTAATTTCGTCACGATTGGTTGTATCCATAAGGCGTCAAGATGTTATAACAAACAAACTTTGCGTTTATTTAGCATAGATCTCTTTATTAGATTATCTCTCATACAAACATAATTTCCAATGATTATTCTACAATTCTAGACATGAGTATAGGAAACCCAATCTTTTGAGTATCAGGGGCATAGCTAGGGTTGCATCCGTACCGGTTTCCCCGGATTTGTCATAGTTTTGAGGGCGCCCGGAGAGCGTCCGGGCGGGGTAAAAATGTTTGTTCGGGTTTCAAAGTTTTCAAGTCACAACAAACAAAACTATCTTTTGTTTTACTGAGTTATTTAAAAAAAGCAGTATTAACATGTCCGGGTTTCAAGTTCCAAAATCCGGGGCTTTCACGCTTCTTGTCCTGGTTGCTAGATTTTAGAGATGGCAACCCTAGGTACCTATAACATATCCGACACCACCGTATAACCCGTATCAAAGATACGAATGTGTGTAAGCAAAAAATCGTAAAATCTTTACCCTCCATTTGGACAGGCAGGTTGAAGAGCAGTCAGGTAGAAGGGCCCCAACATTTTTTTATACAGGGCCCGTCTAGGGTAACCTAGGCCATTGTCGATTTATTCTACTTCCTATACTCACAATCATTGAATTATTACGCTTAGAAGCGAAGTATCGAACAAAAATCCTCGCGACTCGTAGGCCACTTGACAACCAATGTGTGCGTGAGTACCATATAATTACAGTCGCTGACACGCACACAAGCGCACGAGTAATGTTGCAAGCTAAACGAATTTTTCGGTAAAATTAACCTTCCGATACTAGTGAATGAAATTGGAAGTAAAAAGAAGTAAGTATTCATAAAATTAATTAAATAGTTTAAAATGTTCTGCGTTTTAGATAATTTATCATAGACACAGGCCTGTTATTTATTTATTACTAGTTTAATGGTTATGTTTCATAGTACTTATGTCGGATATTTTAACATAGTAAACCAAGACAATGTGCAAAGCTATGAACGATCGTACAATTTGTAGTAGGTATTGTTGGTAATGATAGGTTTCATATATGATAGGTTGTATAGAAAAAGAAGATTAAGAAGTATGTAGGTATTTAATTATCATTATCGTATAAAAGAGAAATAGCTATACATTCTTATAATATCTAACTGAATCTATACTAATATAATATTGATTCAGCCAAGTATCTAAATTCTTTTAGGGTCGTACTATAGGGCTCATCAGCGGGAGACGTAATATCACCATAGGTTTTAGATAAGCACTAGGACAAGGAATGTACGGAATTGATAGAAGACGCACCTCTTACACACTACGACTGACCTTTGTGATGAGTCCGTTGGTTTCTTCCTGTCACATCCACCTTCCACGACACCAGTAGCTTAATTGCGATCCTTCGATAATAGTAGACGAACAGCGATAGCGAAGCACATATATTAAGGAGACAATGATGGGATCTAGCGATGATCACCAGCACCACGTGTACATATTAGATAACCAACTGCAGCGGCGGCGAGTGTCGGTCATAGACTGCCCGTAAAAACAGGCATGATAGAGAATGCGTCGGAGGAAAGGAGGTAGGTGATAAATATGAGATAAAAAGAGGGTAGATGGAAGCTTTAATTAATAAATTGGAGGTAGGATAGGAATTATAGTGCAGAGCCAACTAACTGGCGCAAACATTGCCCCCGGCCCTTGAAGGAATGCCTTCAAGAATATGAAATAGACTGGAAATATATAAGACTAAGAAGAAGAGGACAATTAAATATAATGTTATAAAGTAAATGTAGAAGCAAGGGGCAAATATACTGATTATGGAGAAGGAAGCGAACAAAGACGTACAACTGGACGTTTATAAACGCCAGTAGACGTCTTGATTGACGCTACTCTAGCTATCCCATCTTTACCGGGATGGATTTGAGTGACTACGCCAAGTGGCCATTGAAGCGGAGGTGTATTGTCTGTTACAATAATGACAACCATTCCAACTTTGAGAGGATTAGTGAGAGTATTCCACTTTTCACGTGTCTGTAGTAAATGGAGATAATCCATTTTCCATCGTTTGGAAAACGAATATATCATTTTATCTAGTAACTGAAAACGATTAAGCAAGTTGTCCGACTCCTTGGACACATCATTTGAGGGTAATTCTTTTAGAGGGCTACACATAAGGAAATGCGCGGGAGTTAAAGCTGATAGTTCAGATGGGTCTGAACTTAGCAATGTTAATGGCCGAGAATTTATCACACATTCTATCTGAACAAGTACAGTAAGTAACTCTTCATAGGTGAGTAGCTGAGTTCCAATTACTCTATGCAAATGGGTCTTAAACGCTTTTACGTAGATTTCATAATGTCCACCAAAATGGGGACTACGGGGTGGAATCATTTTCCAATCAATTCTACAGTCAGCTAGCTCATGAGCGAATGAATCATTAAATGCTTTTGAATGTAAAAATTGGTGTAGTTCACTGAGGTAATTTTTAGCGCCTACAAAAGTTGTCCCGTTGTCCGAATATAGGCACGAGATAGCACCTCTCCTTGCCAGGAACCTTTTCAAAGCCGAGAGGTAAGTTTGTGTAGACAAGTCTGTACTTATCTCGACGTGAACGGCGCGAGTGACTAAACAGACAAATATGACCAAATAACATTTCATAGATCTAACGCCACGTTTGCGAAAAGGTATAATATTTATTGGGCCCGCATAGTCAACTGCAGTGTGAGTGAAAGCTTTAGCATATTGCACACGCTCCGCGGGCAAATCTCCCATGATAGGAAATTGTTGCTTTGGTTTGGCTTTAAAGCACTTGTAACAGTTGTGTACAATGTGGCGTACGATATTTCTACACGATAAAATCCAAAATTTTTGTCTTAACAATGACATAAGAAGTTGAGGACCTGCATGGCAATATTTGCGGTGGTAATATTTTATTATTAGCTCCACTACGTGATCTTTGCGCGGTAGAAGTATAGGGTGTTGTTGTGCATAACTAAGATCAGCGTGTCGAAGACGACCACCTACGCGAATCAGTCCATTTTTATCCATAAAAACGGCCAATTTTCTCAAAGCGGGGGAACAAGTTTCCTTGATCTTTAATTTATTTATGTCTTCATAGAAATACCTTGCTTGCAGGGCAATTAAAATTTTAGTTTCCGCAAAATTAACATTGGACGCTGATATCGATCCGATCCGAGGTTCTAGCTTACGCATAAAGCGGTAAACATAAACAATAGCATTAAGTAAAATTTGCCAAGATGAAACACGAGTTGCAAGCATATGCAATGGATGAGGGGTGTCTTCCGTTATAGCGGGAAGTGAAATAAGCTTTGTTTCGGGTAGTTCCATATTTATATATGTTTGAAAAGTAGTTGAAGGCCATTCAGTTGGATTTAATAAAAGCCAATGAGGACCGCTCAGCCAAATGGGGTGGTTAACTAGTTGAGACGGCATTAATCCTCGGGACAAGCAATCCGCTGGATTGTCGGCGCCACTGACATGATAGAAGTGTTTCGCGGGGATAGTATTTTGAATTTTAGTAATTCGTGTGGCTACAAATGTTTTAAATCTATGAGGCGACGAATGTATCCAACATAATGTAACCGTTGAATCAGTAAAGCAATAAATATTTTCTATCTCATGACGTTGTTGATAGGTATCAATTACGCGACGAGTTAGTTTTGCCATTAGCTGTGCAGCACACAGCTCCAGTCTAGCCACAGATATGACTTTAAGTGGAGCAACTTTGGATTTGGCACATACTAAGCGGACTAATGGAGCTTCAGATGGAGTTTCCACTTTGATATATATGACTGAGCCATAGGCTTTCTCAGATGCGTCACTAAAAGCGATTATTGAGATTTTTGACGTTTTGTGAGCGCCTAAATGTCGGGGAAACCTCATATTTACTAGAAGGGGTAACTCAGAAAGATAATTTTGCCATACATTTCCTATGTCCAAAGGAGGATTTTCATCCCAATTAAGCTTCAAGACCCACAACTTCTGTATTATAAGCTTTGCGAGTAGTATTACTGGAGCAAGAAAACCGATAATATCAAATTGTCGAGCAACTATTGAAAGTATATTCCTTTTCGTACACGAGCGATTCTCTACGCATACTTCAAAACGAAACTCATCAGTATTAGGTGACCATCGTAAGCCGAGTATTTTGAGGTTCTGTTCTTTGTCGAAGTCAACATCTGATAAATAAAGATGAGAAGTAGGTATAGATTTAAGCAAGCTTGAAGAGTTGCTGGACCATTTCAATAGTTCGAAACCCCCGGCCATGAATAAATCCAACAATTCATTTTTAAGTTTTAGTGCATCAGCTTCAGTAGGTACTGAATAACAAACGTCATCCATATATGTATTGGACGTAGCAACATGAGAAGCGTTTGGATATAGTTCACGTTCTTCTTCAGCTAATAAACGCACCACACGCATGGCAAGGAAGGGACTACTAGACAGCCCGAAACAGACTCGATTAAACTCATAAGTGGCAATAGGTTCTGTTGTAGTGTCAAACCTATAAAGAATTTTTTGATATTTGCGATGGGTTGTGTCAACCAATATTTGCAAATACATTTGCTTCACATCCGCCGATAGCGCAATTTTATAGAAGCGGAAATCTAACAAAATTGAGAACAAGTCATTTTGTAAATTTTGTCCTGTGTGTAAAACATCGTTCAAAGATAAACCGGTGTGTGTCTTTGCACTGGCATTTAAAACCACACGCACCTTGGTGGTTGTCTTGTCTTGGCGTACCACTGCGTGGTGGGGAATATAGTAACCTTCGTTATGATCGTCGTTATTTACTAGCGAAATGTAGCCTTTCTCTATATACTCTCGCATAACGGCATCATACTCTATGCGCAATTCTGAAGAAACCGCGAGCTTGCGTTCCAGGGACAGAAAACGACGTTTTGCGGTTAAATATGAATTACCTAAAGATGACGGGTCTTCCGAAAAGGGTAACGATACCGTGAAACGTCCAGATTGGTCTCGACTTACGTTTTTTATGAAAATATCTTCACATTCTTGATCTTGTTGACTCAAAATATGCTCATATTTAACTTCATCCAATTGCCAAAATTTTTGTATAAGTGTATCTAATGATTCACCGACAGCGCAGTGATTGTATGAAACTTCCGGTTGATTATTAACAGGAACGTTTCCAATAATCATGTACCCGAATATAGTCTCAAAGGCAGTAGGAGACTGTGAGGGCCCTGTCACGCGATTTGACATTAAAATTTGCGAAAATAGACCACCTCCTAGCAGGAGGTCTATGTCTCCGGGAATATCGAAGGATTCATCAGCCAGAGAAAGATTCCTGAAGAAATTAATGGTGGGAGTGTCTATTGTTACAGTTGGCAAGTTGCCGGTGATAGTGTCGATTACGTAAACCTTTACCGGTAGGCAAACATTTGTATCAATTCTAGAGTATAGATTAAGTGACGTCACGCCTTTTATAGGGTTCGCAGTTCCACCAATACCTCTTACAATAGAGCATGAAACCGTTTCATAAGATAAATTTAGCTTTTTGCAGCAGTTTAAAGTAATAAAACTGTTTTGAGATCCGGGATCTACTAAACCTCTAATGCAGTGTATTCTACCAGAAAAGTCTAAGGCATTTACTTGCACCGTCCCCAATAAACATGTTTCAATACGAGAAACAGCGGATTGAATATTACATAGTGAAACATTATTATTTTCATAGCTTGTACCATGATCATTCGGCATAGTAGTGACAGCGTGCGATAATGAGGCGGACGACATCGGTTTCATAGTACCGGGCGACTGGTGCGAGTGTGACGTAGCCTCATCTTTATCGTGACTATTATGATCGAACTGAGACGTGCCAGGCATGTTAGTGGTGCAGGCGGCAAATGAGGCTGTTTCTTTGAGGCTTTCATCAACTTGACTATCGTCGTTGGCCAATTGCCTATTATCTGATTTATTTTCGGTAATGTTTGCACCGATCTTTCGACACAACAATGAGTGATGTCTACAATCACAATGCTTACAAAAAGTAGACGACTGACACGAAGAATAATTATGTTTTAGCCCAAGACAGTTCGTACAAGCGTTGTTTTTCTTTATAAAATTAAAGCGTTCATCAATAGACATACTATGAAACACCTTACATTTGTATAACTGTGCGTGAGTAGCCATACCACAACACACGCACTGTTCGAAGGCAGAATAAAACGAATGTGTAATCTTTGAACTTGATTGGTTCATTAAATCTTTAGGTTGATTGTAAGGTTTATTGTCATATGCCCTTTTTGAAATAGCGTGAGGAGCTCTGTCTAAAATCTTACTTTGCTCGCGTAAGAATATAATTAAATTATCATATGTGGGTATCTTAGTATCTCGATGCAACATTTCGAACGACCGCACTGTATCTACGTCCAGTTTTTTAAGTGCCACATGCAGTATTATAAAATCGGACAAATTTGATATTTTCAAATGTTTTAAATTGGAAACTGCAGCACAGAATTTATCTAAGAATAAATCAATATTTCTGGAACTGGCCAAGTTAAAACTCTTAAAATCAAAAACATGATCTAAATATGCGTTTCCGAGGGCTCGTTTATCCTCGTATTTGTCGACTAAAGTTTGCCACATTAATTTATAGTTCTCAGGAGTGGCCGCTATACCGGTACAAACAGCGAGAGCTCGGCCGCTTAGTTTCCCTATCAAGTACTGCATACGCTCATTATCATTCAAATTTGTATTTAAATGAATTGTATTTTTAAAACTTTCGTAGAACATAGGCCAATACAATGGATCACCAGAAAACCCTAATAACTCAAGTTTAGGCAATTTAATTGGGTTTTTAACACCCATTGAATTGAATGTAACATTTTTTGTATTGACAGATTTTTCAGTTATTTTCGTAAGTACTCGTTTTACCCGACAGTAAATATCTTCAAATGCAGCCCAAGGTTGAAAATTAGGCAAGGTTTTTGGGTTCTCAGTCATGGAATGAAAGTTAATATCGTTCATGAGTGACATAAATTCAGAACGAATTGAATCTAACGATTCAATATTAGCGAGGAAGTTTTCTTCAGCGATTTCATTTTCTAAAGCGGTTTTAGAAAGTTCATAAATACTTTGTATCCGTGCATATAATATATCACGTTTGCCAACAAGGAGTTTAAATTTAATATTATCATGATTCTCTTTCTCAGCCATTATATAAACCTAGACTTTTTCATCAAAGTCTGACGAAGTGTTACTGACTGCAACTTGTGTTAGATAGAATGTACTCAAGCGATCAAGAATATGAAAAAAACAAATAATTAGTATGAAATAAGATGAAATGTAGGTATTAAGTACTTTACTAAATAAAGTTATGTAATAACAATGTTATTCAGACTGGGATTTACTCTCAAATAATATGTTACTTATAGCAGAAGCAATCATATGAGGTAATCGTTTGAGGATTACCTATGTAGGTATTTTTTACTTTAAGGAGACACGTGAAAGTTGAAAATATGCGGCTCGAAGGCCAAAATGATTCAGCCAAGTATCTAAATTCTTTTAGGGTCGTACTATAGGGCTCATCAGCGGGAGACGTAATATCACCATAGGTTTTAGATAAGCACTAGGACAAGGAATGTACGGAATTGATAGAAGACGCACCTCTTACACACTACGACTGACCTTTGTGATGAGTCCGTTGGTTTCTTCCTGTCACATCCACCTTCCACGACACCAGTAGCTTAATTGCGATCCTTCGATAATAGTAGACGAACAGCGATAGCGAAGCACATATATTAAGGAGACAATGATGGGATCTAGCGATGATCACCAGCACCACGTGTACATATTAGATAACCAACTGCAGCGGCGGCGAGTGTCGGTCATAGACTGCCCGTAAAAACAGGCATGATAGAGAATGCGTCGGAGGAAAGGAGGTAGGTGATAAATATGAGATAAAAAGAGGGTAGATGGAAGCTTTAATTAATAAATTGGAGGTAGGATAGGAATTATAGTGCAGAGCCAACTAACTGGCGCAAACAAATATTAATATTTATAATACAAGAAACCGGAAGAGTTTTTTGTTTGTTTGTCTCTGTAAAAAAAAAACTACCAGTCTGATTCGAAATTATTTCACTAATAACCTATAATACTCGGGATAATGTAGCTTACATTATCCCGGGTATTATAGGCTGCTTATACCAAGAAGGGTGAAACCGCGGGGGACAGCTAGTCAGTTATAATAGCTATAAGTAAAAGAAACAACTTATCGGACTCAATTACTTACTCTACTTCCTACTCTAACAAAATCAGTATCAATTACGTAAAACAACACAAATTCGCACACAAACAGCTGGCAACACTTAGCTCGAAATCTGAGTGAAGTATTTTTATTTTTGAATTTTGTTATTTTAGATGAATTACGCAATAAAATTAGTGGCTTATCTGTGGAATATTACAACAGAATTCTTATCTTTCTTCCCTGATGAATTATGACACAATTTTACTGCACAAACCGTCATATTTATTATTTTTCTGAGAGCTCCACTCACTAAAACGCCAGTCAGTACACTGACAGCGCGGCGGTCATTTGGAGCCATTATGGCTCCAATTGAATGGATTATGTTTCGCGCGTGTACTTTGTTTCTATGTGTAATAATTCAATGCTCACAATATTTATATCTACAAAAGTAAGTAGGTACCTATGCTTGTTAATTATATCTTCACGACTCAACGGCATAACCAATTCAGATGAGCGCCGGTGAAACTGTGAGGCGGGAACTAATTAAGTAAAGTAGCGGATCCATTTGAGGGGCTAAGGGGCCCAAGCCCCCCAAAAGCATTTTAGTCCACCCCTGATAAATCTTGATAAAGGCTACCTCTAGTTAGATCAAGTCCCTCAGCCCCTCCCAAACTGAAATTCTGGATCCGCCACTGGTGTAGGTATATAACCTTAGTTGTAATAAAGTATACCTATATAATCTGTGCAGGTACGTCTGCTAAAACTGGAAGGCAAATCTTATTACGTAGCAAGGACAATAAAAAGGTCAATGATTTGCAAAGATGGCTTTTGATTGGCCACTGCAAAGTTAGCATGTTCGATTCTGTGCTCTTGCCCAAAATCTATAGAATATATTATAATATCTAGATGTTAGGTAGATATAGAGTATTTAAAAAAACAAACTCACCAGCAAAAAGTAATGACATTCTCGGAGTCATCCTACACTTATAAAACAAGGAAAACCCACAATATAATAAAAAAAAGTTAGTTCAAGGTAAATTCAGATCCGGAGGATCTGAGTGGTTCGCAGCTACTATGTTAGAACCATTGGGCTATTATCACTAATATTGTGCACTTAATTAATATTTAGCATTTTATTTAAGGCTCATTATCGTTTGACGTGCAGTCTTTGCAGAGAACGAGCTACAACTAAATATTGACGATAGCAATTGAAGGAAGGCCGGTCATTACGACCGGTTTATCAACGAATGATGCTCGCGGCGAGTAACTTACATTAAAAATAACTTATAAATGTATTCACTCACCTTATTAAAGGGAAAAAAATTATTATTAAAAAGGCATTATCATGGAATTATAACACTGATTTAAGAAAAAGAGGAATATGCAGAACGTCCCCGAAGTAAAAAGTCTATATACCTACCAGTGATGTGATCCTTTACTTACTTAACGAGCTACCGAACAGCCTAGGCTCAGTTTAATTGTAACATATTTTGTAATTAAAATCTATTCTACAGCATTTTCCTATTCAAATATTATTGAGGGTATCGGCTTTATACCACGGTAAACGTAATAGATACGTTTACCGTGTTTTTGGTACGGTCAACAATATAAGTGCTGAACAGATCTAAAATTTATAAAACACCTGTATAATCTAACTATCCATAATAATGGACAAATAAAATGTGTGTCTAGAAAAACCTTTAAACTATACATTTCTTCATCATTAATACTTTAACAGTCAGGCGATTTAAATATAACTTTTAATTTTTAGCTTCTTATGTTGCTGACCATATATTTGCAATATCATAAGAATGTTACTATTATTTTATCTTATTATTTCAGAAGTGGGTATTTTAATGCTTAGTTGCAGATGCACCTCTGGAACTGCCCTACGTCTTACTCATCGTTCCACCAGTGTTCCACACCAACTAGGGAACTACCTACCAAATGGTTTACCCATACGTAATCTACCAACCTTAGTAAGACGGTGAGTGGGCGTGAGGAATAGGCCTTCCAATATTATGTAAACAAACCTCTTAAAGGAAACACAAATAGATCAGTGTATCAATAAATAATAACGGTCATAATGTCCGTGGGGAATGTGGGGATTGTCCGCAAACAACTAAGACAAGTCCATCAGTGCAAAAGTAGTGTACTTAGTAGATACTAGGAATACAATCCCGATCCTGCGAGATCTCGAGGCATTTTACGAGATCAATCCCGAACCGAGAAATCGGACGAGATTATCGGGATTGGTCACTCTTAAATTAAGTTTGTGTTTTTTAATGTTTTGTATGTTTAATTGTTTGTTTGTCTTTAGAGCGCTGTTCTATTGAGTCGAAGGCAGAAACAGCTGCTAGAAAGCTGGGTATCCTCTCTAAGGTTAAGAGGTACTTCACGTCTGGGCAGTTGCTACAACTTTATAAAGCACACGTCCGGTCATGCATGGAGTCTTGTTGTCATCTTTGGCAGCAGTACTCCGCTCAGTACCAGCTTGACGCCCTCGACTCTATTGACCGCCGAGCCAGGAGACTCATCGGAGATGAGTCTTTAATTAAGGCGAAACTCAAGAGCCTTGACCATCGAAAAAAGGTTGCTTGTCTATCGGTTTTCTACAGAATAAATTTTGGGGAGTGTGCGCAGGAACTGTTCAACCTAATTCCACCATCCCCATTCTTACACCGAACTACAAGACGCCGGGAAAAGTTTCACCCGTAGGTACGTTGTTGACATACCCAAAATAAGCGGCGGATACAGCGTTTTGCACCCTCATTTATAATAAGGACAGCAAGGGAGTGGAACTTGCTTCCGGCGTCTGTGTTTCCCGACTCATACAATCTAGGGAATTTCAAGGTCAGAGTGAATAGGTTCCTTCAGGGTAAGCATGTTCCATCCTAGACTTCGTCTTCGTCTCTTATGGACGGGTCAATGGCCAAACGCAAGCCCATTTAATTAGAAAAAAAAGCTTTTAATAAGTACTAACTCTACTGACTTATGCATGGAAAAACGCCTATCCAAACTTTAATGTAATGATTGCTATTGAATGAACATTGTATTAAATAGCAAAAAAATTCAATGAAAATATTTCGCTGACTTCAAAACAGTACTTTGAAGGTGGTTTTTTTTTAAACTTTATTATTCATCAATTTTGAGTTGGATATGCATTTTCAATACCTCCCAAGATTTGTCACTGGCCGAGGATGTGCAAATCATTGCTAAATTATCGACAATATTGAATAAAATACTTCACGCGATGTTTGTGCTCATTTTCGTTCAGGAATTCCATTATATCTTCAATGTCCATGATCAAAACATTATAATTCTTTTTAGGACCACCTCGGGATCAACCGTGATATAATACAAATTAAACCATTCAAATCGCATAAGAAACATGAATAAAAAAACATACGCGACGGACATAGAACCTCCTCCTTTTTTTGAAGTCGGTTAAAAATACAATGTGCTGCTCACAGGTGCTGCTCTTTTTATTATAATATCATTGATGTGCTGTCATTACAGACATATATCTAAAGTTCTTACCCTTTGCAATATATAGCGGTATGCTGTGGGGCTTATGTCAACGTGATTGGTATTTCCAATAAGCCTATAAGGTTTTTCCGAAACCTAATCCGAAAGTAATCGTCTTAGCTGTTAAAACCAAAGTCACGACCTGCTACAGGTACCTATTAATGAAGAGGAAACACTCGCTCACATTTAAACTTGAATTATAGGTATTGATGAATATTAAAAGGCAAAGCACGATGTCCTATGTGAATCTATGATACACACGATATTTTATCTAATTTCCAGAGATTGAGCCATCCCCGTTCCTTCTTGCGATATCTTCGATATTTCTAGGTACCTACCCACTTGCGCTCCAAAATTGCGACCGCTGCGGCTGCTCATCCATTTCGAGAGAGAGAATATAAATCTAAGTTACTTCTTATATTACGGTCAGCAACATTAGCTCTATATGTAATCCATAGTAACATGGAATTATAAAATAACCAGAACTTTCGTAAATATTATAGTTACCTATGCAGCTGATCGTAGTGATAAATCATTAGTCTTAAACGTGCTGCTGTAGTCATAAACCATAGGCTGTAAACTGCACCTTTCTGGCAGCAATATAACCAGTTGCCACTTGACGTCATCCAATTATTAAGTACTTATTACATTACTTTTATTAATATAGGCAATCAGGGCTAGAAGTTCCGTGCTAACAGATAAATCGAATGGGAAAGTCCATTCAATAAAGTTTTATCCTATAATTACAGCCTCCACCTCGTCTAGTTAAATTCTAATACCTACCTATTGTTCTCGGAAAACGTTTACGGTTTAGATCTGCGGTTCTTGGTATTCTCGCATTAGAGCACTACATACTTATTATACTGTATTTGTGGTAGGTAAGTATCTCTAAATACCTGCTAGCATAAAACAAAGTGTATAAAATATAAAGCGATGCATTAATAGCTCAGGGGAATAGCGAATATAGGTTCGAATCCTACAATAAGCTTGAGATTTCCACCTTCAAGTCGCCAAGCACCTATCCGTTTATTCCGACAGTTTATATAGTTTTAGTGCACAGGTGTTTTGTAGACTTGGATCTATTTAGCTACTATGTTGCTGACTGTACAAAAGACTGGCTTTGGGTTTACAACTTACGAGTAGACTTTACAACTTTTTAGTGAAGAGGTCCTGATCCCGAGGTCCTGAGGAAGGAAGGAGGAGGAAGAGATCATGAGGTCGCCGATATCTAAGACAAGTCAAATTCATCGGAAGAAAGTTGCCTAATCCACACTGGAACTAAACTCTTTCACTCTCGTTGATGTGTATGTGTTGAGATAGAATAGAATATTAATAGAGCGTCTGTATTAGGGTCACCGCTCACTATAACAGCACGGCTACGCCTCAGCATTTATCTTGCCATGCAAGTGAGGCCTTTAAATCGTTTGCGTTACGTTAAAGTAAATTTTACAATGACTAGATAAAATAGTTGACGCCTCGCGGCAAGCGCGCTTGCCACTAGTCCTGCTGACCTCACGCTTTCAGTGAGCGGTCCGCTCCCTTGCTGCCGACGCCAGCAAGCGGTATCTTGCCAAAGCCGCGCCAACATTTTTACCGGCGCGCTGGCTGCTAGTGGTTGGATTGAGTTGAGGCGGTGCCGGGCCGTTGCTGCGATGCTAACAAGCGGTTTAGAGCCCCTTAGTCTAAGGAGAGACTTTGCCTCCTTATGTGTGTTCTACCGCTTGTACAATGGAGAGTGTTCTAAAGAATTGTTCGACTTGTTGCCCACTGCTACCTTCTACCATCGCAACTCTCGCCATCGACGGGGAGTCCATCCTCACATATTGAAACCAGAATTGTTTCGAACTGTGCGGGCTCAAAGGAGCTTTCTTCCGCGGACGCTCAGATTGTGGAATGAGCTCCCCGCCGTGGTTTTCCCAATGGAGTAGAGCATGGGGTTCTTCAAAAAGGGCGTGAAGAGATTTCTTCAGGGTCGGCAACGCGCGAGTGATGCCCCTGGTGTTGCAAGCGTACATAGGCTACGGTAACTGCTTACCATCAGGCAGGCCGTATGCTTGTTTGCCACCTTAGTGGTATAAAAAAAAAAAAGTGATCGATGACCCTTAGAGTCCTATTTGCCGTTAGCACGGGTACGTGCAACGCTGTCTGAAACGGAGAGCGTGTTCATAGTTTGAACGACTAAATAAATATTATAAATGCCAATTCATAACTCTTCTTTTTCGATACTTTAACCGAGAACAAATGACAAGGAACTCGTTTTTTTACATTAAACCACTAGTATACGATACATATCTATGAATGCATCTATATGCAAACTGATCACGCTTCGCACAAGGTATGTTGTTAACGCTATCAGTCTATTAATGTTCTTACTCTATGCTTGGTATCGAAGACAATTCTATATGTTTGACAGCTTTGACCTCATTTATAAGTCGGTCTTCCCACTGCGTAACTGCTGCAACTAATAACATTTGCTGCGACACTTGGAAAACCTGCTTTTTCATAGCCTTTCAGCCCTTATAAGTACAATACAATAAACCATGAATCAGTGAAGCAAAATTTTCATTCCTATCTCTTGGGATTTTCGATATTTTTTCCAAAAAATACTTCTATTGTGAAATCGTGCTTCTAGACCGCATGTTGGCAATTATTATTTATTTTCCCTGTTTTGAGGTTGAGGTCTTGACATGACAAAATTTAAACCGAAAAAGGCGTTTCGCCATGACAAGAAAAATGTGCACAACATATTTTCCTGCAAAGGTTTTTCTAATAAAATACAAGATAATAATATAACAATTTATTGACTCACTTCAACCAACAAAAGAAATCGCAAAATAATTTCTGAAAGTCCTTGAATTATACTACAACATACAATTTAAAATATTATTGGTGATAGGTAAAATCATTATGGCCGATTGAGAAGGTACAAGCGGCAACTCTGTTTAATAATCATGCAACAATTTCCGCTCTCCTATGATAACAATACAGTTCAATTTGGTTTCTCGCTTATTGCCAAATCGTAAATATATTTTGAGATTCACCACTTGATCCAGGATGAAAATAAATAAGTGTCATTAACAATATTACAACTATACTTATTTTTTCTATACCTACATATACAGTCATTCACTAGCACCATTAGACTAAATTAATAAATAATCAAATTAAGCAATTTTTTTACCCGAAATTCTAGTGCACCAAACAATACAAAAATACAATGATTATGAATAAATATATTCATAAAAAAAGATATAATATTTTCACTTTTAAAAACCTGTTGAAGAGCATATGCTTTTCAGCATGTATAAAATTTTTAAGTAATTTTAGCTTAAATTCCCATTTTTATATAATTATTTTTAGTTCAATTAAAAATTCAATTTTAAATATTTTTGTATATGTTTACTTCAATGTTTCAATATGTTTACTTTCTACCCGATTATAATATTGAATATAATCTGTGAACTCTGACGATAATCATATCGAAAGAAAGTATACAGGAAAATAGAGAAAAAAAACGGTACGCAGTCGAGGGATGAAAAACTTTGAAAAACATGGGAAATGTTGACAGTGGCCTTAACTCCCCTCATTGTTAGAGGCGGTTAACCCCCTGCAGCGGCGACGTACATTATGAGCTATTTGGTGGTATAATATATAGTATGTTGAACATTGGTGTTCGCCGCCGCCATTTTCAAAACCATTATTTAATTAAATGGGTTATACCTACACAAATTTTGAATGTTTCATATAATATATAAGCTTTCATGACTTGTTTGGACTAATCGCGTAATTATCTGGAGTACTCGTGAGCGTGACTGTGAAAACCCATAGATGAAGACAAACCTGCAAAAAAAAATAATATCTAGAACCGCTAAACAAGACAATTTCGACTTTATAAATACAGCGTAAAAACAGGTCATGTCAGTGGTCTTCTTATACCTGTAAATTCCTGAGTTAATAGCCGGCACTTCCAAAGTAACCTTCCGAACCGGTATTAGAGTTGGTATTCATAAGTGCCTATCTGTATAAAAATATTTTCATTCATTCAAATTACTTCGCGAATGGAAACCACCAACCAATGCCAGAAAGAGGTGAGCACACGCAAGTGGTTTTGTATGAACTCCGTCATTTACACGAAATAATAACGTCCCTCCTCATATCTAGGTATATATATGTTCAACTCATGGCTAAGAATACCTATGATGGTATTGCATGAAGCAGTAGCATAGCTAGACCAGCCCTGTATCAAAACTTATTGGGGGGCCCCATCTACCTGACTGCGGGGAAGCCCAAATGGAGGGTATTTTTTACGAATTTTTGCTTACAAAAGTTTGGGGCCCCTGTAGCCCGGGGGCCTCGTATCTTTGATAAGACGGTACGCTACGCCCCTGACATGAAGCCATCGAACAATAACCCAAAGAATCAAATCACCGACAATACGCTCTGATTAGCTAAGTCAAAGACACATGCGCTCTAATTGGCCAAGTTAAGAACACACGATGCTGTGGTTGGTCCATACTGTTCAAAGTCAGTGCATGCACTGACTAGTTGCGGGATTGGGTTGCTTGGTATTACTAGTCTAAAGGGATTTTTCCTCGATGCATGAAGCATGCATAAAATGAACGAAGCGTGTGATATTTTTGCACCATCAGACCGTATGCTTTTTTGCTACCTTAGTGTAATAAAAAACAACGCCAACAGCTCATATATGTACCCACTACAGGGGCAAAGCCTCTCCTAACAACGAGGATTATGAATTGAGGCCGTATTATAGAACGTCAATCAAGACAAGATTAAAAACAATTTAATTTGGAACCTACGCGTACGACATAAGGTTTATTTTCAATTAACACATTAATATTTTATTAAGGCTTGACAAGTTTTGATACTTGACGCGGGTTAAATACTAATTGCCGGAATTAACATGCGTTTGAATGACGAACACAATGTTTTCCTGTACCCAAAAGCCAGTAGCAAAAAACTCAAGGTACATCAATAATGCATATATCATCCATAATTATATCCTGTAAGCAAAGCCAAAGGGCGACCATAAGGGAAGAACAAAATAAAGCTTACCAAATAGATAAAAAAGAACACCCTGAAAAGTGGGTATCGCTTGATCATAAAAGCTATCCGCAGCAGAAAAGAGCAAGAAGTCAACCTAGACTCGTTATTACTGCGCGCGCGCATCCTCGTGTCGCCATCTTGGAATTGCACTACACTGTGGTTATAATTAGCTTTTAATGCTGACACTTCTGTTCTGTGTCGAGTCTGAAATAGATATTGGAAATTAAATAAAAGTTTAAGTTAAAATATTGTTTGTTTGTGATTAAATGCTTATTATACATTTATTACACCCAGACTCGGACATGCAGACATATTTATGTCCTGAGTGGGATTCGAACCCACGACCTGCGGCGTGATAGGTGGAATCTTAACCAACCACGCTAAATGGCCCTTTGTATCCCTGAGAAGCGGAACATCAAGTTTCTATATTAGTAACTGTTTCAGACAATTTTATTTGAATACCAAACCAAATATTACGAAGAAAAGTCACGAAAAATTTTGATCGGTATACCAAGGAATCATGAACTGCAACTCATACCATGCTTTGACCACAGACCTAAAAGAAGTTCAGACGGAACATGGCCTGCTACTCTACCGTATAAATATACACCACTCACTTACACATACTGCTCAGCCGGAACCCTAACATTTCATTGCACATACGCGCATTTATCCAAGACAAGACAGACAAGTGGCTTTAGTTTGCTAACGATCCGTCTGAACTTCTTTTACGTCTGTGGCTATGACAAAGTGCGTTTTCTGACTTTATTTTTTCTATGTTAACACACATGGACATAATCGCACAAAGTCTAGAAGTGCGGCCGTTTGCCTGTTTGACATTGAATGGTGGTCAATACTAACTGTCCACAAACCTCTGATTTTTCCAACTGTATCCGTAGTATATTATTTTCAGCCAATAGGGAGTCAATTTTCCCTTGTCTCTGCACCAACGTTTGCGACAGATACATTATCTTCTCGTTGTCTATGGTATCCTGCGTGACGTCATAATCTGCCACGTTTAGCGCACTAGTGTCGGTTGTACGGACGGACGATGTGGTGTCTCTTAGATTGTTTAACTCGCTATCTTTGTCACGCAAGGCGGTTCTCAAGCTTGTTACTGTTTCTTCGTTTTCAATTTGCATTGCCTTTAGTTCCTGCAATTTAATTAATTAATAACAACTACATTTTAATGATTTGAATCGATGAACTATATTTTTCAGTGCAACTTCATACTATGAAAGAGCACATGCAAACTAGCCGGACCCGTGTCTATAGATCTAGTCGTCCGAAATAGAAATACTCTTTTACCAATCAAAGACAAACTAAATAATAAAGACCGGAGTTAAAGGAGATTCAATCTGAATGGTGAACACGCGTTCGCTGACATTTAGATGGCTTTAAAAACGAGGACATTAGACCCTACCTCTTAGTAAAACAAATAAAAACCGGTCGTAAAGACGTTTCTTGTATGGGTACTAGAGGTGGGCGCCGATCAAAAATCTGCCGGCGCCACTCTGCCGCGGCTTCTTCTTAGTAAACAAAACTAGTGAGGGAGATTTCAATGCCAAAGTGGGAAAACAGACAGAGAGAGACAGACGGATGGACAACGGAGGCTTACTACAATATTACCCAACTGATATGGCGCGTCGTGAATCTTCGTTCGCACAGAAAATAAAGTATGGCCCCGAAGATTAACGAAAGAATGCTTAAAACTTACAATCAACCTTAGATCACTACTATAAGATTCATAATACACTGTTAGTTCCGTCTCCCTCGCAAGTTACGCCCCTCTGCACACATGGCGGCAGCTGCCGACCAACAGCATTTCCCGCGCTTTGAAAATGTATCTTCTGCGCAGGTACATCGGTAAGCCATATCAGTTGGGTACTACTGTAATAGGTTATCGTTGGCACCCTTTGGGTACGAGACGCAAAAAATTATAGCCCATAAACAGCACTTCTGATTAAGGCCCAGAATACTCTCGAGCAGATTTCAGTTTTCACCCTTGCGCCACATTTTCACATAATATTAGCGGAAATTACAGGAACTAAGCAAACAAAAAATACTAGCTCCCTCTATTTAGAAGTGCGTCATTGCAAACAAACAATTCAACATGACACACCGCCATCTAAACATTTCCGCGAGAACGACGCTGTTTGAATTGGACACAGTATAAATGTTAACAGTAGACAAACTGCAGATAAACATTTACCAAATATATTTTTTCAAATAACTTAAAAAAAAAATGTTGACGGGCCAGTTGGCGTAGTTGGTTAAGATTCCACCCCGCCAAACTTATGTTCGATTCCCACCAAGGATATCCATCTGTGAACATATTTGCATGTCCCGAGTCTGGGTGTAGTAAGTACTAGCGACCCGCCCCGACTTCGCATGGGTACAATGTCATAATGTGGTGTCAGTGGAGTGATTTGCGCGACCGCCCACGCCACCCGGTCACGGTATCGCGTAAACTGTTTCTGGCTAATTTTAAATCTATGATATCATTTAAAATATTAATGATAATTATTTGCTGTAAAGCATTGCGCTATTATTACCACATATAGAGAAGCTATCATAAGCAAAGGTTATGACCCATTTCTTTAGAGTCGACTAAAGGTCTCTTTAGCACTGAAACAATAATTAGTCGTCTAAACAGACAGTAGAATCACGTAGCGCTATCAGAACGCTTTTAGGAGTATTTTTCTCGCAAACGCCGTTATTTTCACGGCGCTTACGCGGCCTCACTTGAACGGAACATAGTTGTGATGTGTGGCGTCTTCTCTTTACGTAGTAATAATTATATGGTTAAAACTTCATCAAAATCCGTTGCGTGGTTTAGAGTTAGCGGATAAACAGAGAGACAAACGGACGCGGAAAACGACTTCTTTTTATACTATTTAGAGATTTATTTACAAGTTCTGCTTAGTTTGGGATCAGGTAGCCGTGTGTGAAAAATGACTCAAGATATTTATTTTTAAAAGTGGATAATGAGGATAATATTTCTCAGGTTAGGTAATTGTCCCCCAAAACCAGAATTCTTTTACATACGCTACTTAGGTAAGTGTCATCGGGTCACGAAACTAAGCGTTTTTATCTGAATAAAATTTGTGTTCTATAAATTCCGAGAAAACAGGCTGTGACAAATGGACAGACAGGAGAGTATCCTACTCGTATACACTGTGAGTCTTCATAATGTGCACAAATTAAAAGGAGGGAAACTATGTTGAATTTTATCGAGCGTTTTTTTAAAATTACTTTTTATGTATTTTTTAAATTCTTGTTCACTACAGTGATCACCACGCAAACAAAACTATGTAAATTTTAAACGTAGCGATATATCACAATGCAAACTCAATATAATTGAAAATAACAAGGCGTCCTCATAAAATGAAAATTGAGGCAAAAATTCGGACCTCAATCGAAATATTAGATGTTATTTGACAAATAAACAGGTTTTCTTCCATCACTGTTACAATAATTGTATTGGATACTGTACTATAATTGTAGAATTTCTTAATAAAATGTCCTCTTTACCTACCATTTTTATTCATCATCATCATCATATCAGCCTAAGGATATCCACTGCTGAACATAGGCCTCCCCCATTAACTTCCACTTTCTGCGGTTTTGGCCCTTGAATCCAGCAGCGCCCAGTGACACTGACCAGGTCGCCGGTCCACCTGGTGGGAGGTCGTCCTGCACGGTGTCCCCTTCCAGTTAATGGTCGCCACTCGAGAAACTTCCATCCCCATCGGTTATCGGTTCTTCAAGCGATGTGGCCTGCCCATTGCCACATCAACTTACTAACTCTACGAGCTATATAGATAATTTTTGTTCTCCTACGAATGTCCTCGTTTCGGATCCTGTTTCTTAGAGAAATTCCGAGCATAGCTGATTCCATAGCTTGCTGAGTGACTCTGAGCTTATTTATGCGAAAAGCAGTTTAAGACCACGTCTATGTTCCGGATGTCATCACTGGTAACACGCACTGATTGAAAACCTTTGTCTTAAGACTTTGACTCTGAGATATTCTAGACTTGAAGATATGCCGTAGCTTCCCGAATGCTGCCTAGCCGAGTTGGATTCTTCCGTTGACCTCTTTGTCAAAGTTGAACCTACCTAGTTGGACAATTTGTCCTAGGTTAACATACTCGTCTACAACGTCGAGAGCAGTGTTCCCAATTATCACGGGTATTGGTGGAATATGAATATTAGACATAATTTTTGTCTTGTATATGTTCATCTTGACCTGTTGGGAAACTCTCTTGAGATCATTGAGCATGATGTTCAAAGCTTCCAGCGATTCCCGCCATTATGACTATTTCGTCGTCAAGTCGAAGGTGAGAGATGTGTTCACCGTTGATGCCATAACCTTTCCAGTTCAAGAGCTTGAACACATCCTCCATAACAGTGGTAAAAGGTCACCCTGTCTTTCACCCTTCTGCAACTGGATTGGTCTCGTACTCTCGTCCTGTACTCGGATTGACATATTGGCTTTGCTGTACAAACACCTTCAACAATTCGATATAGCGATAGTCGATTAAGCACCGCTGTAGACTCTGTAATACCGCCCATGTCTCAACTGAATCGAAGGCTTTTTCATAGTCCACATACACAAGGCATAACGGCCAAATATACTCCTCAGTCTTCTGTATAATTTGGCGAAGTATAAGTATGTGATCTATGGTACTAACGCCTTTACGGAAACCGGCTTGTTCGGGAGGCTGGAAGTCTTCAAACCTACGTGCAAGAGAATTCGTAATGACTCCCGAAAACAACTTATAAACGTGGCTTAGGAAGGATATCGGGCGGTAGTTCTTCAATAGGGCCTTATAGCCTTTTTTGAAGAAGAGCACCATTATATTTCCTCTCCATACTTCTGGTATTGTACCTAGGTCATAAATCTCGGAATATCGGAATCTCGGCACGTAAGTTCCGATATTACAACTCCGACACTGAGTGATCCAATTTCGGAATCAGATAAATTATTCTATTATGTTTTAAAATAAAACTATTGAGCTATTTATCTATACTACTATAATAAAGCGGAAGAGTTTTTTTTGTTTGTTTGTTTGTTTAAACGGGCTAATCTCTGGAACTACCAGTCGGATTCGAAAAATTCTTTCACTAATAGGAAGCTACATTATCCCCGAGTATTATAGGCTACTTTATATCCCGGGAACGCGAGTGAAACCGCGCGGAACAGCTAGTCGGTTAATAAATGACGGAGTTATGAGGTAACAAACATAAAAAAAAAAAAAAAAAAATACAATCGAATTGAGAACCTCCTCTTTTTTAGAAGTTAGTTAAAAATATCACGTTTATAACTCAATCAGAACATTTCCTATCAACTGTTAAAGAATAGCACTCCAGGCGCATTATATGGCATTAACAATAACTCAAAAAAAAATGCTCTACCAGCTAAACTACCTTTTAGCTGGTAGAGCATTTTTTTTTGAGCATGCATAACCGTGCATAAGGACTTCTTTTTATAAAGCTGGCAGGTGAGGTGATACTTCTAAGCTATCGCTGTCAAATTTACTGAGTGATAATATAGGATAAACGCAGGTACTACCGCGGTAGTTAAAAATCTGCAGGTATCACCGAGGTATGTAAAATGTAACATAATTGTATTTTTGAGCAATCAAGATCATTTACGTTCAAAAGTATCCATTGTCCTTCTCCACTAATTGGACTATTTCTCTGCCAAATTGTATTTAAATCTGTTCAGTGGTTAAGCCGTGAAAAGGTTACAAACAGAGTTGCATGGTGGCCGAATTATGACGTCAACGTTAATGTACAAGCGGGAGCAAGCGTATTAATTAAGCTGTTTTTAAAACTTTAATAACTTTGTCATTTATTGATGGATATTAATAATTTAAAAAACATTATGCTCAAAAAGGTTATGTGCATCCGCTGTAGTAATCAAAAAGTTTGAATTTTGTTATGTGAATGATCCTTATTGCAGGCATCTAACTCAAAAGCTATTTTGACCCATATAATATAAAATTTCCTGCCTCATGCTGAGCATCCACCTTAAGGAAGTAATATATAATGTTTTGGAAAAAAAGTTATTCTAATTTTATTAATTTTATTGATATAAAACTGTGCCTGGCTCGCTGATTGGCTGAAAAAGCTAAGCTACCGGTAGGGCTGCAGAAACAGGAACCTCCTCACAATGCGAGCTGTATCGAGGAGTACTGCCGAGAGCCTCGAGGCATTTGGCCATCAGGCCATTGACCGTTACGATAATCGGCACAATGATAGCCGAGCTCACTACTAGTAATTGTAAATATACGATGGGTTCACATTCCAACATTTCCAACTAACCAGTCCAGTAAGTAGTAGAAACTTAATCAACGTAAGGTGTGTAATATTTTTCTTACTGTTACTAATGTTACTGTGCCATTGACACTTGACGACTACGCGTCTGGACCACAATAATACTGTAATAAAACAATGAAAATAAAAGTTTACCGGATCGACTCGATGACTACAGATGACTTGATGACCGCAGTAGTGGCTGGCATGCCTGCCCCGAGCACAGATTACTAAATAGTTACTATTACTATGTTAATAAATAATATTGAATGAGGTGTTATTTAATCAGGTAAGTAACGAAATAGGTAATTGCTCATTAAAAATAATATATATTGCTGATTTTTCATTTCGTATGATTTGAAAAAAAAAATACATTTTCCAGGATTTGACTCATCACCTCCTTCAGTCGCGAGTACTTAAATACCCCGCGCCTTAGCCCCTTAGGCTACCCTAGCCGTACCTAGCAAAGACGAAAATAACAATCAGTCTCTGTCAGTACCACGACATGGCTCGGTGACAATTTTCAAAAGCATCAATCTCAACAGATTTTATTTTATATATTTTTATTTATAACAAGCAAATAATAGGCTCAATTGCCTTAATTTTACGAGCATGCATTTTCCAGCGTCTTCTGAAGATAATTTGATATATTTTTTTAATAATTTGAGAGGGTTTTATCATGTGAAAGTTCTGAAAAAAAATGACACAGGTCCGTCTAGCAACGCGGATCACCGCGGAATGCGAGTGAGCGCGAAGCAAAATACGCCAGTTGCAGGACAATAGAGTGCGGTATGATGTTGATGGTGCTCAGATCAATTTGACGTAAGCGACTTTTTTTAAAATCATTATTATGAAAAACTGAATCGCAAATTCAAAAAACTAGCTCGGGCGTTTATTTGCTTATGATATGTACTATATTGATGAAAAAAATCGTATCAAAATACCTTCAGGCGTTGGATATATTTGGGAATTTCTTGATTTTCAGAGGTATGTTTGACATTTTTTTTTATCGAGGCTTTTAATTGAATTCGTGTTTTCGGCTCGGGCGATGTGTTTGTTATATCCTTAAGTATCATATATTTAAATTTCAATACCGTAGAGCTAGCAGGTTTCATATAATTTGGGCTGGAATGTAGAGACTTTTGACCATTTCTGCCTCTTAATAGAATCAATGCACTTCAGTTTACAAGGGCAATGTTTTTTTTTAGTTTTGCATTAAATAGTTATTGATGGATCAGGATCACTCAGGATACAATACTATTTTTACTTTATGATAAAGTGGCAACCAACCATGTCTCTAATCCACGGAATAAAAAAAAATTACTTTACTTCAGTGCGATGTACAACAGAATCGCCACCATTTTTAACATAATGGTTAATATTACCTTTCCCATAGCCATGCACTGTGCCTCGGCCCTATTTCTAGCTGCTCGCTCATCTCTCAACGCATCTCTTAGAGCTACGATTACTCGTTCCGAAGAATCGTGCTTGCTTTGCAACTGTTCCAAGTATTTTTTAATATCACTGCACTCGCCATTCATTTGTGATATCGATTCTGATAGCTCTTCTTTTTCTGCCCTGAAATGTTTTATTCAAATACTAATACTGATAAAGAGGAGCCTGTCTTAACCTTTTTATCCGTGGACCCTTTGTTTGGAGATCCACAACGATTGTTACATAATTTTTAAAAGAACATGCTTTTTTTACTACTAAGGTTTAAAACTAGCATACGGTCCGCCTAACGGTAAGTTTTCTCTTTGCCAAACCTGCAAAATAAAATTTTGAAAAAGTATTTTTTTTTAATCTTACCACTAAAAATACTGATTTGAACTCTATCCCAAAGCCTTTGGCTTTTCAGTATCGCAGTTCAATATCGTATGCTACTTTTAACAATAGGATTTCACTCACTTTAAAGTCTCCAACTGCTCCATCAATACTTTCGTATCTTCTACAATGTGCTTGTCCTCTTGCAGCGCCTTGATTTCTTTGTCTTTTGCAGAGAGCATGCTTTTGACTCTCAACTTATAAGTCTCCCAGTCATTCTCTAAGAGACGACATTCAGCGTTTGCCTTTTCTACGTTACTCTGTAGTTCATTGATAGTGGAATGTGCGTGACGTAATTCATTCTCAAGCTTTATTTTATTTATATCCGATTCATTTGTTTTTTCGTGAAGATCTTTTGTTCTGTAAGAATAATATTTATTTGAGCGAGTTTTCATATCATCAAAAATAATAATATCAACTTGTTTACTTAAATAATTGTTTTACAAAGCCCTTGCCTTGCAACTAAGATGTATATCTGTTGTAGTAGGAGCAACAAACAAAATATTCATAACTATTTTACTGTTAATATGTGGTTAAGTATTTCTCAAATTACGTTTAAGAAAACACCAATTTTAAATCAGATCATAAGAGATTTTGTTTTTAATTGTGTTTTTGCTTGTTTGACTCTAATCTCACCATGGCAAGTGATGATGTGGCCAAAGGTAGTAAGCACACAAAGAGCTGGCTCTCAAGTAGAGCTATCTGTTCGTTAGGTGCTTGGCGACAGATTTCCAACTAGAAGATGGTAACCAGCCAGGTGGGTACTAAAAAGTACCCTACCAACGTGCTATGATATCCTCACGATGTTTTCCTTCATCGAAAGCTCAAGCTCATTGAAGGATTCAAACCAGGAACTTTTGTGTCAGCATCCGACGTTACAATAGGCTTATAAAAAAAACTTATAATCAAATGGTAACAAATCACATACTTAATTTCCAATTCTAAATTACGATCTTTGAGCAATGAAACCTCCATTTCCAAGCTATTATACTGAGCTTTATACTTGATAATTTCGACTGTGGTGAGCTCGTCAATTTTCTGCTTAAGTTGTTCTAATTCTGACTTCAGTGAATCTTTCTCAAAATGTAACCGCTGATTTACTATTTCATTATTTTCTAGTTTACTGTTGGTTTGCCTTAGTTCTGAAAAAAATTTTGATCAGTTGATACAATTATTAGATTTATTATTGAATTATTTAGACGGGCCAGTTGGCGCAGTTGGTTAAGGTTCACCTTGCGCGCCGCAGGTCGTGGGTTCGATTCCCACACAGGACATACATTTGTGTGTATGAACATGTCTGTATGTCCTGGATCTGGGTGTAATTATGTATATTAAGTATGTATTCACAAACAAAAAGTAGTATATGTATTATATCAGTTATCTGGTTTCCATAGTACAAGCTCTGCTTAGTTTGGGATCAGATGACTGTGTGTGAGGAATGTCTCAGGATATTTATTTAATTATTGTACTTTAATTTTTTTAATGTTAAAGGCTTGTGTTTGACCTTTGACTGACCCCATGAGGAGATATGACGAGGCCGAGGACGTAGCACGCTTACCCAGATAAAGCTTATTCACTCTGGCCTTAAATACATCTAGGTTATAGGTGTCGGAAAACACAGACCCCGGAAGAGAGTTCCACTCCTTTGCTGTTCATATAAGAAATGATAAAGCAAAGAGTTGTTTCATTAATTAACATTCCTTTTTATACTAATATGTCAGCAAACAAGCAAATGGCCTGCCTGGTGGTAAGCGGTTACGTGAGTTGGTAGGTGAGTTTCTTGCCGACTCGGGCAGTTCTCAGTTTAAGTGTATTTCAAACCGTAAATTCAACTGTATGTTCCAAAACTTAATATTCATAAGTGCCTTACTAGGGCTTAAACTGAATGAATGACTTTTTGATTTTGTTATCCCCTATGGACGTTTGTGATGCCATGGGTGTTGCATCACAAGAGACGCTTAGAACACCTGGGGCGTCCGCGTCACTCACGCGTTACCAACTTTTCCCCTCCTAATCTTTTGATTACTTACATACTATAAAATCGTCATGATATTGGCATAGCAGATATTAATAATATTAATGAATATTCATCTTGTTCAAAAGCTATGAATATTTATGGAATGAAACAAATTATTGAAGTATGGTTACCATACTTCCATGGATGAACTTAAGTCTTAACGACATTAAGACTTAAGTTTATCCATGCCATGCTTATAGTCACTTTCAACTAATACCTTTAAAGCCATTAACTACACAATTACCATCCTCAGTTTTCCTCAGCCGGTCAAGCAAATCTGATACTTCTTTGTTCATGACATGGAGCTCATTTTTTAACATTGCATTTTCTACCTCCAAATTTTGCATTTTATACGTCCAACTTTCACTATTTATTATTTCTAAATCTCCTGGTAAACTGTACCCTGAAATATTAAAAAAGAATAAATACAAAAATAATTTAAGCCAGTCAAAGGAAATGATTTTCATAAGTTTAAGGCCACATGCGTACTGCGCGGCCAGTTGTCTAGCTGGCCACAGGATGCCATCAACCATAGTGGTTTGCAGTTTGATAAACTCAATGGATGTTGTAGAAGTTGCAGCTTTTTATTATATTTACGCGAGTTATATAAAGAGATCAGAGAAAAAGGTACTGGGTGCATCCTTATTTGCAAACACGAAATAAGAGTATTTGATTTCGTATTCCAAATTGCTAGCCTCTTTTGTACTTCAATCGTCTGTCATCTGGGCTGCACCTTATAAGTACGAAAAGAAAAATAATGTAACTTCATTCAGAAACTTACTCCTCTGCCTATATGCACTCTGATTTATCATGACATCACTTTCTTTCACATCACCAACTAAGGTTTTTGGACAGTTATGTAGATTATACATAGGGCTTGTTTTTCTCACTGGTGATTTCCTCAATGGAGGGGATCTGCTTTGAACATCCTTCATAGAATTTTGTGATTGACGAGACATAGGACGTGATATATGACTAGGCGAGTAAGAGGATCTAGTTTCTGCAATTGGAGGTATTTTCTTTATGTTACGTGGAATAGGCCGCTTTTTCTGCAATACAGGGTCTGGGTGAAGGGTGGTTTCATTTTTTTTCTTTTGTTTTGAAACATTATGACTTCGCAGAGCCACGCCAGTCTGCTCATCTATGTTATTGAGAAGGTGCTCCGCTTTCCCAGCGAGGTCTGCGAACCATGCCATTTATAATATCGTTTTTAACCTGAAACAAGATTTCATCTATGATTTATAAAAGATAGCTTGATCTTTGCGACAGTTGTTTGAGTCATATGAAAATTAACCTTATGGCTTTAGCATAAGGCTTTTCTGTGTCATCATCAAATCAACCAGAGATTAAACAGATGAACCTTATTGTAAAGCTATAAGGTTAATTTTCATATGACCCAAACAACTGTCGCAGAGATCAAGCTATGTTTTATAAACTCTAAGTCACAATATTACAAGTACGTTACATAATCTATAGTTAAAAATTATATAAATAAAGAGTTGTGTGTGTGTGTGAACGCGCTAATCTCGGGAACTACCAGTCAGATCTGAAATACTATGTTTGCGTTAGCCCATTTACTGAGGACGGAAAAGGCGGCACATTTAACATGGGTGAAACCGCATGGCACAGCAAGTTACTAATTTAAAATTTGATTGCTTAGCTTCTTATCGGAATAAAATCAAAACAGATGATTGAGATATGGAATCATAAGAAGCTTATTTCGAACTAAATGAAAAATATTATAATACAGATAATTCAGTAACATACCAGCCATTAGGTTAATCAGTCTAAATTATTTAAAAAATCGATTTATTATATTGAATTCTAACATTAATTTTGTAATTTTGTAATGACAGGACACGTAAACACAAACAAAACAGACTCAATATCACAATATCAAAGAGTAAAATAATAGACCTATACACGTAGAGTGAAGATCTACAGGAGCTCAATATTTTATGAGCGATGTAGCCGATGTAGCTCTAAAAATATTGAGTCTCTTTTGTTTGTGCTTGAAACATATCGGTATACCAAAATATCGATTTTTTTTCAGAAAATAATCGATATATATCGTCAATAATATAATTGAAATCTCAAAATTATATATTATATCCCACCAAAAACATTCTGTAAAAAACTATTCAAGTCTCGATGGAGCTGCTTGTTTATCTCTAAAAAATGATGAAATCTAGACAAAGTCGTGCCAAGTCTAAGGTTCCTTACTGCGATTTCTTTATTATTATAGTTAATGTGGTGTGACTTGGCCTTTGAACATTCTTTAGACCGGCCGCATACCATAAGAAATTTTCTGTCAGAAAATTTCGGACGCCCGCTTGCTCATACATTTTTGGACGTCAGACACGTCAGAATTTTCGGATAGTATGCGTGGTCTAAAACAAAATGTATGAGAAAAGTGCCTTCCGGGGGGCGTCCGATATTTTCTGACAGAAAATTTCTTATAGTATGTGGCCAGCCTTATACGTTAGTGGGTACAAGTCAATTTTGTTTACACGTAATGTTATATCTGTTGAAACTACGTATGTTTGTTAAGCGAGATTATAGCCCATACTGATATTGGTAATTGGACATTAGTGTCTCATTTTAGGCTGTTGTTGATTGTGCAACACATGCATTCAACATTGACAATGCTGACTCTGCTCTCTTCTTTTTGGAGCGTCAAATCGACCACCGATCTAACATAAAATAGACGTACAGACGGACTCCTATCAATGATTAGAATAGAAGTCCGTCTGTACTGTTTTTTTTTATACTGTTTGTTACAGGCTCGCCTATACATAAGTATTATTGAAATACGCAGCTTTATCAAGCCAACAATTGACTGGTTATTGAATCAACGTTTTCCAAGTGGCACTTTTCCATCGTCAATGGGTAGCGGTTCTGGCGACAGATTGGTGCAATGGTGTCATGGAGCACCTGGTTTTGTACCCTTGTATACCCTTCAACGGCCAAGTCACACAACATTAACTATAATAATAAAGAAATCGCAGTAAGGAACCTTAGACTTGGCACGACTTTGTCTAGATTTCATTACTTGAGATAGACTTGGATAGTTTTTTACATAATGTTTTTGGTGGGATTTCACTTCTTTTTGTAGAAACGTGGGCATAATAAAGTTAATCGTTCGACTATTTCTTCTTGTAAACTTGTAAGTATAAGTATAAAAGCCAGTCTAGTCTTATCCAGAGTTTTCCTTTAATTTTATTTATATGAGTATTAAAAGCAGAAGGGTAGGCATTCGCCCAGCAGTGGGACGCTATAGGCTAGATTAAATTAGAAGATGTGTCCCACTACGCTGGATTTTTGCTTTTTTAGATTTTTTTATGTACCAATAGTAGAAGGGGGCATTACCATATCTCTAATACAGCTGAGACCAGCTAAGGGTTCTTCATCAGATACTTTAGACCTTCGATTTTTGACATCAAATCTTGACTGTTACGCCTACTGGTTATTCATATCATTTCAGATTCGGTCAAAAATAAAAACAAAAAATTCACGCTCTTGAATCTACACACATGCGTGTATAAGAGATAAATGGACGAATCGCATGACACGATTTCCTTTGCGTTTTCGAAACAAAGTTAGCCTTACGCTCCTGTAGAACTTAACAGCAATGTATGCGCTCATGTTTTCTGTTCAAGTTCCTTGGCAATGACCTAGCTAAAATCATTAAGGTATTTTTAAGATTTATACTTTAAATTTGTGAATTTGGTGCTTAAAGTGACACCATGATTCTTATAGTTCACATATTGGCTTTGATTTTTGCAGACGATAATAACTAAACAATACACCATTTTAATAAATATCGTCCGCTCGCGTGCTCACCTCGAATAGGTTACGTCTCTAGTATATAATAATAATCTATGAGGTTACGACTGACGCGATTTTTGCGGTGTATGCCGTGAACGCTGCATATAACTGTCTCGCGTGCCGCGTTACAGAACCTCTCTATCGATCTCTATGGTTCCAACCAATGTAACAAGAGCTACCGAAAACCTAACGTCTCAGTTACAACTAGTGTTGCCAGGTGTCCCGATTTGCGCGGGACGTCCCGATTTTCAGGGGTCTGGTTACACGTCCTGATTAACCCTTGAAAATAACTAAGCTGTTACTTCATAAAAATATTTTTGTTTTTTTTTTTTTTTTTTTTTTATTGTTTATAGGCCTGTGTTTGACCGCAATCTCACCATGATAAGTGATGATGCGGCCGAAGGTGGTAAGCACACAAAGCCTAGAAGGACATGGCTCTCAAGTGCAGCTGTCGGAACACACCGAAAGGTGTTTTCAAATTTTCACACCAAAATCAGACTTTCATGAAAAAAATTAAAATTAATGATTATGAAAAATCAAATTTTGCAGCTGTCCCGATTTGTAACCCAAAATCCCGATTATTTTATCCTTACATTCCGAAATTTGACACACGGGACCTGGCAACACTAGTTACAACCATAGATAGTTCCAACATAAAGTTTTGTAAACCAGTC
Organism: Polyploca ridens; assembly: GCA_951394255.1. Taxonomy (NCBI): domain Eukaryota; kingdom Metazoa; phylum Arthropoda; class Insecta; order Lepidoptera; family Drepanidae; genus Polyploca; species Polyploca ridens. Next base: position 5,703,223 of record OX596264.1, on the reverse strand, counting down.
AGACAATGCAGATCTTCGTCATCTCTAGTAAGTAGTATGTTGGACAAGTCAAGTTCTGAATTGAATACATAAATGAAAACTATAATATACATATTTACGAAGATACTATAATTTTTATCTTCTAAGGCCGGCCGCATACTATAAGAAATTTCTGACGCCCGCCGGAAGGTACTTTCCTCATACATTTTGTTTTAGACCCCGCATACTATCCGAAAATTCTGACGTGACGTCCAAAAATGTAAGAGCAAGCGAGCGTCCGAAATTTTCTGACAGAAAATTTCTTATAGTATGCGGCCGGTCTAATAGGTGCTTTGGGCTTTGTACTTTTACGGTCAAGGTACATACCATCGAAGTTTTGCCGGATAATCGGTAGGAATAGGTATCGGATCCGCAACCGGACATCTCTAGTCTGAATACGGACGGAATACGGATTGGCTTGCATCGTACACAGAATATTATTCTCTATTTTCCTCCTCTACTATCTACGGCTAGCATGTTTTCTTCATGTTTTCTTGGATCATGGGCTAGCATAGATAGATTTATTTTGTTCTCATTCAATTCATTCATTCATTCATTACGAATTTTCTTGTTTTGACGAAATGTATACCACGAAAATTTTCTTTATTTTTCAAAATTCGTAAACAAAACAAGTAATTCATTATGGACTTTGAAAGTCCTGATGTAGAGAAAGATTTCCCAGGTCTTTATGCGTCTGAAAGTGGAAGAAAAAGTAATGAAAGTGATTGTAAGTATAGTGTTCAAAATTGTATTTTTCCAAAACAGAAATATAAATACTTGTGGGAAATCAAAATTAAAGAGCACGACGTATTCCATTGAAATCTTTTTAATTTTCTTCACTTTTTATTTCTTAATTTTTAGTTTTTTTTACATGCAAAGAATTTGACCTAGGTTTTGAGATGTTTTCTCTTTGACACCACACCCGTAGCTCGTATCAATTAGCCAGGCCGTTACAAATATTAGTCCATATCTTGAAAACTACTGAACTGATTTTGATGAAACTTACACGGTTCCCTAACTTGAAGTAAATGTAAGGCATAAAAAAATGGTCACATAGTTTAAGAAATATGTGTGGACAAACATACACCTATAAATTTTGTATATTGGTTTGGAAGCCCTAATAGATTATCATATGTGAATATAATGCAGTTACAATAATATTACATACATACATGACGAATTGATGATCTCCCTTTTTTTGAAGTTGATTAATAAATCCGATCCATGTAATGATCAAGTCAGTAAAACAGAGCATTCATATTTAACATACATAAAGTAAAGTGGTTCGAGAAGACAAAAAATTATCAATATTTCAATCATAATAATTATCTATCTCTGATTTTAAACATTAACCTAACAAAATCTATCAAACCATAATTTTTTGCATCAAAACTACATAATGTGATTATAAAAAACTACTTTTATTTAGTTAGCGATGGTGGTGAGCATGAGAAACCAAGCAAGAAAGATTTGCTAGGACGACGGAAAGAGAAGAAAGAAAAAAAAGATAGAGGATATGCCGCTCTAGAAGGAGAGAGCTCACCTGAAGAGGATACGGATACCAAGTTAGTAGAATATTTTAAAAATGTCAAACCTCTTTATAAAGATTATAGTGAGTCGGCTTTAAAGATGATACAAATATTGGTTATCGCATATAATTGGTTAGTTATTGATCTGCAAATAATTGAATAGTTATTTACCTTCTAAAACCAGACTACAAATAATAAAATGAATACATGAATGGAATTCAATTTTACCCGACTGACCCAGAAGGAGGGTTATGTTTTTCGAATGTATGTATGTCTATTTCTTTGGCATGCTCTGCAGCCTAAACGGCTTGATGGATTTAAACATATGACTGCAATACCTTATAAATTTCAAGTTATATTCAAAATTCTGTAGTCAGGTTTTTTGTTTCTTTTAATAATTTAATTATATTATTCACATCCCATCCTCAATCCATTTGGTCAATATCATTTCAAGTGAATGATGTGTGATAATTAATTTTTACATTGTCTTTACTGTAATGATTTTACTAAAATAATGTATATTTTTGTCTAATCTTATTTCTTATTGATTATACAAAGTTGAATTTAATTAGTTTGAATAATCTATCTATAATAATATTATAAAGATGAAGAGTTTGTTTGTCTTTTTGAATGCGCTAATTAAAGGAATTATCTATGATTAAAAAAAAATCTGAATATGATAGGAAACTGCATTGTCTCCAAGTGCTATAGGCTACTTTTTCATCCTGAGAAGTCATGAAACCGTGGGATTTGGCTATATTTAATAATGGTGGTTAGATGAGGCATCTCTACTTCTATATAACAACTCAATTCCTCCTGCAAATAATTATTAATTTCATTCATAGTGTTCAGCTTAAGGGTCAAATACACTAGGGGACAAATGCAGCAACATGTTGCAGAATATGTCCCTCAACAACTATGTGGAATGTCGCGGAACATGTTGCAGGCCACACTACCGGTCGCGGGAGTGTGAGGAAAACATGTATCGCTTCTCGTAAAATGTTGTGATGGGCAAGATTGCAGCATCACGTAGATTGAGCGCTGCGCGTCATGTTGGGAGACATGTTGTCCCCTAGTGTATCATGCCATATCGAAAGAGCATGCCATGCTACCGCAGATTTTTTTCACTGACTTCAAAACAGAGTCATATTGAGTTCCCACAATACGACACGTAAATTTTTTTTTTTTATATATATCAAAAAAAACTTGGTGTAGGTTAATACTGTAACCGTAGGTATTATTGTTATTACTCTGTTAATTTTATAATCTATCGGGTAGGTATCTTACTTGAAACTCTTTGACAGAAGTCCTTCCAAATCAAAGAAGACAAAATCATTTAAATTTCCAACGAAAAGTAAAGAAAAGCGCGAGAAATCTCGTGACAAGGAAAAGGTTTTAGAAGATGCGGCAAAACAAAGGGAACTGAGCGAAAAAGAAAAGAAGAAAGAAAGGGAAAGAGAAAAAGAACGGGAGAAAGAAAAGAAGGAAAAAGAAAAACGCGAGAAGCTAAAGGAAAAAGAAAAAGTAAAGGTAGGTTATTAAAATTTATAACTTTCAGAGAAAATGCTCAGATCACAGTTTTTAGAGTTCTATTACTAAGCCTCCGCTATCCGTCCGTCTGTCTGTCAGTGGGCTGTATCTCATGAACCGTAACAGGTAAACAATTCAAATTTTCACACAGTTTATATCTATTGCCGCTATAACAACAAATATTGAAAATAAAATTAAAAAGTTTAATTTTTATACATGAAATGTCTTTTTTGCCGTATTTGTGTTGTTGCGCCTACTATCCATTTCATGGCAAAGTTGAGTTAGTTAATAAGTATTAATATTATTGTACGAAACCCTCCCGAGTGCGAGCCCGACTCGCGCTAGTCCGGCTTTTTTTATTTACTAGTGACATAGATGAAATAATTAACTGCCTTCATATACACTTGAGCTTCAAATGTATTTCAAGTCTAGGTATCAGGCTTTCTTAACATTGCTTAGAACTTACATAAATACCTACATATATCAATAAATAAAATATCGTCATTAGCAGAAACACCATATTTTCCCTGAATTTATTATTATTGCATGACAAAGACAACTATTTGAGTTCGAACTGAATAACTATATAAAACACTTATAAGTACAAAACTTCCAATTTTATTTAAGTCAGGTTTCCAAGCACCTAAATATTGCATAAATGCCATCGAGACCTTGTGATTATCTCCTTGCTAAAAGCAACCTAGCTACAACGAAATAAGGACCATGCGTCACGAGAAATTGTGACTCAGTCATTAGTGGAAAAAACAACTGTCTATTGTAGTTGCAACCTTGCGACTGGCCGTTATAAAAAATTACAGAGAGAGGAAAATGTGATTTTCAAATTATTCATGTGAATAAATTTTCTTTCAAGACATGAACTCAATTTGTCCGGTTCATTGCGTTTGCATAATTTCGCTGTTTAGTACATATAACCTTGAGGGATAAACAAACAACAAAACGGTCATGGTATAACTTTATTCAGTTGGTTCTTGAAATCGAGTCATGCATCACCTACGTAGCGTTTTCACAAAGGTATATAAAGTTTCGTGTTTTTATTATTTTTTCATCGCGAGTGAGTTAAAAGTGTTGCATTTTAAGTTTATTTATTAACGTTTATTGTTTTCGTTATATGTGGGTATCAGTGTTATTTTTTTAGAAGAAAGTTTAAATTTAATAGTAAATCAATTAACTAACGACGAACAAGATTCAGAGAAATGTGCAGTGTCGGTGTACTTAAGAAGACTTACACATTCATCGATGAACTTCTATTCGGATTATTTTTACTTCGAATACGAATAATATAGATAGAAAATTAAGTAACATTAGTTACGAATCTAAGATACTTTATATTTCATTTTATATGAAGTACCCACAATTTAGTTTCAAATCAATTAAAACTTGCAAAGCCTCGAAGACATCCCGGTAGTTTTTAATGTAAATACCCTTTATAATCACCACTCAATCGCCCAATTATCGAATCTAAATAATAATTTAACTAGCTATGAAATTAATGTAAACATCAAACGTGAAATCTAATTTGGTTCCCGTAGTTTTGAAATCATCAGCTTCCAGTTTACGACGACGTATATACTAATAAAAACTTTAAATGAAAAATTACCGTGGAAACTTGTGTTAAATTATTCCTGAACGTGCTAAATCTTTAAAAATAGGTGTCCAATTAATTTTTCGTCTCTTATGAAAGAAAACATATTTTTTGGCTAGGAATCGAGATCCTGGCAGCACCTAACTAGAATTGATGTGAATTACTATTGAAAGAGACATTCTAACAATGAAAAATACTCTTAGGTTTATAGAATAGTTGCTAAAACTTATCACGAATGGTATACCCACTGATAAAATAACTATATCTATTAGACTAACATACTACTCGTAATCAGTGTATTTTGTTTAAAAATGATGAATTGAATGGACCTTACAGGCTAGCAGTTATGTCTAGCAGAGAACTGTAAAGAGCTGACTGAAGATGTTACCCTAATGATCATACTGACGAAAAAGGATTAGTTTTCGTTACAAAGTTCAAAAAGAAATCACCTTCGCTGTTATAAAGTATTTATTATTAATAAAGTAACAATGAACATACGTAAAATAAACAATATGTCTAAGCAAGTATGCACTGAAAAGGTTCTTTGTTTAATTCAACAGTATTTTAAACACCCGTTTATTGTCTTATCTATTATGTAATTTTTGCTTCCATAATACAAAAATAAGCTGTGTTGTTTTTGTTAGAGGCCTTTGCCCTGCAGTTGCTACTGTATGATTATAACAATATTTTGTTTTAGGAAAAAGAAGAAAAGGTGAAATTTAAACTAGAATCAAAGGAAAAACTAAAAGATGAGAAGAAAGAAAAGACAAAAGATAAAGAGAAGGAAAAAGTAAAGGAAAAGGAAAAAGAGAAGGTAAAGGAAAAGGACAAGGATAAGAAAGATAAGAAACTGACTAAGGTGCCATCTACAGTGACATCTGGTGTACCTTTTGAGGAGATATTCACTTTAGGAGGTGAGTCTAACATTCTAGGAATCTGATTTGTGAATAGAATTTAAGAGTTTTCAGACTAATTAGAAAATCAGCCCCTAAGTCTTCGGAGGCAAAGTTTGTTTGGATAATATTTTTCTGGTCAAATATACTCGATAATTAGCATGAATGCTCTTCGACGTAATTAATGAAACAAGTATTTAAGCGAATTTCAAAATTCAACCAAAAAGGGGAAAAGGGTCGCAAAAGTTTGTACGGGAAAACATATAGCTTTCACGATATAGGTACACTTTGTTTACACGTATTAGGATTCATAAAAGGGTGTAAAATAGGCGGAAATGGAAAGATAGTAGAATATATATCCCGCCTTATTATCAGGCATACTTAATAAAACGAAAGTAGCGCCGAATATTCTCGCATAATGCGCGCTGATTTCCCTGATATCTTCTTGTTAGAGTAATATCTGGAACTAATGTTTTGCGTACGTTAGTACGTACATCCATCTTGACCCAGTTTTGCGTATGAGTACCTATATTTAAACTGCTTTTCAAGCATATGATATTTCATAGAATGTAGGTAGCAAAAAACTATTAACATTAATAATATTCAACTTACCTATATTATAAATTCGTTAGTGAGTATGTTTGTCAAAATAAGGATTTGTGCCTGTGCGTTCATAACTAGATCAAGGGTCGGGTCAGCCATCAGCCATTATGTGTCATGTCATGAGAAGGGCTGCCAAAAGTCCCGCAAGAGGCGCGACGTCCCGTTTCTAGACCCTTACCGTCTTTTTAATAAATAAGGTGTAAGTCAAGTATAGTTAAACCTAGGATTAAAATATATCCGTCACTTTCTAATGTCATATAAACAAAAAAGGATGAGGCTATCTTAATACCTGGTTATTCCAAGACTGACTTACACCTTATTTATTAATAGGGGTTTAGTGCCTGTCCAGAAGGGGCGCTTTCGCTACAAGCATATTTAAAATACGCGCGTATTTTTACTCTCGCGATGCTTGTGTACGCAATGCATTGGCTCCCAGTATCTTTCCATACACCGGTAATCCATTCGCGCGAGAATCGCTGCGATATCGCCCCTTCTTGGACAGTATCTCGTATCGTCGTATGGACAGTACTCCCAGTATCTCGACAGGCACTTGGAAAACTTTCGGGCAGAAATATTTGTCACAATACTGGCACAATTTATGAATTTTGGCTAATGGATACTATTCAAATTGGTTTTGTTTTTTTTTAGATAACTTTTTCGATACTAAGTTCAAATGCAGCAGCAGAAAGGTATTCTCACGTTGTCCTTAGGCATAATCTAGAAATAGGTTAAACTATGCTTGTCTAACTAATATTATAAAGAGGAAAGATTTGATTGTTTGTTTGTTTGTTTGTTTGCATTGAATAGGCTCCGAAGCTACTGAACCGATTTGAAAAATTCTTTCACTGTTGGGAAGCTACACTATCCCCGGGTGACATAGGCTATATTATATTTTCAAAAAAATTAGGGATCCTTACTAAAACTCCAATAATGTAACCCAAGGTGTAAAAAAATTACCTAAAATATTCTTTCCATCGCGTGCGCTGCGAAAACTATTGATGATAGAATAAAATAATGTACTATGACTTTGTAGAGCACATCATTATTTACAAAAAGTGTCGCGACAGTATATGTCTAACTATTATAGTTATGCCACAATAAGTGTTCTTTCATTGTAAAAATTTAATTGAAATGCCGCCGCTAGAAAAAGCTCGATATTTGTATCTTGGTATTAATCCTTATCATAATAAATTACTTCATATTCAAGACTGCTTCAATACCTTTGTATAACTTTTTGAATTATTCAATTCGGACATTCCATTCGAAAGATATCACGAGTTTAAAAATGTAAGTATTAGAACAGTGTTTGTAAAAAAACTCCTCCGAGACGGCTTGACCGATTCTTATGGGATTTTTTGTGTATATTCAGTAGGTCTGAGAATAGGACGTTAACTATTTTTCATACCCCTAGGCTAGGGTAGAGTAGGGTAGGGTAGGGTAGGGCAGAATAGGGCAGGGCAGGGCAGAATAGGGCAGGGCAAGGCAGGGCAGGGTAGGGCAGAATAGGGCAAGGCAGGGCAGGGCAGGGCAGAATAGGGCGCGAAAATCTATCGACACCTCATTACGACATTGCACCCGTGCGAAGCCGGGGCGGGTCGCTAGTAAATAAATAAAAATAAATAATAACATAAAAAATCTGCGAGGGCAAGGTGAATGCCCTGCAGATATTTATATCAATAATAACAAATACTTTACAGAATCGAGCGTCAACATTGCTACATAAAACTGCAACATTGATAAAAAAAAATACAATGGGTATGCAGTATGTATATCATATGCATAGAAACGTTTATAAAACCAGCTCATTATCTGTGAAAATGACAAAATAAAACAAATTATAGTGTCAAGGCGATAGATAACAGACAACAGCATGAAATTTTAGTGCCCACATGACGTGTCGGTGTTCATATGTGTTTGTAACTCACTTGCAGTTGTGTTATTAATTAAAAACCTATATCGTGTTATGAATCCGTTTGTCAATGGATTTCCATTGGGTGGTAAGATTTATTTAATATCAATTTACAATGCTAAATCTTATTGTTATTTCATTAATATCTTGATTTAAGTATTATCCCAAAATGCATAATTATACTTAATGATTTTTATTTAGTTATTCGTGTGTACGTTTTCACGAATGCATAGATTATATTTAGTACAATCAACCATACCTAATTAAAACAAAAATAATTAAGTTAGTGCTGATGCATTTAGATAGTATTTTTCCTGGTTATAATATACAGGTTGATTAAATCTAGACCGGTCAGAATGAGGAAGTCGGAAGTTAAGGCGATTATAGCTCAGTGGTAGTGACGTCAGATACCGAGACGACGGTCCCGGGTTCGAATCCTACAATGAGCTTGAGCTTTCGGTGAAGAAAAACATCTTGAGGAAATCATAGCACGGTGGTAGGGTACTTTGTAGTACCCGCCTGGCTGGCTACCACCCTCAAGTTGAAAATCTGTCGCCAAGCACCTTTCGGTGTGTTCCGATAGCTGCACTTGAGAGCCAGTTCCTTCTAGGCTTTGTGTGTTTACCACCTTCGGCCGCATCATCGTCACTTACATGTATCATCTTACCATGGTGAGATTGCGGTCAATTACAGGCCTATAAGCAGATAAAAATCATTTATCTAAAATCTAAGAAGTCTTTCTAGCCTAAAAAGCGCGCGAGCGTTTTGTTAATTTTTAATTATCTCAATAACTATGATTTCCAATTGTATGATGTAAACGGCAATTGTAAATGTATTTTATCTATAGAGTATTTCTGAAAAGATATCAATGCTGTTTATCTTATTTATTTAATCAAAATGACCTGTTTGGAAAATTGTCTCTTATCGTTCATTCTTCCCCATACTGACCGATCTTGGTGAACATCCTGTATAATAAATTCGCATAATTATTTGAATGTTATACGAAAATATCATAATTATGTTTAAAGCTAAGTCGATAGCGTTTTCTACTTTTAAATGTGACTGATTGTTCTACCACATAATAATGGCAGTAAGGATTCGGAAGTGTGGTACGTAAATCATTATCATACATAACACATAAAATACCTTAATCTTAGAAAATTATTAATTCACTTTGAAGCATAAATAAAACCGCAATTTTAGCTAAAACGTTATATGACTGAAATGCTACAAATAAAAACACAAATATGTATTTATGAAGTTTTTAAGGAGCTACGCTAATCTTGAAATGTTTTAAGAATCTTGAAACCTAATAAGGATATGCACAATCCAAGGCATGTTTTAACACGTTTTACGTACACAATGTATTCGTCTTGAATACGTCACGAGGTAGACAAAATGAAATAGACAAATATTATGATGACACTATTGACAGTCATTGTTAGGACCTTGATTAAGAGAAATTTAACTTTATCGCCATGTATTAGGTCATTAAAATCACTTTGACTTGGACAAAGGCTTATTGTAAATATAGTGTTACGAAGTAGTATATTTTGACGTGTGTTCATTGTTCTTTTCTTCCATTGCTCCGCTCGCAGACGATGTGGATCTCATACTCATATACCTACATAAGCAACTTCGATCGTCCACGCAACGAGTGATACTTTCATATTACCATTTGGACTCGGAACTCCATTTATTTTTACCGTAGTGAGGCGACATTGAATACTTATAATAGTCGATAGGCAACGATAACAGCAGCAACCTCAATTGTTTACAAAAAAACTTAACGTAGGGTACTTGTAGTACCCATTTGGCTGGCTACCACCCTTCAGTTGAAAATCTGTAGCCAAGCCACCTATCGGTGTGTTCCGACAGCTACACTTGAGAGCCCGTGCCTTCTAGACTTTGAGTGCTTACCACCTTCGGCCACATCATCACTTACCATGCTGAGAATATGATAAAACACATGCCAATAAACAGTGAAAAAAACGAAGTATTGTAAAACAGACTAGAAATATATTTTCGGTATGTCATTATTTCAGTTGCTCTTCCAATATTCGGAGTGCCGCTTCAACAGTCGGTGGAACGTTCGAGATGTCACGACGACACTGGCCTGCCTTTAGTTGTACGCGAAGGCATCGATTTTTTACAGGTTTGTTATTATATAAAACTTTGAAAATCGGTCCAAGCACCTTGCAAACACAGCTAAGTGCTTTTTGCCTTCCTGGCTTTGTAAAAGTCGCTAACACATAAGTAATTTACCTTAGGTATTGCTGATGTAGCCAATTACCAATAGATGGACCGCCGGTGTGGGCCTTATGGTATAACAATATTATTAACTAGTTATCCCCAGCGGTTTCACCCGCGTTCCCCGGATATAAGGAGCCTATAACACTCGGGGATAATGTAGCGTCCTATTAATGAAAGAATTTATCAAATCCGCCTGGCAGTTTGTACTGGTTTAAACGAACAAACAATCAAATAAAAAACTCTTCAGCTTTATTATATTAGTATAGATTTCTCTATAGTTAAGCAAATCTTAATAAAATGAAATAAAGGCGAATTGAGAAACTCGTTTTTTAATTCATCTAAAGTGAGTGTGCTAATAATCTACAAAATCCTTATTATAAATGCATAAGTTTATTTGTTTGATGATTTTGTTGAGGGCTGGAATAGCAAACTGATGCAAATTTGAACTATAGAGATAAACATTAATATAATGAGGAGTTTTCTTATGATACCTTTATGTTCAAAATACCTGTCAAACTGTTGATAATTCAAACCAATTTGAACCTTATGTACACGATTTGACAGGTATTTTGTCCATAGAGGTATAAGAAATCTCCTCATTAGTACTTATGTGAATATTTCCAGGCTCACGGTATAAAGTCGACACAGATATACCGCGCCGAGGCCGACAAGATCAAGCTGCAACAACTGAAGAAACTGTTCACAGACAGAGGGCCAACATTCCCCTACCACTGGGATATACCCATCGCCTGCGCTATGCTTAAAGGATTTATTAGGTGAGCATTATTAGCTTTTGATTTATTTCTTTTGATAATAAGTGCTAAGCGGTGAACGCACACCATAAGAAAACGGTATTTTTATACCACTTAGGTATCAAACTAAAATAGGTTCTCTTTTAGAATTTAAACTAACCTTACTACTGGGTAGCGGCTTTTCAGTGAATAAAATCATCATGGATACCGGCATTTAAGTCCTTATTCTGCGTCAAATTTAAAGGCAAGTTCCCGCTAGTCATTACAACAAAGAAAACAAAGTTTATAGGCTGCGGTATCCTGTAAGGTGGAGGTACTTTCTCAGATAAGCTGCTCTTTGAGCAAAATAACCCTATGCCCTCTCGTATTTGGCCGTTGCAACTTTTTTTTTTCTTTGTATTGGCCTGTGGCAGCTGTCGGAACACACCGATAGGTGCTTGGCGACAGATTTTCAACTTGAGGGTGGTAGCCAGCCAGATGGGTACTACAAAGTATCCTGCCACCATGCTATGGCTTACTCACGATGTTTTCCTTCACCGAAAACTCATGCTCAGTGTGGGATTCGAATCCGGGCCCTTCGTCTCGGTATGCGACGTCACTACAGTAGTACCCAACTGATATGGCGCGTTGTGAATCTTCGTTCGCACAGAAAAGAAAGTATGGCCCCGAAGATTAACGAAAGAATGCTTAAAACTTACAATCAACCTTAGATCACTACTATAAGACCAATAGCGTTTCCCGCGCTTTGACAATGTATCTTCTGCGCAGGTATATCGGTAAGCCATATTAGTTGGGTACTACTGTACCACTGAGCTATCATCGGCTTGTTTCAGTGAACTTCCCGAATCGATTCTGACGCAAGAGTTGCACGGTCAATTCGAGCAAGCGACCGCGATCGCCGAGCCGCAGCGTGAGGCCACCATGATGTCGCTCGTCGGGAAACTGCCGCACTGCAACTACACCCTGCTGGGGTGGCTCATGACACACTTTGAGACAGTTGTTGCTCATGAACAGGTATTTGACATATCCTAACTATATGATGATAGCTCAGTGGTAGTGACGTCGGATACCGAGACGAAAGTCCCGGGTTCGAATCCTACAATGAGCTTGAGCTTTCGGTGAAGGAAAACATCGTGAGGAAACCATAGCACGGTGGTAGGGTATTTTGTAGTACCCACCTAGCTGGCTACCACCCTCAAGTTGAAAATTTGTCGCCGAGCACCTTTCGGTGTGTTCCGATAGCTGCACTTGAGAGCCAGTTCCTTCGAGGCTTTGTGTGCTTACCACCTTCGGCCGCATCATCCCTTACCATGGTGAGATTGCGGTCGAACACAGGCCTATAAACAGTAAAAAAGAAAAAAAAAATACTAATATTATATCCTCTCCCTATCTTAAGGAACACTTCGAATACTATAGCTCCCAACATCACTCCCTTCGTACTTCTCTCGAACTTCGCCTCAAAACTCCTTTGCATACTTCTCAATTCTTAAGTAAATCTTTCTCTGTTCAAGCTGCTCGTCTGTGGAACGCCTTACCTCAGACCATCAGACAAGCTCAGACTATTGAATCTTTCAAGCTCAGTTATTCTCCTACTATCACTCTCTTTAATTCCTTCTTATTTTCCTTTAGTTACTGTTATTATGTAGTAGTATTTAGTTTATTTACATATTTACTTTTATTTATTTTATGCATGTAAGTATTAGTATATAGCTTTAATATATCTCGGAAGTATTATAGTATTTGTGTATAATATATAGTATTAGTTTATTTCGTATATATTGTATTATTTGTAGGTAGACGCTCAACCTGCCACCTTTAGATTTTTTTCCTGTACCCAAAGGTTGCCTGGAAGAGATCGCTTAAGCGATAAGGTCGCCTACATTGTATAACTAATGTGTAATACTTTTGTTATTTTTACTATATCAGTGTATACAATAAACAATATTTCATTCATTCATTCATTATAAATGCGAAAGTGAGTTTGTTTGTTTATTTGTTTGTTACGCCTTCACGCCTCAACTACTCATCGGATCATCATGAAATTTGGAAATCATTTAACTGTGATAGTCGTTAAGTTAGTTGGAGGCCTACTAGGCGGCTTGTAAACTCCAACAGTAGGTTGACGGCTCGTTGAGACTACCTCCACTGAGCCGCAGTGGGCACGCGTGGTGGATTATTTGCCCATTCCCTTTCACCCTAATTTGTGAAAGGAGGCCTGTGCTCAGCAGTGGGACATTATAGGCTGATGATGATAATTCCAAATTCATCTTTTTTAAGGCAATGATAGCTCAGTGGTTGTGGCGTCGGATACCGAGACGAAGGTCCCGGGTTCGAATCCTACAATGAGTTTGATTTTTCGGTGAAGAAAGACATCGTGAGGAAACCATAGCACGGTGGTAGGGTACTTTGTAGTACCAATCTGGCTGGCTACCACCCTTAAGTTGAAAATCTGTCGCCAAGCACCTATCGGTGTGATCCCATAGTTTCAGTTGAGAGCCAGTTCCTTCTAGGCATTGTGTGCTTACTACCCTCGGCCACATCATCACTTACCATGGTGAGATTGTGGTCTAACACAGGCCTATACACAGTAAAAAAAAATATGCCTGTTTAATGAATTGATTTGAAATTTCAGTTGAACCACGCATCCATACAGACGATATCGACGGCGATGGGCGGCGCGCTCAACATGTCGCTCAATTTGCTCACATATTTCATCACCAAGGCTGACAAACTGTTCCCCGATGTACACCTCACCAAGTGAGTGAATTGTCATAGTTTATAACCCGCCGGCATCGAACAATTAACCCAAAGAAGCGCAATGACGTTCATTTTGGTTGAAATATATTCCGCCAATTTCCCACCGCCGGCAATGCGCTCTGATTGGCTAATTCATGGACACATGCACTCTAATTGGCCATGTCAAAAACACAAGATGCAGTGATTGGTCCTTACTGTTCAAATTCAGTGCCAAATCACTGACTAGTTGCGGAATTTGATTTTTCAGTATTACTACTCTAAAGGGATTTTTCCTCGATGCCCGCCGGTGATTCGTAGTTTCCTTGCGAATGGGACGTATTAATTAATTCTATAGGTATTTATATAATAACTAGCTGTCCCACGCGGTGCACCCGCATTCCCGAGGAATCGTATGTTTTCCCGGGATAAAAAGTATGCTATGTGTTAATCCAGAATATTTCCTATATGTGTGCCAAGTTTTCTACCAAATCCGTTCAGTAGTTTTCGCGCGAAAGAGTAACAAACATAACACAACATAATTTACCCGCATTCGGAAAAAAGTAGCCTATGTCCTTCTCCATACTATCGGCTATCTGCATGCCAAATTTCTTGATGTTCCGTTGAGTAGTTGAGGCGTCAAGGCGTAACAAACAAACTCACTTTCGTATTTATAATATTATATATATTAGTTAGGATTACGATGAAAGTTAATGACAATACTATAATCTTGTGTGTTTTTAAATAAATGATTATTATTATTATTATACCGATACCGATTTGAATTTCACGTTAAATAGTTAAATCAATTAAATGTTATACCTGACTATAATAATTATATTTCAGATACATACCACCGCTGCAATCTATCCCCGCAGACTTTTCAGACTCTGCTCAGGAAATCAGTTGTGAACTGCGCAAGCAGGAGTCCCTGCTGAGTCAAATACACGCCGAAATGCACGCCGGGTTCATTACGAACGCGCGGGACCAACAGCTGTGGGAAGCGCAACGAATTGTCACGCAGTTGAAGGTGGGCTTATTATTTTATTTCTATTGTAGGGAAACAGCTAATACAAAGAAAGAATGCTTAAAAGTTTCCGCAAAAAAATTGTTTTATAAAATAGTTTTTAGTCAAAGTCAAAGCCATTTATTCAATTTAGGCCCCAATAGGGCACTTATGAAGGTCACATTTACTGAAGTTACCACCGGTTGGGAACTCGGCCTTCAACTGAGAAGAATCCGGCAAGAAACTCAACAAGGTTACATTTTTAAAATAATTTTAGCTAAGGTCAAAAAATCGAAAAATTATTACTAGATGTGCAGATTAGTTGGGTACTTCGAGGTATCGCGCGCGCGTTGCCGACCCTGCAGAAATCTCTTCACATTCCTTTTTGAAGAACCCCATGCTGTACTCCATTCGGAAAACCACGGCCGCTTTCTTTCAGCGAGATTGTGGAAAGTTTATTTTTTATGAGTAATTACATAAGCTAAAGAAGTCTGCTGCAAAATGGTAGACAAATCCCTCACAAAATTCTAAATTACCCATACGGAAAATTGCGTGAGCTAGTTTTATATTGACAGAGGAAGCCCTTTGATTGGTTTGTTCGTGAGTATTACTTTTTTAATGAGTGCTCATACCGTTAAAACTTCGGATGTGCGTACTGTATTTTGTAGAAAAGGTCATATAAAAAATTAAATGAAAAAAAAAAAAAAAAACACAAAAATTAAAAGAAAACAGTACTTACTCATATTTTATAATTTCAGAGGAAACTCCGTTCAGTACAGAAATCAGTGGAACCAAATACAGCACCGACACAACAGCCCTCTATAGAAGAAAAGCCAGACGAGGAACCTACGCGTAGACATTCACAACCCGAACCCTCCACCTCTCGAGCCGACGTCGAAGTAATTACACCTACCACCACAGAGTTCCCCGAAACTAAAGAATCACCCATTTTCAATTCCCAAGATCCCACATTTGAAGCAGAATTCGAAGACAATTTTGAATTCAAACCAGATTTAAAAACAACACCAGATGTAGATATACCTGTCGAACCTGTAAAGGAGAAACCAAAATTAACAGAAAAAGAACTGAAAGTGCTAAGACTGGAATTAGAAAATGCTGAATATTTGCAATTGAAATCGTTGCTGCAAGCAAAAATCAACTCTGAACAGTTTGAAATAGTCAAACTTAGGAGTTATGTTGCTTTGAAGAATAAACAAGAAGGTAACGTACAGAGTAATAAAGAAAATAAAGAGACTAACACGCAAGAGGAACAGGAATTGAAGCAAAGACTGATCAAAGAAAACGCGTTATTAGAACAGAAAAGACTTAATTTAATCAATCAGATTTTCCAGGAACGAGTTGCGTGTGTACAGTTGAAAATAGAACTTGCTATGAAGGAGATACTATCGAAATCGTAAACGATTTAAGTCTTTATTAGTTATTTATTAAGTATTATTATCCACTAATAAGATATAAGTCACAAAAATATTGATGTCTCCTACTTACGCTTTCTTATTAGAATTAGAATGAATTACTAGTTTTTGAATGCTTACAAATCGATTAATCTCGTTTTACACGACGTAGAATGTTATAGAATAATTAACCTTATCGGTTCACAATAGGGTTCATCTCTTAAATCGATGGTTTATTGTAAGCACTTCATATAATGAAGAGCTCTAGGTCCATATTCGAAAATGTCAAGTCAAGGTTTGAGTCGAGATTAAACTATTGAATTTGGAACCTGTACCAATGATATAAGGTTTATTTTCGATTAACACGATACTTGAGACTTGCTCTCGTTCTGATGCAAGCCTTAATACGTTTTTCATTTCAATTCCCTTCAATGCAATGTTAGTGGCATTAAATCAGTGCACTTTATAAGATCATATTTCTAATACAATTGTATTTTAAAGTGAAAAAATCTTTGCAGAACTACACCAATTAACTCTTGCGCATGATTATTATTTTACTATAATCTTGACATATGACAATCTAGTTTTACTTATTTGTTACGTTAATATTATCTCTAGCTGTACCCTTTGTATATTATAGTTGACGTTATTTATGAATTGATGATTATATTGAAACAAATATATTATAAATACCTAGTGCCTGCATTTTTATTCAAATTCCATTCCATTAATCTATTGAACAATATAGTTACTAAATGCAGCTTGAAAAATGTGTGACCAGATGTATGAAGTTTAGAGATACAAAAAATCTAAAAAAAAACTCACTCACTCAGTTTTTTTTAAATTTGCTATTGTGGGCGCCTTAAAAAGATTAGCTTCTTCACCCTTACACGGACAAATCTGCGAGCAAACTCCCAATCAGATTAAATTTCAGGTACCTAACTAAGCCCCTACTACGGGGGGAGGGTACGGATTTTTTTTTTACATAAACGAGTTACGACTAATTAGGGACGGTCGTATTACTATTGGCAGCTCGGGCCGCTTGACCGGGACGAGACGAGACTGGGTGGGACGTGGCGACGCCTGCCCTCGCCGGATTGTGTGATCCACACTATAATCAGGTATAATGTTCCAACATTGTGTAAGTAAATCTAAACCATAGTCAAATAAGTATTCAGGTCATTTCAGGCTCGGCTCTGCTTACTTCAGAATGGAAGGGTCGTAAATGCAAAATATGCCAGAATAAAAATAACTTGCCATAAAATATTCAAATTCCGTGCAACAATACCTAATTCACCCATATAATATGCCTATTCAAGTACATTCTCAAGTATATTTACTTACAACCGCAATGAGTTCCAATTGCATAAGCACATTGTGTTATCGTGAACTATATCAATTATAATTATCGCGATAACTACTCAAGAACGACTACATATCTTAATTTGCTGATAGATTTCGCGTAAATGATAACTTCTTTGTGGAATACCTAAATGATGTAAAGAAATTATTATATATCAAAGAATTATGTTGTTATGCACGTAAATAGCAAAATGAAGGACTAGCGATGATGATTAGCGTGAAATACAGGTAAAGAGGCATTTGCTCAAAAAATCCAAACTTTGATATAGGCCTACTTGTACAAAACTATTCGAAATTGCAAGAATTGTATGCCGAGCATCTGATCTCTACTAAGCAGAGCTCTTACTATGAAAACCAGATAACTGATATCCCACCAAAAACATTTGTATGTAAAATGTTGCCGCACAGGACATATGGCTCGTACTGTCAAAAAGTTATCAGATCTCATGTAGAGCCAAGCTTATAACTCTACATGCACTTACTCTACAAGCCCTAACTTCACAAACTCTACACACCGTAGTCAAAATATGTGGCTTGGCCGTTTCGCTACTACAAGAACTATTGAATAACAAAAAAGTTACTTCGTTTTTTTTTTCATATAAAGATAAAGAGGAAATGCTGGTAGCGTTTGTTCCATACAAACGTAATCCTCAGTTTCCTCTCTAGAAAATGACATTAGAGCAATGATTATTTTACCATGCAATCTGTAGGTATCACTGTATGTCCCTTGGTTGTGTTTTTCTTCATACATTAATTATTATAAGCATTAGGAGCCTTCTAAAATCTCAAAAACTTACCATTTTTAACGCTCTTATCAGACGTCCAGCGAACTTTGACGATTATAAAAAAAAACAAAGGAAAACCGACAGACATAGCCAAGGCCCTTCTTATTATGATTCTCGTTTTTTTTTTTTAAATCGATCCTGTTTTGTAGGAGAAAACCGGGGATTACGAAATAGCGATTTCGTCTAATTTAAATAAGTATGATCGGTTCAAGCTGTAGTTGTCTCTATCGCCCTCGGGCGGGATAGCTCGGGCACAGCGCGACAGCAATAGATATGTTAAAAACCTATTTTTCAAATTTCTTCCAGCTATCCTTTCCTCTTAAACACCCAAACTGACAGGACAAGTGGTGGGAATCGATCCCACGATCTTGCGGCGTGATAGGTAAAGTGTATCTTTGAGACTGGTATCCCAAAATTTTCCAAGCATAAGTAATTGCAGTTTATGTAAAATAATTATCAAAGGCCGTGCAATATAAAAGAGATATCAATGATACAACATCGTATCAATACACAACAATCGCGTATTTGTAATTTCAACTTTATTTCAATTCAATAAAGTCTTAATTAAATACCATAAGTAGAGTTTGCTGATTAAAATAATCGCTGCTAAACATACTTTGTGATTTTCCTTTAACTACCGTACCTATTTATAAGAACAATAGGATAAATATATAAAATAGGGAAGGATATAATAATATACTGGGTGGAGACTTCGAGATGGCATATTTTCGAAACCTATGTTAGGTTAGTCATGCTGAACAACTTTTGCTATGGGACCAATGGTGAATTCTCAGATAAAAATTTTAACGCTTCATAGTAAATGGCAACCCTGCTCGATCATGTATGAAAAGTAAATTTTTTTTTTGATAATTCAGTGTTGGTCCCATAGTAAAAGTTGTTCAGCATGACTAACCCAACATAGGTTTCGAAAATATCCCATCTCGAAATCTCCACCTGTTATATTATTAATTGCTTAATTATTAATTAATTGGTAATTGTGTTAATTGCTGCTCACTGTTATAATTACTTTATATTTAATTTTAGCATATTGTTTTTTTCTAATTTTTAAGAGCATCCATTCTGTAGCAGTGGCGTCCAAACGTCAACTAAGGTTGCCGCTGAAAATCAGCGTTGTGGCTTAATACCACAACAATTTTGCTGAGCGGTTACCCTTTTTTGGCAGTATAATAAATTATTTATAATTAAGTATGTATTAGCATAGTTGATTGTTTTACTGTCAAATAAAAAGCTATTCTATTCTATTATATCCTTCCCTATTTTATATATTTATCCTATTGTTCTTATAAATAGTATTGTATTAAAAAGTATTGCAATTACAGAACATTGTTATAATATTTATATTAAGTTGCCTATTGTCCATAGGCCAAACTCTGGGAGCTGGAGGCTCCCAGGCAGAGTAGCTGGAGGTGATTTTAATAATTAGAAGAAGAAATGTGAAAGACACGACGAGCTTTTATTTCATTGAAGTTCAAAGTGACAATATATAAAAAGAAACAGTAGTAGAAAAAGAACAATAATTTAAATATAAA
The DNA here is from genome assembly GCA_951394255.1 of Polyploca ridens. NCBI lineage: Eukaryota > Metazoa > Arthropoda > Insecta > Lepidoptera > Drepanidae > Polyploca > Polyploca ridens. The sequence continues at coordinate 5,683,285 of OX596264.1, read as the reverse complement.
TTTTATCAAAAATAGGCCAGTGCTTTGAGTAGTAAACAGTATATAAAAAACATAGGTTTTAACACCTCCCCGTAATCAAAGCACCCTATATACATAAACACAAATACACACTGTACATAAAACAAATGTATCAAAGCAATTCACTAGACTAACCCTAAAGAAGTAATGCACTTGTAATGTCAACTTAGGCAACGATTTCGTAAGAATGTCTGCCGTTTGATGAGCTGATGGTATGAACTTGACATCGACTTTATTAGTGGAGATGGAGTCGCGAACGAAATGATGTCGAATGTCAATGTGCTTAGTACGAGCATGATGGGTGTTATTCTTAGTCAGAGTGATAGCACTTTGATTGTCACACATTATGGTAATGGGTGATGAGAATGAAAAGATGTCGCTGATGAGTGAGCGAATGTACATAGCTTCTTTACAGGCTTCGCTGAGGGCCATATACTCGGCTTCGGTTGTCGATTGGGCTACTGTTCTCTGTTTACGTGATTCCCACGACACTGATGAGCCGCTCATCTGAAACACATACCCCGTATAGGAGCGTCGGTCGACTAGATTACTTCCGTAATCAGCATCAGCGTATCCTATCAAATCACCAGTGTTGCTGTATGTGAGTTTCTTGTCCTTTGTGGCCTTAAGGTAACGGAGAACGCGCTTGGCAGCTTTCCAGTGTACCTCCCCGTAATGTACGTTGAATTGGCTGAGAACAGATATTGTATGAGAAATGTCTGGTCTAGTACCAATCGAAATGTACATTAAAGATCCTATGAGCTGCTGATAAGGTAAGTCGAGCTGTTCTTCGGAAGTATCTGGCAAGATAAGTTTTGAACCAGTTTCCATAGGAGTTGTGACAGAAATGGCGTCTGACATTCCAAACTTCTCTATTACTTGCTCGATATATTTAGTCTGATCGAGTGATAGACTCCCATCTTTTCTTGTGACTCTCATACCTAAGCAATCTTTAAGGGGGCCTAAATCTTTGATTACAAAAAACTTCTTCAGTTCATTTTTGAACTCTTCTTTCATCATCTTGTCATTGCAGAAGATGAAAAAATCATCAACAAATACAGTAACAATAAGTAACTTTTCATGTTTATGTTTGTAGTATATGCAATGTTCTTTTTCTGAACGTTTAAATGACAGTTTGTTCATCGCTTCACAGACTTTCTTGTTCCATTGTCGTGGAGCTTGTTTGAGTCCGTAAAGAGACTTCTTAAGTAGACAAACTTTCGATTTATCATTAGAGAACCCTTTGGGCTGCTCCATGTAGATTTCTTCCTCCAGATCGCCATTAAGAAATGCTGTTTCGACATCCAGATGGTCGATTTCTAATTTAAGTTTTACAGCAAAAGCTAATAACAGGCGAATTGATGATAGTCTTGCTACTGGAGAAAACGTTTCACCGTAATCAATTCCATAGACTTGTGTGAATCCCTTAGCTACAAGTCTTGCCTTATACTTAACAATTTCCCCATTGGTATTTCTCTTGACTTTGTACACCCACTTACATTTAATAATTTTCCTATCTACAGGTCTATTTACAAGTATCCATGTCCCATGCTTTTGCAATGAATCATGTTCAGATTGCATAGCATTCAGCCAATCTTGGCTTTGACTACTTTCCAGTGCTTGTTTGTAAGTCTCTGGTTCACAGTCAGTGCTGATAAGGTTTGCATTCTCAGAGAATCTGTCCGGAGGACGTCGTACTCGAAGAGGATATCTTCTAGTAGTGATATCTTCTGATGTATCAGCTACTGAAGGGACAGGAACATCTTGAGCATCTGCGAAGACCTCTGGTTCCATCTGGGAAACAGTATCTTCTACGATAACAGGTTCTGGAGAGAATAACCTTTCGCTTGATGTGTCTACTTGTACAGGTTGTAGGTGAGGTGCAGGTGAGGAATCTTGGAGAATTGGAATAAGGACTTCAGGATTATCAGGATGAGGTTCATCTAAAACCCGTGTTGTTTCTTCACCAGGTATGGTAGATGGTGGCTTGTCTTCAACGAAGACGACATCTCTCGCAACGATAATACTTTGGATTCTGGGGATTAATAAGACGATAACCTTTGGTATCAGCTGAATAGCCAACAAAGATACAGGTTTGAGTCTTGCAGTCGAGTTTCTTCCGTTTCTCTTTTGGAATAAGAACGTGCGCTTCGCAGCCGAAAACTCTCAGATGACGTAAATTCACCTTCTTCCCAGTCCACATTTCTTCAGGGATTCTGTTATTTAAAGCACGAGTTGGCGAGAGGTTCTTGAGGTAAATAGCTGTATAAATGGCTTCACCCCAATATGCTCGTGGTAAGCCAGAATCTTGGAGCATAGATCTAGCTTTTTCGACAACAGTTCTGTTGACTCGCTCTGATACTCCGTTCTGTTGCGGTGTATACGGAACTGTGGTTTGATGAACAATACAATTTTCCTTTAAAAATTGAGTCAAACGATAATTTACATACTCTTTTCCATTGTCGGAGCGTAAAGTTTTAATTTTTAGACCGGTTTGATTCTCCACAAGGCTTTTAAATTCGACAAATTTATTAAAGACTTCGCTTTTCGATCTTAGCATGTAGCCGAAGGTCTTACGCGTGAAATCATCTGTAAATGTAAGTAGGTAAAGTGCTCCACCCCATGAATGCGTACTCATTGGTCCGCAGAGATCCGAATGGATTAATTCCAATTTGGCATTGGACCTACTTTTCGAATTTTTAAATGGTCTCTGTGACATTTTACCTTGTAGGCACGGCACGCAGGTTTTATTCAAATCATTGAATGACAAACTTGTGTAGTCTATACCTAGTGCACGATTTTTTAAAATATGAAGGGCTTTAGGATGTAAGTGGCCAAGACGTCTATGCCATAGTAAGGCAGACTCTTTTACTTGTGTGCAATCGGCACTATTTTGTAAAGTATCTAGTCTATATAAACCTTTATGGCTTGACGCTGTCGCTACGACTGAGCCTGTCACCTTGAATCCTTTATTTAATAATATGGAGGCACCTTTCTTAGAAAATACCACTACTAGCCCTTTCTGAACTAAGCTACTAACTGATAATAAATTAATAGCTAGGTCAGGAACATATAAGACGTCTGAAATTTGCTTAACTTTATTTGAAACATTGAATGAAATTGTACCTGTACCTTCACTCTTTATTTGTTGACCATTGGCCACTGAAATTGTTTTTGGTGTGGAATCCCGCTTGAGATCCAAGAACCAATCACTCTTGTTACTCATATGTATTGTAGCGCCAGAATCAACATACCATTCAGTAGAGATAGAAGATGAGGAAGTAGCAGAACCTGTAGGAAAAGGATTGAAACTCGATGAAAGTGTGACCTCAGATGTATTATTGCATTTATGAGATGATGATGAGGTTGATGAATGACACTTCTTGTTACGGTTAAGACGTTTCCTACGTGACACGACACCTTATTATATTTACACACAGGCACACTATTTACACTAGAAATCAAAGCACTAGATGTAGTAGGGGCATCTCGGCGTTCTTCCTTCAGCAGGATTGATGCAACCGAGTCTGTGGATATCGCGGTGCCGGAATGCTCTATTGCCATCACCATAGGGCCGTAGCTATCGTTGAGGCCTGCCAGCATAATTACACCAACAAGTTCATCGTCTAAGCCAGCTTGGATGGCAATCAGCTGATGCTGTACATGACGTATGTCATTGACATAGGCTTCTATGCTTGAGTACATTTCAAGCTTGGTACTTAACAATTTCTTCATGAGTTTCAAGCGTCGCGTAAGTCCGCTGTCAGCGTAAGCTTCACGAAGTCGCTTCCAGGTTTCCGTTGACGTATCAGCTGTCATGACTATTGGATACAAATGCTCGCTTAGACCCATGAATGTATAAATCTTAGACCCAAACATATTTTGGATCTTGCTTTGGCATCTTTGCGTTGAAAGTCAGGGACTTCTTCCGCAGGCTTGGTGACACATTCCCATAGATCACTGTCAATAAGGAACATTTTCATAGCGAAGCTCCATGTGGCATAGTTGCAGCTCCCTTTTAATTTTGAGAAGCTCAGCGTGTTGGCAACTACTCCTGTTGAGCAGCCAGTTGAGAATGACAGCTGTGGCTGTACCACCGAGGAAAACTGGTCTCCATCCATTGTAACTGATTTTTCTTCTTATTAAAAATCACACAAACTAATGCGAAGGCACATAACCTCTGGGAGCTGGAGGCTCCCAGGCAGAGTAGCTGGAGGTGATTTTAAAAATTAGAAGAAGAAATGTGAAAGACACGACGAGCTTTTATTTCATTGAAGTTCAAAGTGACAATATATAAAAAGAAACAGTAGTAGAAAAAGAACAATAATTTAAATATAAATTTTATCAAAAATAGGCCAGTGCTTTGAGTAGTAAACAGTATATAAAAAACATAGGTTTTAACACAAACACGCCATATTCCTTCTTGGTCATCATCAGTCCCTTTCAGCATAACAACTATTAAATGCCACACTTATTCCCCGTTAAGTATCCAATTTATTATAACCTTTTTATTATTTAAGGCGATGATGGCTTGTGGTTGTGACATCGAATGCCGAGACGAAGGTCCCGGATTCGAATCCTACAATGAATTTGAGCTTTCAGTGAAGGAAAAAATCGTGCGGAAACCAAAGTACTTTGTTTGTAGTATATGGCTTGCCAACACCCTCTAGTTGAGAATATGTCGCCAAGCACCTATCGGTGTGCATGGAGTAGGCACTTGAGAGCCAGTTCCTTCTAGCCTTCGGCCACATCATCACTGATCATGGTAGGTAGACGTATTTATGTTACCTACATACCCAAATTAGTTCCTACGCGATACTTAATGTAAAATTTTGCGGACGTACGATCCTAACCGCAAATTTTAGTATTAGAAACTTGCTCTATTACTTACCTACTTTCAAAAAAGCAGTTATAGTTAGCTATGCAATTCTTAAAAAGGTACCTAAGTAAACCTAGGCGGATTTTATTTTAAAATTGTATCGGCTTGGAACACTGAATCACCCCTATAGTAACAAAGTAGGTAAGTAAAGGTAAATAGGATATGAAAAATTTATGACAACATGGCAAACTACCTAATCTCCACGTCCAAGGTCTTATTACTCATGCATTTCCGGCTATTTGCAGGGTATCTTGGAGTTTATTGTTGCTTTGTCATGTAATCGTGACCTGTCCATCTCAATTTAACTCTCGCAAAAGAGAGATGGCAGATTTTACGCAAAAAAGAAATTTTTGCTTATGAAACTAGACCAAATAACTGCTACTATTTTTAATGTCGAATGTTTTAATAACGTGAGGTTTATAAAATATTTCATATTTCTATACATCAGAAGACATTCGAAACTTGTAATCGTTCAAAGCACATTGCCATGTCAGAAACATGAAAGATGCCTTTGTTGATCATAATTAGCAGCCATTAATTAGGTGAGTCAAACATGTGAATGGCAAACTATTGTATCTCGAAAAAAGTAAGGCTACAACGCTTTGCTCTTCACAGGTGCATAATACTTAACTACTGTTCAGTATGCTGGATATTTAGCACCTAGGTACCTATCTACATAACGAGAGGTTCTTCTTTACTAAATTTCTACTTCTAAAACCATAAAAATGGCTAATCCACCACCATCTTTCCACCTACGTAATTTATACAGAAGATTAATAATAATCTCAGTAAGGTTACATTTTTTAAATATAGTACCTACTAAAATGTTATCATTGTCTCATGCAATGCAATGCAAAGCAATCGCCTATAATTTCATTTGGGCTAAATATCTTCTCTCCGAATTGCACCCTCCTGAAACAGTTTCATTTCAGCGTATTCCATCCACCTTTTTTTTATACTACTTAGCAAACAAGCATACGGCCCGCCTGATGGTAAGCGTTTACCGCAGCCTATGGATGCTTGCATCACCAGGGGTGTTACTCGCGCGTTGCCGACCCTGCAGAAACCCCATGCTGTACTCCATTGGGAAAACCACGGCGGGGAGCTCATTCCACAATCTGAGCGTCCGCGGAAGGAAGCTCCTTTGAGACCGCACAGTTCGAAACAATTTTGGTTCCAATATGTGGGGATGGACTCCCCATCGATGGCGAGAGTTGCGATGGTAGAATGTAGCCGTGGGCATCATCTTAAACAATTCTTCAGAACACTGTCCGTTATACAAGCGGTAGAACATTTCGCTGGGTAGAAACACACATAAGGAGCCCAAGTCTCCTCAGACTGAGGGGCTCTAAACCGCTTGTGAGCTCGGGATCGTTGACAATTCTAGCAGCACGTCGCTGAACCGAGTCTAAAGGCCCAAGCTGGTATCCAGGTGCCCCCGCCCACAGATGACAGCAGTACTCCATATGATATTATATAGCTATTGATAAAAATGACATCGCGTCCAACATTCCACCACGGAGCCTACATCCAAACACAACATTAAAATTGGAGTGCACAATTGGCATGAAAAATATAATGGGCTATTCATATTGCAATGTAGGCGTGAATGGACCGCCACGGTCAAACGATCAGAGGCCAAACCCCAAATCTGTATGTTAATTTCACATTGAATGAGATCACTGGCAGGTTAGCTTTGTTGATTGTGGTCATATTGTGGTATAGCCTTCGCATAAAGTTTTTAACTTGTACATAATCGCCAGAAATGTTAAATGTAGGTGTTATGATGTAGTATGGAGTCAAGGTAACAGTAATGATGACTAATGTTTTCCCTCAAGATCATCGTTTAATTTTACACGCTCCCTTGAATTGAGATTCTAGGTATATTTTGAAAAAAAAAAAAAAAACTCTCAGATTGAAAAAAAAAGATAGAAAAGATATGGGCTTATATAAATAGCAATAGATGAAACTAAGAGATTTTCTAATATAAAGGTAGTAAGTAAATAAATAATAACTCAAGGAATGTTTACGGTCAATTACGGTATACAATTCACCGTAGCAAATAATAATAACATTTACTTACCTAAACGTTCATTAGTCGCACAGTTAATTCTTAAACCTTAATGACGTAGAAGGTAGTTAATACTACAACTATAAGTGAGTAGGTACTTAATTAATCTATTAAAAATAAGTTAGAAACTTTTTAGTTTCCTTTTAAACTAGTTTTGTTGATGGCCAGTTCAGCTGGTTTCTTATTCTTTCTAATTTGTTAGAAATTATGCAATTTATGATCTTTAAATCTGCTGCACCTACACATTCCATATTAAGACCACAATGTTCCGCTATTCGTGGTAAGTAGGTATAATAATCTGAATAATCTTAAACTGAAATGTCTAGTCTCTCTCAGATTCCATTGCTATGTTGACAATAAAACGACGCTCATCATCTAGAAATAGTTGAAGCAATTTAGGTAGGTACCGTAAACTGCTACAACTTTGCACGGATTTTGGTTTTTTGAACCCCATGGTGTGTGCGTGGTTTTCCACGTGATCCACAAAACCACGGCGGGGAGCTCATTCCACATCCTGTGCGTCCGCGATAGGAAGCTCCTTTGAAACCACACGATTCGAGACCATTTTGGTTCCAATGTGTCAGGATGGACTCCCCATCGATGGCAAGAGTTGCGATGGTAGGAGGTAGCCGTGGGCTAGTCATACAATACCTACTGCAAGCACCCAGATAGATGAATGGAATTAGCTCAATGACTACTAGCTAGATCGCAAAATGTCTAGGTCGCGCTAACGACTAGATAACAGACTCACGCGTAGGTAATCATTTGCATATATTAACATTTTATGAAGGTACCTATCTAGAACCATTTGTTTTGCTAAACTGAAATTGATAAGAACAAAATAATTCGGCTTTACCATTTTTCCCGTTACTGTATCTTCAAATCAAACAGAACACTATTGTAGTCTTCCTTTCCTTTTCCTTACTTAGGGTCATCTTTACACTCGCCTGGCAAATCCCCGTTCAGACAAAATCAGACACGAATCACTTAGAATTTTGCAATGATTTTAACGTATTGAACCATATGGTATACCTACCAACTACGTCCCATCCATATATGGGAGACAAACTCATTAGAGTTGCTTAGTTACTTACAAATTCATCAGATATCTAGCCCTACCTTAATTCTTATTATAGATAGATAATTACCTGAGTAAAAGGTAGTGAGTCAAAAGTAAGGCATTAAGTTTATTTCGACAGCGTGTCGAATTGTAACGATTAATGTGTACGATGTTGAACGAATTTTAAATGGTTGTACGATTAAATATCTATTATCTGGCTAGATATTGGGACGATGACTAGAAACTATCTACTGGTGCATTACTTGAATCATTCTAGATTAAATGTTACATAATAAAGGCGACTTGTTGCATCTTTAGATACTTATATAACTTATCGCACCTTTAGAATTGAAATGGCTTAATCCAGAATTCTTGTTTTTAACGCCAAAATGGTTATTGAAGAATTGGATTGGCCATGTTTTGAAAGAGACGGGAATATTCCTTTTGTCTTTTCCTAGACTAAAACTGTCTGTTTATTTTTAATAAACTGATAGAATAACATGTTTATAAGTCGTTCAATGCAAAAAAGTAATTGTCTTAATATTTTTAGTTAATCCACTTCAATTCTAAAGGTGCGTTATATTTTTGCTCAACTCTGAATTACCTTATTCTCATCTCACTAGTAGAATACGATTATTTTGGATGTTTGTACGTATGGATGTTTAGATGTTTGTGGCTCAATTACGCATCAACGGCTGAACGGATTTGGATGACATTTGGCACACAGATAGATTATGTTCTGGACATAGGATAGGATACATTTAATCCCGGAAAGCGATAGAAACCGCGGGGTGTATCTACTCTAGTTTTTCATACAACAAAAGGCGGCAGTCTTATAGCTGTAAGGTTATTATTTCTTATGAAACAGGCTTTCATTTCCGTAAGGTATAACGTAAGAACCTTCGTGATATGTAATCTGTATAATTTGTAGATAATGTTGTGTGTATGTTGGAATTATGATCTATCAAAGACAGTTAGAGTCAGTCTAATATACCTAATAACTGCTTGCGAAGGTCAATTTAGATAATTTTCTTTTATTTTTATTGACTATCTCTCTGCCTACTGATATTCCGTCATAGATGTACCATCAGACGATAAAACACGTGCAGTACGCTATTGATTGCGTGATGATGTATCTATTAATCACATACTTATACATAAAACAAACTAGAATGTAATTCATTGGAATTACATGGAGAATATTCTAAACTTCAGGTTATGAGAATGCCAAAATAAAAAGCGCCGGTAAACAAAGCAATATTGTCATTCCGCTCTCACAAGACACCTTTTAATCTCTATCTCGGATGCCAAATGCGCAATGTCTTGCATACAAATCAAGACTCGAATATGAAAACTTGAGTTTATTGAACGCACGTTAGTAGTTCCAGTCGATCGATTAGTCATAGCTTTAAAAAAACTGTTAGGCTTGGGAATTCGGTACCTACCTATATCTATTGTTGAATGTAGGCAAGTTCCCTCACACTGATGGAAACAATCTCGGTATTTTCAACAACAGATGCGCATCTGACGAACATTCTAATAATATTTCATTCGGTATCTTTGCGTGTGAAATACCCCCCGGAAAGTAGGTGTTCCGAAATACACTGAACGTTTAATACTCTTAAATCTTCGCTTTATTATTTGTAGGTACGTAAATGATAAGTATCAATCGCATCGTTTAAGTAAATATTCGTCGATAAGAAACCGCGTATAATATTAACTGTATCTTTAATAGACACTTATCCAAGTGCAAAACATTTTAGTGCTTATTCAATCGCAATAAGTTCTACCACCGTTAGGTAAACATAATTATTTTCAAACTGCATTACCTTGTATGTTTTTGCAATAATAATCTCTTTGTTTGTGAGAATTAGGTTCATTTAGTAATTAAGCAATTATTATTGAATAAGGCCACGCTAAGTAAATATTTATAAGTCTATAATTAGACGGGAATTAGGGTTCCGCGAACGCTTAAATGCGAGCTTCTACGTCGGACTAACGTTATTTGGGACGTTTGCTTTATTATTCATTATATAATGAGGTTGCCGATCGGGCGCCGCCGCCGCCACCGCGCGCGCTTTCACTCGCTCCGCTGTTAATTACGTACCTACTCGATTGTATTCAGTCGGTTATATTTACTCAACTGTTTCGACTGCTGAAAGATAAAGAAACAGCAAAGTGGCGCGTTACACGACGCTCGTATCTTATCGCCTCCACTCTATTGATCAGTCACCACATATCGCGAACGGCCCGCCTTATACGGACGACCGGACCACCTTTATTGTCCAATTTTACGTGTAGACGTGTACTCTTTATAGGCGCGATGTTACCGGTGAAGTCATAATGTGTGTCGTACCAAAATAGAAATACAGTGTTTACAGGAAAATAGTATCAATAACGAAGTGCTGCGGTTTGTAATCGAACGGATATGGCGGCCAAATCACCTACATTGAGTGTGAGGTCGCGGGAAGTCATCGGCGTGGACCAGTTCAGTCAGCGCCGCGAAGTGTTCGATAAACACGACACCGTGTTCCTCCCGCTGCATTCACCCTCGGCGCTGGTGCACGCCTACAAGGAAGTGGAACCGATTATCACCTCCAACCACGGTAAAACAACGTCCAATTTCAAACGCAATACCCCGGGATACTCCAGTATGCGCGAGACAAGGACGGACGAACAAATCTTCGACTTTCGACCACGAAAATACTCCGACAACTTCACATCCGAGTTGAATCAAAGTGACGATGTAGATTATAGACATACTATGACCGAGAGGACTCGGCGACTGTCAAAAATGCGAAGAGATTTTATGACTTCAAATCTACACGAGCCGACCAACACCAGCCCTTTCAACCGCGCCGGCACGCGCGCCTCCATGCCTGCTAAAGGCACATCACCAATTAAGTATAAAATTGAGAGTCCTAATCTATTTAAATTCCCATTCGCCGAGCCTTACACGACGCCGACTCCCGTGCGTAAAGTTATACTGGATTTAGGGCCAGTAGAAGTTGAAGATGGTAAAGAAAATGAAGATCCGGATAGAACGAAGCACCAGAGTTTACCGAATAGTGAATCGCCTTCCAAAGTTGACCACCAGAAATTATTCGAGGAGTTGGTGAAGAGGTATTCGCCACAGAGGAAGCCGGTAGACTGGACATTGCCTCCGACAAAACCTAGAATCATCGCATCGGTCCCGAAATCAAGTTCTAGTGTGACCGATAGTCTCGATAGTGGTGAAAAGAAAGTTTTAGACGATAAAAGTGACAAACCCGGAGAAGATGATGTGTTTGAAAAGAAAAATAATGTTAATGAAAATGATAAAACGGCATCCGCGAAACTGATTGATGAAGAAATTAAACATCAAACTGAAATTGCACAAAATGGTCCAGAAAAATTAAATGAAGATGAACCTAATAAAAATAGGAATTCTAAGATTTCTTTGACAGAATTAGAGGAGAAAAATGACCATGTGCCTGAACTATCACCCGTATTACAGAGACAACTGAGTAAAGACTCTGCTAAGAGGCCACCCTTAGATACCGTAGTAGACTTAACCATTCCAGCATTGATAAAGAAGATGACAGCCGATGCCGAGGACATGGAGAACCATTCAAAAGCAGGCAAGAAAGTTAAGAGGAAGAGAAGTTTTCTAGACAAACTTTTAGGGCGTAAGAAGGAGAAATAAATGATAAAACGTATAAAATTGAAGTGATAATTGCAAAATAACGCTGCATTATTGCAAGCCTGCCAAAGATTAAATCAAGGTTGTTAAGAAACATGACGTCAGTTTGTAATCATTTTGATATAAAAAATAGATAGAAATGTTCTTTTGTAAATCGAGTAATAATATTTATAATAGATTATTTATATGAAAATAATTAAGGCCAGTCTTCCTCTGTTTTTTATCTTAATGCAATGGTTGGGTTGGGTTATCACTAGCTGATAAGCATAAGTGCCATGTGACACTCCCTATCTGCCAAATCCTAAGTGTGTTAACAAAGTCATAATCATAAATGTAGAAATATTAAATAAGTTACTACATACAGCAAACCTGTTTGAGGTACATATTTGTAACAGCTACTTGTACATTAGCACATAGATTTTCCTCTGGCATATCCAACAAACATTCCATGGTTTCCTTATTATAATATAATAATGACAATAATTTACCCATTGAAACGGATAATAGTAAGCTAGTGAAACTTAACCTTTATTGCTTTATTAATAAAGTATATTTCCTAAAACAGCAGTTTTATTCCCAAAATAAATAATACGCATTGATAGGTAGGCAGCGGTAGCGTTTATTAAAAACAAATAAATTAGGAGGTAAATAAACAATAGGTACTATTTATATAATTCACTAACAAACTTAATAATATGTATCACAGCAACTATTGCATAGTTCGTATATCACACAAAATGTAAACAGCATTAGATTTAATCAAATAAAAATGTGAATGCCCGTTTTCACTAACTAATAAAAATAAAGACACCAAGGGCACGTCAGCCTCCAACTTTATCAAATAATCATGTCGCAGGAGTATCTTAAGATATGTATTGTTTAGTGAAAATGTGACAATACTTAAATAAACTGGATTTATAGATGACAAACAGAAATAAGTAAATATAAAAACAGGAATAACAAAATACAGTCGTGTAATATAATAAAGTAGAATGCAATAAATAAAATTAGTATTTTTGTAACTATTAAATTAACTTTGACATGCGTTGGCTAACTTTTCTGTGATATTTTAAATAATTTAACAAGTAAATACAATTTTAAATAAATTTTATGCTTTCCATGAATGAATAAATTAAATTATTGTTAACATTTAATACATACTACAATATTGATAATTGTTTTGTAAATAAAGTATTTTCTTACTAATTTGAATTATAAAATTTAGATTTTTCATTTGCTTTCTAATTTATTACTTTCACACGTTGTATATAAACTAGAAATAATAAAGAGTAATAATTAAACTTATTAATAACTCCTTCCGTTATGAAAGTAGATTGACCCTTGACAGTCAAACCAGTTAAATCTGAGGTCAGATTAATTAAATATAAGCATTTTTTATAAATATTATCGACCGGCAAAGACACAAATTGCTCAGTTGCTTATAAGGCGCAAATAAGAAACAAGTGATAAGAACGTAATTTTAAAAGTACTATTATTTGCGTCCAATTTATTAATTAAGTATTATTTGCTCATAGCAAATAATTGATTTTATTATTATAATAATAACAACTGTTATAGTCATCTTAATAATTCACGGCCTTATAATTACTTCCCTATAACGTTATGAATGTTATTTCAATTGTTTGATGACAGTTTTTTTTTTGTTATATTTGAATTATGATCCTGTTTACAACAAATCAAAAATTATTCCAACCTCGACATTAGAGTACAGGGAAAACCGCGACGGTATATAAATAAAATTAATACATATCCTGGTTGCCATAACAGGTAATCATAATAGTAATTATAAACTTTGAAATCAGAATAATAACAGGACAGTAACTATAATTAACATAACATTATTTATAACTCATTTACTACTTAATTATCCTATGGAATTCGGGAAAGCGGTCTAACAACAACATTAACATGTTGTAAATACCTGCAGGGGTATTTTAAAACGCTCGGATTCGATATCGGGAACGGATTCAAAAATTGACCGAGGCGATTTTCCGCAATTACTATTTTAATTTCCGAATTCGAATATTTTTGATGTTTCTTTACGGAAATATCAATTCGATTCATCGAAAAGTTATCGGAAATTAAAATAGCAATTACTTAAATTCACCTCGAAATTTTTTGAATCCGTTTCCGATATCGAATCCGACGTTTTAAAATACCCCTGCTGTAGGTTGTTGTGACTTACCTGATTTTTATAATGCTTACTCTTTCTATGGTAACTCTGTAAGTCACAACCTAACTCCAAAAGTCTTCGCTCAATGCCCTTTTTAATAGACTCAAAGGAGGTTCTTAGTTACATGGCTGAACTAGTTTGAATTCTGACATTGGTTCTGGTTTTTATCATTTATTTATACTTACACTTATATTTTACGTTTTTAAATATATAAAAAATAAAAATCTTATAGATCTTTAGATAAAATTCAAAGTCCTAACTGACTGACTGATATATCAACGCACAGCCTAAATCACTGGTCCTAGAAACATGAAATTTAGAGGGTATATTCTTTGTGAAGAGTAGGTATCCACTAAGAACGGGATGAAAGTTTGTATGAAAGTCCGTCAGTTTCGAAGTTAACATCTTCAAATTTTGTCTTTAGGCTGAAGATTGAAAATTAATGTATACGTGTCTCAGCGTTTTTAATAATTCCACCCTCGAAGCGGGATAAAGTTGTTTTGTTTTGTTTTATTGTTGTAGAAAAATATGTCATTTGATTCCTGTAGGCCACGCGGGCGAAGCCGCGAGCAGAAGCTAGAATAGATATATAAAAGGAAAACAATACATAAATTTAAAAGTATGGGTCCTAGGTATCGGTGGTCAAGGCTCCAGAGAGGAACTTCCTCACAACACAATGCGTGTCTTCTCCAGGAGGACTGCACTAAGATTATTATTGTTGTTGTAATTTCATTGAAATCCATTTAATTATTGATTTAAGACTTAAGATCTTGTGAAACTTCTTTGAAGTCGGCACTATCAAAGCATGCGTAAAAAAAATATACAAGCACCATGCAAGCTTTCAACAAGAAATTTTATTTCCTGGAGTGAAATCAGCTCTTCAGTTGGCCTCGGTTTGCAGTACGGCAATTCAGCTTTATCAAAATATATTCAAATTCAACTACAAAAAGCATTTATTCAATTTAGGCCCTGATAAGGCACTTATGAACGTTAACAAATGGCTCTACACCGGTTCCAAATACAACTTATATAGGGTAAGTCACGATGTTTTTCGTTTCCATATTATTCTTACTACAATAAAGCTAGTTTATTTTTTATTTGATAAAGTCGGTAATAAGCATACGGAGGAAAAATCCCTTAAGAGTAGTAATAACCAGCAATCCAATTCCGCAATTACTTAGTCAGTGCTTTAACACTGATTTTCAATAGTAAGGATAAACGATACAGCATCTCGTGTGTTCTTGACTTAGCTGATTCTGTTGTTTACAACTAAACTAAATTTAGTCTCACTATATCTCTAACAAAGAACATAAGAAAAGGATGTTCAAAAATTCAAAAAAATCTTTTATTCAAATAGACCTTCGCAGGCACTATGAAAAGTCTGACTCTAATACTCTAATACCGGTTCGGAAGGTTGCATTTGCTGAGAAGAGCCGGCAATAAACTCAGCAATTACTCTTTTCAAAACAAGCTTAGATTCATTACATAATATTTACATTCTAATCGCACTGACAACAATTGCGTGCGCCGGCGCGGCGGCAAAACTACAAAGTAGACTGAATCTATATTTAATAAGTAAATAAATAAATGGCAAACTTAAGCAGACCAGCCCCCACAAGCAGCACCTGTTCACAAGTATGACGCGTGTGGCAGCCATCGCCCTCCTCGCCATGTAAGAAATTTAGTCCTGTCAAATTAGTTCAATGCTTGTTTTCAACGTAAAAATCGGCATATTTCGCTGTTACGTCTAAATACCTGCAAATTAAAACTGCAAAGACTAATTTGACAGCTTTAAATATGTTCTTTCCTTCTCAATAATGTTTGTAAGAAAGAGAGAGAGTGTTGTGATGTGAGTAAAATTTGTTTAGTGCGATTTACAACAGAATCGGCACTATTGTCGTTGTTGTTATGAGAAATCGGCGGAATACATTTCCAGCAACGTCATTGCGCTTCTTTGGGGTAATGTTTGATGCCGTAGTCATATGGACACAATGAAACATCACACATGCGTTACCGACATTTCCCCCCTCCACAATAAGCTCTTACTCACGCGCAGGAACATAACACAAAGTTATTTGGCTGCGTTATTCTGTAAGGTAGAACTTCCCCTATCGAGCTGCTCTTTGAGCGATTAACACTATGCTTTACCTTTCTTAAATTAAAGTTTATTTTTTACTATAGTAAAATTCTCTATATAGTTATTGGAACAGAGCGTCTCAAACTAATTAATCCGCATCTGCTCAAAGCATCGACAGACGACTGAATCTGTGCGGAAGAACCGTCGAACAGAGGAAGAAAGCACTGTAAGTCAAAAAGAGAAAAAAAAACTGTAATTACTTCTAGCTTATGACGCTGACCTCTGTTCGGTGGTTCGGTCGTGCGTTTACACCTTTAGCTAGTATTATTCTCTACGGGGAATAATTTTAAATAGTTACCTAATTTATAAGCCTTGCGTTTATATTGTGGTGTAGTACAATATCACAAATTATTTATCTAATCAGAATAGGTACTTTTTATATGCAATGCAAAGTATCAATTTTATTTTGCCCACATTGTATATCATTATGCGTTGGATGGTTTATTTAATGGCCAATCGATTGGATTCGAAAGCTATGAAGGCCTAAAATAAAACTATGTTTTTTAAATATAGCAATTTCCAAGGAATATATCAACCTCCCTAAATCTATACTAAAATAATAAAGCTAATAATTGATTGTTTGTTTAAACCAGTCAGATTCGAAAAATTATTTCACTAATAGGAAGCTACATTATCACCTGGTAAAACCGCAGAAGACAGCTAGTGTATTCATACAAATTATTACAAAATCCCTAAAAGAGGGAGAAAGACTAGTAGGTGTTTACTTTGACATTGTTATTACCATCTTGGATGCATATTTTAAACTGCACCAGATTCCTTTAAACTTAGGCGCAAGCTACATAGGAGCTGGCGCGGGCAGGGCCATGGCACGGGCATCTTTACATTCCATTCAAATTTCGTACAAAACGCACGGAAATAAAGTCGCAATTTGAACACACCGAATGGAAAAAAGCCAAACATAGATTGTCCAAAAAATATATAAAAAATGTAACCTTGCTGAGTTTCTTGCCGGATTCTTCTCAGTTGAAGGCCGAGTTCCGAACCGGTGGTAACTTCAGTAAAAGTGACCTTCATAAGTGCCCTTCTGGGGCCTAAATTTAATAAATGGCTTTGACTTTGACTTTGGTACGGATGCGCGTATGGCGCGCCGGCGCGAGCGCGTATTTCACCCATAAGTGAAACTACAACATGCTATTATTATTCAAAGTTACATTAACTCCTCAAATCTGGATCAATTTTCCGTACAGCATCTTCCAATGCAAAGAGATGGTCATCATGAATGTCTGGTGCTAGTTGCCTCATTGCCTTAGCTAGGTTATAAACATATTCCTTATTTGGACCACTTGGTCCTTTACAGCTGACTACTTGCTTTGCAATTTCTTCTATTGATGCTGGCCCTGAAAAAGTTAAAGATAGTCAAGTTAATAAGTTTCAATGGCCGCTGACACTTAAGGACACTAGCAATACCTGGCGGATTGTCTTGTGTTGCCAACTTTTACGAAGTTATTGAGGTAACTGGTGCACAAATGCGATAAAAGTACAGGATAAGTAGCCAGGCAGGTACTATGTAGTATGCTACCACAATGCTACGCTTTCATCACAATATTTTCCATTTTAGGATTTGAGCTTTGTCACAACATTTAATGCCACTATACTCTATTTCAGATAGGATGAGTCGTCAAGGTCAAGAGTTTTTTACCAATATCTAGTGAAATTCCATTTGATTACTCTGAATATTTCATGAAACCTCACTCTATCATAGTATTCCTTTATTATATCGAAATGAACATTAACCATTGAGAAATCTAATAAAATACCATGTGTCACCGAACTCATGCTGTTTGAAATCTACTGTAGCATTAAGCACATCGCTTAAATGATGCCGATTTAGAGACAATGGAAATAGTAACTCATAATGCTCATAGTGCAAAAATCTGACTTCACTTACACCAGGAGCAACCTTCCTCTTGTATTACAAACAAATCCTTCCTCTTGTACAACTGTATGTTTACTAACAATCTAGGGCTATGACCAGCCTAAATCAAGTACCAAAATTATAAATTGATATTTATTACTCACCAGCATAAGATTCATTTTCCTCTGTAGCTACATACAGTGTTAACCCAAAAGTCTCCATATTAGTGTTTTTCGGGTGAAATGCAACTGTTTTCTTTGAGTAACCATTCTTCTCCCTGAAGTCTAAGTGTTTTGTCACTTGATCTATATCCTCAGTTCTTATTTTGTAAGCTACGCCCCATACAGCACTGTTGGAGTCTTCACTTGGTATCAATGTTACTACACGGCCAGGCTGGAAATGATTAAAAAGTTTGGGTAAAAGTAAGGCTTTCTATCCTCTTATGAATATTTAAGTGTTTACTTTAAGTGTTAGCAAGGTTTTAGTGAAATTCTTCTGATTATTTCCTGGACAAGGTTACATAACTTCTTCCTGGATTTTTTTTTATTTCAACGAGACTTGATTTAACACTAGAATTTTAAAAAGTAGGATATGGCACATTCTATATTTATTTGAATTACAAACAGTATGAGTTACATCTAAATATAAATATATGTTACACGTAATACGCTACAGAAGTCAAGTCTTCAAATTTGGCTTTGCATTTTCAACCAAAGATAAATAAATAAATATCCCAGCACATTCCTCAAACAAGGTCATCTGATCCCAAACTAAGCAGAGCTTATACTATGGAAACCAGATAACTGATATAATACATATGTATACTACTTCTTGTTTGTAAATACATACTTAATATTCATAATTACACCCAGACTCAGGACATACAGACATGTTCATGCACACAAATGCATGTCCTGCGAGGGAATCGAATGTGCAGTGCGATAGGTGGAATATTAACCAGAGTCTTAACAGCACCAGCTGGCCCACCAAAATTCACATCTAATTGCTTGTCAGAATGCTAATAGCTATTTCTTTATGACTAAACATAGTGAGGTCGCTGCGAGATCTGCTCAACCTCTTCATACTTTATGCAGGATTAGGCAATGGTTAAGAAAATTATAAAATAATATTTTGAACAACTTCTAGCAACTTGTGACCAAGATTGTCATACATCATTGTTCATATTGTGACGTAGAAGCAGAATATTGACAAAAAATATATATATATATATAGGTATCCGAAAATATGCATTTTTTTAAATAAATTTTCATGCTTCTTTTATTTTCTTTAAAATTCAGCTCATGGTTCCTTTCATTGTTATTCTTTCAGACTTGTATTTCAGAATTTGGCCATACTGGCTAGAAAAAAAAAACAACCTGTATATGTGCTATCAAGACGGGCCTAGTAGACCTAGGTACTGTTCCTCCAGAGACCAGATAAACTTTTTTAGTTAGAAAGCAAGTAGAAAATGTCTTTACAGATGTGCAAAGACAAGTTTTTTTAGTATAATTTTACGATTGTTAAACAATGAATTTATGTATAAAGAAAACATAATATTAATGCTCTTACTTTATTAGGGACACCTCTATGATCAATACTGTGTTGGTAAAACCTTCGGAGGTAACCTTTTATATAACCTACAACTTTATACTCATATAAAAAGTCGACTTTCCACACCAAAGATCCGTAGCCAAACACCCACATTTTGAACGTGGTTTTTAATTTTTAATCGAAATTTAACTCCACATTATTTACTTGATTTTTACGATGAATTATTAGCTTATTTTATAAATAAAGGAATTTAATAATGTCAATGTCGCTGATGTCCTGATGTCGCTTTTTTTTTTTTTTTGTTAATTTTTTCTTGACCATGGATACTAGTCCTTCAGTCGCATACATTTTATTAATTATATCACTTTAAATTAGTCCACACATTCACTTTCACATAGTCCACATGATCAGTTACCGTCAAGTCATGTTTTAGTAAAATGGTAGTCATTGTACTAAAACTTGTCCCGGACTTTTTGAGACAACTTGTAAAGTCACGATACACATATTCATTTCATTTCACTTCATTGGTGCACATAGATTGATCTTTATTGGATAAAATACCACCGATAATATGCAATAAAACTCAAAATACACGAATTTATGAAAATAAAAATGAAACTGCTACGTCACTCTGCAAGTTCCCGCCAAAAAGTCCCCTGATGTCGCTTCAGTCCAATGCTGCCAGACAAGATTTTTAAAAATCCGTAATCGACGCTAAAAAAAATCCGTAGACCTACAGACATTTTTTAAAGCTATGAAATTGAAATTGTGAACTAAAAGAAATCAGCTGGAATATCTGCAAAACAAAGGAAAAAGCAATATAAGTTTCATCTTTTCTTAATTTTTCATTGAATAAAAAAAGGATATTTTCAATTCGATACGTACGTGCATGTATTTAATATTATGTACGATTGTATGTATGTTTGTCCACGTAAACTAGAACCTAACTTAACTAAACCAACAGTGTTCACAACCTGAAGCCAGGCAGCTATCGTACCAGGGCCGTAAAATTATCGTATATGCTCGTATATGGATCAAAATTATCGTATCCATCAGGAAAATGGCTAAAATACTTTAAAAAATCATATGAAACGTGTCATAATATGTTGCAAATACTTTATAGTTTAAATCTTGTAAACTTGTTTCTTAAATGGAAAAAAATAATAGTTCGCGCCAACATCTCGAATTTATGAAGAAAAAAATTCGAAAAGACAATAACTGCCACCACTCCACATCGAACGACGATATCGATATCGACGCTGATTGGTAGACCTAATGTTCCTAAGAAAGAAATGAGCCAGGTGCTGACACTAAAAAAACTACTGTAATTGTTATTGGGCTATTGTCTATCTGTGTAATCATCAAGTTTTTCATCATAATATAAATTATCGTACAATCTGCGTACGATAGTCGTGTACCATCGTACATCGTACGTAGTTATGAAATTATCGCACATGTACGATAATTATCGTACGGTTGCGAACACTGTAAACCAACACAATAGTTCTTTTCGTTTTACAGTAATCGTAATCATACCTGCTATCCTGTGAACTTATGGTGTGACAGGTATTGTCTACAGACAAGACAAAATATCGAAACGACTTGAGAACGAAACGCTGACTATATTTTTTATGGAGTAAAGTTCCGTCATAAGCAAAAAAAAAAATATTTATGTGTTATATTGTATGGGAATGGAGCAAAAATCCGTAGATTTCATTATCACAAAAATTATGTCCGTAGATCTACGGACAAATCCGTAGGTCTGGCAACGCTGTCTCAGTCAGTCACAGTCAGTCAGCCTTATTTAGTGCTGCCAGGGCCCTTCGAACTAAAGTTACGTAACATTTTTTTTTATATCCAGAAAAGTTACACAATATAATCAAATACTTTTATTTTAATTTTACTCTGTAATAGCGCCTATATATTATATAATTATGTCATGCAAGAATAAAAAAAACATAAAGTTCTCAAAACTAACGAGAATTTGCCTTAAGAACAACAGTTACATGTTACGCGCGATGATCAAAAGCTACGAAAAATGTAACAAATGTAACCATTTGACAGCACTGGCTTTTTGTTTATTTAATTCACCAAAAAGTAGGCTTAGGTTCCAAGCCATACTGGCTAATCTTATTTGAAGGTGAGCATTACGAAATACATAACTTTGTTGCAATCAGTTTCAATTTGAAACCGATTCAATATACCGGTTTTTAACTTTCTAGCAAAGTAAGTGCATACTTATGCAAATATAATACTTTGTGCTTCATTGCAAATGCAACTATTTTCGAAATTATTACTTTCTTTAAGTCTTCAAGAGTTTTATAATCTCATACAGTTTTAATTTTATCTCTTGTTATTTTTGTTGTAATCAGCTGAGAGTTCCTGTAATCATTATTGTTCCATAAAATATGTGCTTTATGTTATATGTCTGTGGCTTTCTGCTACTTAGATTTCTTTCAAATCTACCGTCATACTTCTGTCAGGTTATCGGCACATTCACGCAGTATGAGTACTGAATGGATAAAACTTATTAAATTATCTTTATGTCGGGCTGTGATGTCGGGTAAGTAATCTACTTCGAAATAATGATGGAGAATAAATTATATACCTACTAAAATTTAATTGTGAAGAATAACAAACCATAAGAAGAATATTATAATAAAGCAACATTTGATCAATTTCTTTCACAACATCATGAACCATCCATGAACATGGACAACGTAAACAAAATAGAAAAACAGGACCATCGATAACCAGTCAGCAAAACTGTTCTATCCGTGAAGTTATTATTCTTAGACGAGTACTATATTTTTTCTCCAAAACAATGGCTACGATACCAAATAACCTAGCCGTTGAACTCATGAATCCTTCTTCCAAACCCTCAATCACAATCACTACATCAAAGAAGTCGATCAAATCAAACTATCAACCACAGTGCAAAAGTCAAAGCAAAGATGGTCGATCGGTTAGCATTGAGAAAAATATTTCTTTTTATAAACCAATCAAAATAAGCCACTCCAATAAAACAGTCCCAAATAAACCGATATCAGCAGCACGTCAAAAAGATTCCAATAAAATAGTTGCAAACAAATCCAAGACGAAAGAACACACACAGCCAATTCCACGCGATAAGGGCTGCAGTAAAGTATTCACAAAGAAATTAAAATTAAATGGACCTCTCAAGGAACTAAATAAAACATTGGTAAATATTGGAGTGAATACAAATGTTACTGGATCAATAAATAAATCTGATAATGATAGTATTACAATGGTCCGTAAGCGAGATTACCACTGCAATTGTCAGTGCTCATCAAAGCGTAGTGTTCCTAATATTAAAAGCAGAACCAAACTAAGTAAAAGTATTAGTAGAATAAACAATTCCTTCTCCGACAAAGCTTGTGCTTACCGTATTGAAACAGCAAGTCGCAGTACTCAATTTTCTAGCGAATTATGTGGAAGCAAGTCAAAAAATAATAATAATGGACCATCGCTACGACCATATTTCGATATAAAAGATTCTGGTAATGTTACAGAAGATTTTCTAAATAGACAGAGTGTAGGCTCGGCACTGAATGCTAAACGATGGGCCTTATCACAATATCCAACAAGAGGACCTGACTTTTGATATTTAAATGGAAAACAAACATAGAAATAAATATAGGTATACTGCTTTCAGGTCTTTGTTTAAATAACACACCTAAAATCGGCATCGTACGTAATATCCCCTGCGTTTTACTATCGCGTTTGCGTTTACAAAAATTAGTTCCATAAACATTCAGGACTGGTGCGCTGTAGGTACCCATGTTGTACCTAAGTACAGAAAAGTCGTTAACGCAAATTCGATAGGGCTTGGTGCTTTGGCTAAATAGAAAGTGCTATAGCGTCGCGTCTAGGTGTCCAGACGGTTTGACCAGACCTTAAAGTACATTTTACGAGACTGACGACCAAACTAGTGCGGCTAAACCGCCGGACAAAGGAAAACAGCGCTATGCGTTAAAAAGAGAATGTGTTACGTGTAGGGCATGAATCTCGGAATCTCGTAATATCGGAATCTCGGACCTTTTTTTCCGATATTACAATATCGGAATTGAATGATCCAATATCGTAATATCGGAATCAGATATTTTTATCTATTTGAGTGTTTAAATAAAGCTTTTAAGCGCGCCACATGGTATGGTCGCCTAGAGCTATAAAATTAACGTATCGTACATCAATTTTGCCAACCAGTGTTCAAAATGAGCGTATTTTTTCAACTAAATACGAAGTTTTTATCCATAAAAATGCTTGACGCTTTGTTTTTAGGAAAATATTAGCAAGAAAAACGAGCGTTTAAAAAATAAATATACAATGATGCTGATTCTGTTGTTTACAACTAAACTAATTAAGTCTCACTATATCACTTTCATTCTAAGAACATAAGAAAAGGATGTATGAAATTTAGTCCTGTCAAATTAATCCAATGCTTGTTTTCAACACAAATTTAGTCGCCATCTATTGCGGTTAATTGTAAATACACGCAAATGAAGACTGCAAAGACTAATTTGACAGCTTTAAATATGTTCTATCTTTTAATAATGTTTGTAAGAATGAGATGTGATCTGATTCAAATTAATTTAGTGCGATTTCCAACAGAATCGGCACCATTATCTTCATATACATTTATATATTATTAATTATACTTAATATATTAATATCTATGCTAATAAAATAAAGGTTTTTTTGTTATTTTTGTGTTTGTTTAAATGGTGAAACTGCGGGGGACAGCTAGTTTTAATATAATAAAGATGAAGAGTTTTTTGTTTATTTGTTTAAATGCATTCGAGTCGGATTCGTTTTTTTTTCACTAATAGAAACTACATAATCCCCTAGTATTAGGGACTATTTTTGGGACTATTATAAATCCGAATAATCAGAATCAAATCCGGTTTTTTCGAATTTAAATCATAATTCATAATAGTTGATGGTTAATTTCAATTTTCATCATTGAATATCCATTAGATGTAGGTCAGTATAACTCTGAAGCACAAATCCACACAATATTTAAAACTCCTGCGCTTTAGTTCGTGCGATTGTGTTGCCGTGTCTGTTTACGGTGCCTATAAGGTCTATAATAAAATTTATAAACCGCTCGGCTCACACGCTGCTAGCTGCTCCCGCTCATCCATCTAGCTAGTAGCTAACTCGGCCAGTGAGTCTTAGATGGAGGCGACGCGCGCGCGGCGCGAGTAACAACTCTTTGTACAACGTAATATCAAGAATTATAGTTCTAGATGGGTTACCGCTGAAAGCATTTTGTACATCGGCTGATCTCAGTTTTTTTTTACTTTCGAGTCTGGCACACCAGCTTTCTAAGTAAGCTTCCTTGATATGGAGTCTCTGGTGGTCTGTGCGCTTGGGTTTCCAATTTCCTGAGCGAACGGTTTATTCATGTGGTCATAGACCCGTTCGTCGGACCTTTTGGCAATCAATGCGTCAGGGTTCAGTTCTCTCTGCAACATTATAACTAGTGCATATTAACGATCTAGTGAAGCCTGGTATTTTTGGGTCCGTAGACGATAGCACCGTTGCTATATTTCCAGCACGCGAGCCACCAATGATTAGATCCAATTGTTGCGAAAGGCCATGGTAGAGCGTTTGAACGTGACCTTACAGGTAGTCTCCGATTGGGGCAATGCTTTGGTCTGGTCACTTTTAATGCCACCAAGACGCAGGCGTGTCTTTTCACCGCCAAACGCAGTCCTTTCCACCTCGGCTCTACCAATTCCAACACAGGAGACTGTGATGATAAGATCCGACAGAAGACGATGTGTAGTCACAAGATCAGTAGTAGGAAGATTTGGAAATGAGATGCCTGGTCTTTCCGATTTTTCTCTAAGGAGCTGAAACTTGGTCCTTAAGCCTACAAGATCGCCGGAATTGACGCACTGGAGATGTGTTGCTGAAGACGCTTCCTGTAAATTCCGTTGACAGCCTTTCGCACCAATAACGCGATCCTGAAGGAGATTTGAATCAGATAGGCTTTCGTCGACTGTGCAGCTTCAAATTCTCAAGTTCTTTGGATACATCTGCAGAAACGAACACTCGATGAAGAGAGTTGTTGTCGAGGGTGGGAGGGAGTACTCGCAACGCTACGAACCACAAAAAATGGAAAAGCATTGCGAAAGCTGTAACCCTAGTCAAGGAGAACATTGGCGTTGAAGACTCACCATATACACTATCTATCGCAACCACGACCCCTCAAGACACCCCACAAGAGTGCCTGACTGTGCAGAAGATGTTTTCAATCCAACTTTATAACGAACTAGTTGTCCCCGAGGTTTCACCCGCGTTCCCGGGATCAAAAGTAGCCTATAATACTCGGGGATAACGTAACTGCCTATAAGTGAAAAAAAAAAAAACGAATCGGACCGGTTGTTCCACAGATTAGCCAGTTTAACGAAACAAAAAAACTCTTCTACTTTATAATATTAGTATAGATAGATAATTAGTGCAGTTTATAAGGAATATATGCAATTTATAAGGAATATGTGCAATTTATAATAAAAATGTCTAAGTCCGATATTAATATCGGAATTCCGATATTGAGATCCAATATCGGAAATCAATATCGGAATTGAAAATCCTTCCGATATTACATGCCCTAGTTACGTGACGCCTAGCTGTACTCCTTTCTCTTTTTGACGTATAGCGTTGTCTCCCTCTGTTCGATGGCTCGCCATGAGCTCGCGCGCCGCACCGGTTTGGTCGTCTTTGAAGGTAATTTTATGATGACAAAATAAAATAGTTGACGGCAAGCGGCAAGCATCAACTGTTTCATCTTTAAAGACGCACATGATTTAAAGGCGTCACTGGGATGGCAAGTTTTTGCCGAGGCGTAGCTGTGCTGTTATAGTGAGTGAAGACCTTAAACCAAGGTTAAACCATTAAACGTTAGTACCGAAGCGGGAAATTTGATATTTTTCGAGTTTTTACATTGAGCTATTATTACTACGTATAGAGAAGACACACATCATACCTATGTTCCGATTATTTGAGGCCATATAACCTTATAGCCACAGGCATATTCTTCTTAAGTATATGTCTGTGCTTATAGCTTTCCACAAGGATGTTCAAACAAGTGCTTTCCATTTCCAATAAGGTTCATGTTTAAGTAATTGATGTTTAATCTACGATGGTTGTATGGTATGATGATACAGATGAACATTATAGTAAAGGTATAAGGTGTATTTTCATAACATGCAAACAACTGTCGCATGTATCAAGCCATGTTTTACCACGGAAAAGTTCTTTTCTCTGTGTGTTTTACGAAATATAACCACAGATTAATGTTGGATTAATGATATAATTGAGAAATGCGTTTTTATGAGTTTTCATGTTTCACACAGATGGTAAGATCGGTAATTTCACTGCAGCATGTAATAAGCCCAGTCGTTAAAGCCTTAGAATTTCGTCTGTTAGGTCGTGGGTTCGATCCCCGATCTGGTTGAATCTTTTCGTATTTTTTTACCTTTTTTTACACCGATCTGAATCGTAGGTACTTATCAAAACAAATATTTCAAGTAGCAATACGACAACCCTTTTTGGATTATTTACTTTCTTCATACTGCATTTAGAACTGTGAAACTATGATCAAGATTTAGTACTTCGGGATCAAACTTGGTGTGTTAGGCCCAGGAATTGGAATGTTTTGAATTGTTTAATTTTGAAAGGATGCTAACTGAAATGAAAAAATATAAGTGAAATCATGAAAAATATTTATTTCTAGTCCATTCCACTACTACTGCATACAAAATTAGTGCTTTCATCTTGTTTTGTACCTAAAAAATTAATACAGCATTTAATAACATGAAAAATAAAAAAACAATACATAATGTACCTATTTGTTTACTCTATAGTGCATTAAATCAATATTATATTGATAGATATGTTAATTATTAAAAAATAACAGTACAAATCTGTCTTAGTGCTATATTATTAATTAATCATAAACACAATACTTATAAGTAAATATACTTGAACATATAGAATAATAACCCATAGAAGTGCACAGATACTTGAAGCAATTATAAAATGTGACATTAGTGGCTCTTTCTGCATGTGCTATAGTCCCACAAACTTATCTGGCCCGGTGGTCAAAAGAGGACTAACAACACTATTTTGAAATGACAATCACCATTGGTCAAAGAGAATCTCCTCCAGGAGTAATAGTGTTCTGTGAAGAGAATATAAACACTACTTTCATTGGTTGTTTGCTCCACCCAAATGCGATAACAGCGACTCTCTCACCGGGCCAGATAAGTTTGTGGGACTATAACTGAACTTGTGCAATTATTATTATCAGACATCGGAATAGGTAGATTATACCTATTTACCTAAACTTCGAGTAAGTAAGTAACATCACACAGGTATCATAGAGAAGTAATAATACTACTCTAAAATTGAATCACCTCAAGACAAAAATGACGATGAAATCCCAGGATTTAAGAAATTGCATTGCCAGGGCACTCAATTGTTGTCAGTGCGATTAGAATATAAATATTATGTAATGAATCTAAGCCGGCTCTTCTCAGCAAATGCAACCTTCCGAACTGGTATTAGTCAGACTTTTCATAAGTGCCTGCGAAGGTCTATTTGAATAAATGAATTTGAATTTGGAAATTATTTATTACACTTTGAATACATTCTGAATAAATTAGTAAGAAACCCTATATAAAAAAAATGGCCACTATTTTAGTATGGAACCAAAAAAAATTTATGATTCTTCAAAGCAATAATTGGTAACATACAATAAATAATTCGTGATTTTTAAAATTAAAACGTCATTATCATTATTCCTGGATTTTAGAGGAGGTATTACCACTCTATGTTACTTACTCCCTCTCAGTTGCCATACTCTACCAATTCTGATCTCTGATACTTTAAATACCACAATTTTAGTATGAGAAATGAATTTTCGATTTTATCATAAAAAGTATTCTATGCATTATTATTCTAAATACTTATTTGAAAAGAAGACAGTTTTGTTCTGTGTAGACCTTGCTCACAGGCCCATTACGAAACAGTAACAAAAAGTAGCACTATATTATGTTCCTGTATTTCACAAAGCCTACTAATATTATTGATGCGAAAGTGTGGTTTGTCCTTTTTTCATGCAGCAACAGAGCAACGGTTTGGTAATTATTTTCAAAGAGATAGGATATGGACTGGATAATAACAAGCTTCATTTTATCCCAGAAATGCAGGTGAAACCACAGGCAGAAGCTATTAAATATAAATGTGAAGTTTGGATGTTTGGGACTCACTCAACCCCTCTTAAATTCCTGATTGGATTTGCATGGCAATTCCCATAGAGTAAGAATATTAGAGTGATAGCATTAACAACATAACTTGTGTGAAGCATGAGCAATTTGCATATAGATGCATTCATAGATATATCATAAACTAGAGATGTATATATAGATAGATAGATTTTTATATGAGTTCCTTTTCATTTGTTCTAGGTAAAACTATTGATAAAAAATGAAACATTGGCATTCATTATAATGTATTTAGTCACTCAAACTATGAATGAATTAACTATTTTATTAATAAAACAAAGTTGAATGCATACTGAATAAGTTGATTTGCAATACAATATGGTATATATCTTTTTTTAAGTCTATGGCCCATATTATAGAATTAATCAAAACATAAATCAAGTTATCTAGCCCAGTGAGAGAGACGCTGTTATCGCATTTGGTGGAGCAAACAACGAATGGCAGGAAAATTTACATTTCAAACTGGAGATGTTAGTTTCTCTTTTGGCCAATGGGCAGATAAGTTTGTAGCACTATATATATTGTTTAATTGTAAATATATCTTAGCTCATAGGTTCAGAATCCAAATTCAATTGTAAAAATACTTGACTGAAGCTTTGATTGACTCTAGGAGTAATATGGACATAAATTTTGCACTACTCATTGTTTATTGTCTGCAATGGGTCTATAGTTTTATAAGGATGAAGCTCACATGTTCTGTTGTGCAGGGCTGGCTGGAGGAGGCTGAGCTTCTAAATTTTTGATGAGTTGGGCCAACCAATGCTTAGTAGAGTTGTCCTCTTGAAGGCATGTGGTGAATGTCGTATCTCTAAGCTGATCTGGCAGACATTGTCTCAAAGCTTCTCGAGCTCTCGGGTTGTCAGAAAGACGTAGATAACATCTAACTACATGCTTCAGTAGCCGAGCTGAAGGATCTTTTGCAAGCGACAACACCATTTTCCCCAGTATCATAGCAACATGGGAAAATCTGTCATATGTCTGGCAAATATAACACAAACCGCTGTCATCCAACAGTATCTTCTGTAAAATGAATGTTGCAACTGTCTTGGAGAGTTCAGATCCATTTTCCATAATACGAAGACACAGCGGAATTATCTCAGTGGTCAATAGGAATGTAATCACTTCTTGCTCATCTGTTTTGACTAATGCACCTATGACTCCCAAGCTAGTCAATCGTAAGTATTCGAAAGGACGTGTTTTGGAAACTGTGTGGAGGAAAGGATATAGGAATAAAGGCACGTGAGCTTGTAGGAACGCAGATCTTGTCTCGGGATGTGAGGCGACGCACTGCATCAGTGCTAAGGCGTTGCAGACACGGTTGCTCTGGTGCGCTGTTAGCGTCGGAGGTATCATTGCCACGTATATGTTTGTGATCTCTTGCAGCAACGCAGCTATTGTACCAAAGCTATGCCACAGCATAGGCGCTAGCTCTGGAACAACCTCGCGTTTCTTACTTAGCTCCAACAGAGCATTTTCTCGCGTCTCGGGGTTACATAGCTCCAGAATCCAGGTATAGATCTTTTCTCTATCTACGACGGACTGCATGTTTGCCGGGCTTTGCTGTGCACTCATATTATTCAATGGTAAAATCATAAAAGTTTGGCACTTATTTCTTGCAGTATACGAAGTTTACATATAAATTCATTGTAAACTTTGATTAAACATCTGTCCACAAAAATAATTGATTGTCTAGCCTATGCAAAGCTAAAGATTGTTCTAATTTTCCTAACTAGTGTAAGATTTTTCTTAAAAATTAGGTACACGGTATTTTCAAAGAGAATATCATCAACGCCATCATACCACAGAAGAGACAGACAGGTGGCAATGTTGCCGTACTATAATTTGCGAAAGATGCAAACGCCAAAAATGCTATGCATCTCAATCTCAAGTGTACAGGCGGTGTCTGCAATGTAGTCCAAATTCAGGGTTTTCCACTGTGGTGAATAGGAACGTTCGAAAGTTTTTTATCGTACTGCGGTAAAAACTAGTAAAGAAATTGGACTTACTCATTAATCATGCATCCACAAAACCTATCCATTAATTTTATCTGTGAATGCATGCACTATACTTACAACACTTGCTTTGAGTACACTATACACGATTTTTAGTAGCAAAGGTTCTTGTTTTCGTGGACAAATACATATCTATCATATACATACCTATGTACTTCGTATGTTTGTTTGGAAGCCCTAATAGATTATCATAAATGTGAATATATTGCAGTTCCAATAATATTATATACATACATATAGAATTGATAATATCCTTTTTTTTATACGATAAAAAAATTAAGAAAAGATGAAACTTTAAAAAATGTTTGTAGATCTACGGATTTTTGGAGAGAATCTACAGTGTACGGCAAGAATCTTATTTAATATATAAGATTCTTGGTGTACGGATGTTTGAGCGTTGGTTTACGGATTTTTTTAAATCTGATCTGGCAGCACTGCTAGTGATTTCGGTGAAACAGGACTTTTTGGCGCGAACTTGCAGAGTGACGTTGCGTTTTCATTTTTATTTTCATAAATTCGTGTATTTTGAGTTTTATTGCATATTATCGGTGGTATTTTATCCAATAAAGATCAATCCATGTGCACCAGTGTAGTGAAATAAAATCAATTATGTGTATCGTGACTTTAAAAGTTGTCTCAAAAAGTCCATGAAAAGTTTTAGTAAAATGACCACCATTTTTCTGAAAAATTACTGGTTGGTGACTGATAATCACAGCTGATAATACGGGCTATGTGAAAGTTAATGTGCAGACAATATGAAAGTGATATTATAAATAAAATATATGCGACTGAAGGACTTTGCTTCCATGGTCAGCGTTGCCATTAGGGTACGCACTAGTACGCATTGCGTACTATTTCGTTAGGTAGCGTCTTTGAGAATCCAATATATAGGGAGTCGCCAAACACAGGCGACCCCCTCTGTCAAAGTACGTTGGCCATATGGCCATATGCGTTTATAAAAACTAGTTCGAACGACATCCACTGCCATTTGGTATCGTTTAATGTCGCGAGACTGAGCTCCAAAAAAAATTGTTAATTGTGCCGTTTTCTCATGTAAAAGGCTATCTGCCACATCAAATCTGCGGGAACATTGCGTTTCCTATCATATATGAGTATTATAACGAAACAATATGTTTGTATTTAAGTAATATCTCGAAATAAAATAATATTCGTTACGACAAGTAAACGACAGAAAATACATTGGTACGGAGGTAGCTCTTATCTTATCTTATCTTAAGGAGGGGCCGAGAAATAGCTCGGACACTTCGACCCATTGGGATCTATTGTGGTCCCCTAGATACCTTACTCCTCCCCAGTCTCGTTGAAAACTCTTTTCATGAGTTTTACAACGAGGCTAGGAGATATGAGCCTATAGTCTTCTGGTTTTGGATATCCGATCCCTAGGAGACTCATTCGCTTACCAGCCAGTGCATCGCATGTGCACAGAAGGTGCTCCATGCGTTCCGTATGTTCCCCACACAACCTGCACATGGGTGTCGCGGTTAGACCCATCTTCATGAGCATGTCGTTGGTTCCAAAGTGCCCAGTAAAGGCCCCAAGCAGGTAGCGGATTTGCCCCCTGCTCATATTCCAAATGCATTCCCGGGCTTTGAAATTAGAGCCTAGGAATTTCTTGGAGTGTTGTAGACCGGTATTGGACAGCCAATGTGTTCGTTGTCTTTGATCTGCAAACTCCCTAAATGTGGCTTTTACGAGACACGTCGATATGCCTACACATGGTTCTGGACCCACAAAGTCATTTGCTGAGCCCTCTCTTGCCAGTTCATCTGCCACTTCGTTACCATGGATTCCTTTGTGCCCCGGGACCCACATCAGTCTTACCCTGTTATGCTTCCCAAGCCTGTTTAGGGTTTGGACAGCATCCAGAATAAGTCTGGAGTCCACTTTGTAGGATGCCATGGCTTTGATTGCAGCCTGACTGTCACTAAGAATATATATGGATTTACCTCTGGTCCCTCTATCTATATTCTCTTGAGCGCAGGTTATTATGGCATATGTTTCTGCTTGGAATACAGTCGCCATCTTCCCTAAGCTTTTGCTACATTTGTAACCTTTTGCGTATATTCCCGCTCCTGTACCTGATTCCATTTTGGATCCATCAGTGTACCACACCAGACTATCCTGTTCTGGTGGATCGAGTCCCTTCGTCCAGTCCCCTATTGTAGGGATTTGGACCTTGAAAGACCTTTCAAACACAAACATAGTTTGCATTTTATCGGATATCATGCTTGTTACCCGATCCAGACTTTCATTTCCATCGAATTTTGTATGGTTGGTCTTTGGCTTGGAGGCGTCCCATAGTCCAGCAACGGCAAGACGATGTAATGCTTTCCTTGCCTCCATATCAACCATCATATGCAGAGGAGGGATATTGAGGTATCTCTCAATCGCTGCCGTAGGTGTTGTCCTGAAAGCACCCGTGATTCCGAGACACACTGTTCTTTGTAACCTAGTGAGTGGCGCTTTGCCCGAGGCAAGCTTTATTCTTGGCCACCACACTATGCTGCCGTATGTGATAATAGGTATTATCATTGTCCGATACAGCCATCGTATCACTTTGGGCTTTAGCCCCCAAGTTTTACCGTAGGTGGAACGACACATGCCGAACACTCGTAGGGCTTTTGTCGTAATATTTTCCACATGAGTTTTCCACCTAAGTTCTTTATCAAGAGTTACACCCAGATATTTAACTTCGGTGGACCAGGGCAGCTTTATTCCATTGAGGAAGGGCTCTCCTAAGTTTCCTAGTTGTCTCTTCCTCGTAAATGGAATAATGACTGCTTTGCTTGGGTTGATAGAGAGGTGGTTCTTTGTACACCATTCCTCTGTCATCCTCAATGCCTGTTGTAATAATCCAGAGACTATGTTCGGGAATTTACCATTAACCATTATTGCTATGTCGTCTGCATAGCCTACTGTGTAGAATGGTCCGGTATTGAGTTTGGTAAGTAGCGAGTCTACTACCAAGTAGAGGTGGGCGCCGACCAAGAATTTGCCGGCGGCGGCGCGCCGGTAAAAACTGATCGGCGCGGCGGCGCCACGCCGCGGTGCGGCTCTTTTTTTTTTAGTAAAAAAGCTATTAAAGTCAGAAATTAAATAGGAATTGCGAATATTATATATTTTTTTTACAATATTTAACCCTTCCAAGGTGGGTTTCTCATCACTCAAAGTCTCATTTGTAGAATTCAGCGGTGTTTTGACCCGGGTAGCGTACCTACCTAGTCCTTAAACTTACCGACAGGTACTTCCCGAAGTTAGTTCAGGTACATGCGCTGACATCCAGCTAAAATGCACAAATTCAGAGACTCTCACTGATAAATAGCTTTAGCACCGACAGTGACCACCAACTTGTGAGAGGCACAATGGATATCAACTACAAACCTCAAACACGGGTCGAGTTGATGAAATCTATTCTACGACCTTTGCAAACCCAAATTGTGGCAATATTGACGAAAAAACTGATAACGTGTTAAAAGTGGTGCGAGAAGTGGGAAGCATACACTTACTGCCGCAGCGGAACGGCATTAAGTCTAAGCTTCTGCAAGAGACTGGAGCTATTGAGGAAGAGAAGCGAGTTGCCATTAGCGCAATCGTCTTCAGATACGACAAAACAGCGGATCCGATGCGCCAATGCACGTGCCATTATGGCTGCAATAGAGCAAAATCGGGGCTCGAAGGTCTTTGCCAGTCAGCTTGGGAGAAACCATCAGAAGCAGCTTTGTAATAACATAGCTCCGGGGGATGACGGCATAGCTGCAGAGCTCCTGAAGGCAAGGTAACTCCAATTTGGAAGGAGCTTGCAGAAATTTTCAATTCTGTCATTCAACATGGCACGACACTGGAGACGTAGAGTGGGCCAGCTCTTCAAGAAGGCGATTTAACTTTACTGAAGAATTGTATAGGGCCATAATATCACTCCAGAGCCAAGCATATATGCTGTTTTCGAGAGTCATTATAAATCGTCTATCTGGAAGACACTGACTGATTGTGACTCTCTCTTCGTCTGAGATTGAATTTTAAATTCTCTTTTATTTTCTAATGAAATACAAGCGTACTGGCAACTGGTGCGCATGTGAATCGTGGACATGAATGCACAGCGGCCCTCGGCCTCAGTTACCGCCGGATTTTAACAACTCGGCGCCAGTTTTTTAATACTCGGCGGCGGCGGCGGCGGCCACCTCTACTACCAAGCACCATAATAATGGTGACAGCACTCCGCCTTGCGGGCAACCTCTTGTTGTTTTTGCGCTAAGTCTGTCTCCCATTAGTTCCGATCTGACTATCCTGCTTCTCAGCATATAGTCAATCCAGTTGCACGTGGTATCGTTGATGCCATGTTCCTTTGCAGCAATGCGTATGGACTCAAATGTTGTCTTGTCGAAGGCTCCCTCTATGTCGAGGAAAGCCCCGACGCAGATCTCTTGTCCCTCTAGCGCAGCCTCGGCTCGACTCGCAACATAGTGCAATGCCGTTTCCGTAGATTTGCCAGGGCTGTAGGCGCACTGTAGTTTATGTAGAGGGAATACTTTAAGTGGTCCCTCTCTTAGGTATCTGTCTACCAGTTTCTCCAGAGCTTTTAAGAGAAAAGATGATAGACTGATAGGCCTATAAGCTTTAGCATCTTCGTAGGTCGGTCTACCCACCTTCGGTAAAAAGGTGACTTTGACCTCCCTCCATGCCTTGGGAACGTACCCAAAGGCTATGCAGGCTCTGTAAAGCCTGCTCAAATGGGGTATCAAAATAGATGCCCCTTCTTGCAATAGTATTGGGTAGATGCCATCAGGACCAGGGGATTTGAGAGGCTGGAAGCCCGCTATGGCAAGCTTCAGTTTATTTTCATCTACCACTTTCTTTGCCGTGAGCCAGTTATTTTTGGACGTGTGCCTTGTGAGCTCGTCACTTGTGACTGGTTCCTCTTCTTCGCTGTTGCGCAGTATACATTCTGGGAAGTGAGTCCTAAACATCACGCCCAGAGTGTCTTGTCCAGTTTCCGTGACATGCCCATTTTCATCCTTTACAGATGATAGTGGGTTTGTCTTGGTCATGGACATTGCTTTGCACAACCTCATTCCGCTCGGCAGAGCTTCGATGGAGGTGCAGTGCTGCCGCCAGTTTGTTCTTTTGGCCTTGCGTACCGCCGTGCTATACCTCGTCAGCATGCTAGAATAGCCAGAAAAATCTTCCCTAGCTTTTGCATCATTGAAGGCCTGTCGTGTTTCCTGACGTATTTTAGATAGTTCAGGAGTCAACCATGGTACCTTTTTGCAAAAGGCCTTTTTCTCCGGGCAATTATCTTCCCGGAGGTAGCTCACAGGTAGTACAAGGAGTAATTAGCGTAGTGCGGGGACATAGCGTGAACCTTAGAATCAAGATTCTTGTGTCGACCATTTGAGTGTACGATTGAGATCATAGAGTAATTAGTACATTATACTTAAATTAAATTGATTAAATGTTTCTTCAAATTAATGTTAATAGTTCAAGATCCATGTGTGCGAAGTTGGTTATTAACACTCGAGGCGGTATTAAGCGAAAAGTGAGCCGAGAGTGTAATAAATCAATGCACACGTGTGTCATACGACGTTTTTCAACACACTTGCGAGGAAAAAACAGACTTGTATTTTTTTACTCGACTGACCCGGAAGGAGGTTTATGTTTTTCGAGTGTATGTATGTATATTTCTTTGGCACGCTCTGCAGCCTAAACGGCTCGATGGATTTAAACATATAAGAGGTGTCGTTAGATTCTTCTTAACTGTGGGAGTGTCATAGGGTATATTATTTTTATATAGCGTCTACGAATAAAAAAGAGGTGGGTATTAATAACTAACATTTCGTTATTATAACAATATGGGTATTAAATGAAAGCTTGTAAACAGCCCTTTCCATATATGTGTATATTATAATACTTTTATGCTACCATTTTGACGTAAACTGCAAAAAACCACGTTTAATGCAAGAACAGTAGGTACTGAGCGGTTATCGGTTTAGTTCCAGAGATTTCTCGAACCAACAAACAATCTAGCATTGCATATTATATTAGCTATCTTCTGCAGTTTTACCCGCGTTCCCGGGATACAGTATATAGCCTATAACACTCGGGGATAATGTACCTATGCTACCTAGTAGTGAATTTTTTTTCGAATCCGACTTTTTGTTTCAGAGATTAGCGCTTTTAAACAAACAAAAAAAAATCTTCAGCTTTCGTATATCGGTATTGATTATAAATCATTTATGTAGGTATACAAATAACATTGAATAATAGAATCATTAATTGTATCGGTTCTTAACAACCCCATCACTAGTTTTTTGAGCTAGTGTGCCATTAAACAAAGGTGTAAACACAGTGATTCTTTATTTGTTAGCTTGTTTTGTGTTTGTGTATCAGCTTTTATTTAAGTGTGCGTTTATAGAGATGCTTCAACTTTTTGCATGAGTGTTTGTGAGTAAGTAAATGTGTGCTGTGCGTGTTTACCTCGCCTCCCGCGAAAACTGGCAGAAATAATTCAGTACTAGAAGTGGTGCTTGCCAGCTCCATTCTAAATATTCAAAGGGTAGCGTTCTCGGGTACTCTCCTGCCAATATGCGTACTATTTTATTGTAAAGCAAAAAAAAAACAAATTTTCATAATCAAATTAAAAAAGTTAATTTCTGTCAAACAAGATTCAGCATAAAATGAGCACTAGCGACACGTGTGTTTTCTTTTTATTCCATATTCTAATTCCAAGTTTCGTTCTATCATTTATCATTCTGTGTTCTTCTTCTTAATCCTAAGTTTGGCAACCAAATCCAAATTTATTTCATGACTTATTTCTGCCAGTGTCGACTCGAATTATATATTAATTTCCAGTCACAATAAATCACTTTCACATATATTCCTAAGTCAGTCACCGTCCATAAAAGACATGTTTTACTACAATGGTGGCCATTGGTGGCGATTCTGTTGTAAATCGCACTGAACTAATTTTAGTCACATCTCATCTCTTTCTTACAAACATGATTGAAAAAGGATAGAACATATTTTAAGTTGGCAAATTAATCTTTGCCGTCTTATTTTGCGTATATTTAGACGTAAATGCGATAGATGGCGACTAAATTTATATTGAAAACAAGCATTGGACTAATTTGACAGGACTAAATTTCTTACATCCTTTTCTTATGTTCTTTGTTAGAAAGAGACATAGTGAGATTAAAATTAGTTTAGTTGTGAACAACAGAATCAGGGCCATTGTACTAAAACTTTTCACGGACTTTTAGAGACAACATGAAAAGTCACGTAACACATATTCATTTTATTTCACTTCATTGGTGCACATGGATTGATCTTTATTGGATAAAATACCACCGATAATATGCAATAAAACTCAAAATACACGAATTTATGAAAATGAAAACGAAAACGCAACGTCACTCTACAAGTTCCCGCCAAAAAATCCATCATTCTGTGTTACTGCTTGTGGTTTCGCTGGTTTGGTTTCGATCTTTCGTGGTAGGTTCCTTCGGTTTCGGTGCGCAAACGGCACTTACAAAATGCAATGAATAAATTTACTTTATCTGTGAAATTACTTCAATATTATTTTAATCACTGCGTACTCAAAAGTTAAGTTTCGTACTATTTTTAGGTGCTGTGTGTATCCTACCGTGAAGACATACAATATATTCTATATGATATACTTATGACAAAGAAGTTGGATATGCTTAGAAGGAGCTCTAATAAATGAAGCGACCTTTGAATAGCTGTACTTATTACTCTTATTGGGATTTGTTGGGCCAAAAAGAGACAGTTATATATTTATCATATCCTAAAATAGTAAGGTTGTACACTGTTGCAAGACCTTGTTGATCAAGTAAATTTACAATTGTGAATACAAGAATATCGATATCGACAAAATTTGCTTTAAATAAAAAATAGAAAGGGTGCGCTGAGTCGGCTTTTGAACCGTTTGAACCTACCAGTACAGAAATCGGTTTTGACAGATGACAGACCTTATCTAACCATAGCTGAAATGTCACACAGCGCTAAATCAAAGTGGCGTCCTCATGCGTTTCGTTTTTGCACGATATTCCTTGTAAAATGTATAATTGCAAGTTTTTTATACTCATAAAATGGGTTTGACGGGCCAGTTGGCGCAGTTGGTTAAGGTTCACCTTACGCGCCGCAGGTCGTGGGTTCGATTCCCATACAGGACATGCATTTGTGTGCATGAACATGTCTGTATGTCCTGAGTCTGGGTGTAATTATGTATATTAGGGTTTCGTTCCCGGTTCCCGGGAATCGGGAATTCCCGGGAAATACGTCGTTCCCGAAGTCGGGTTTTTTTTGCGATTTCCCGGGAATTCCCGGGAATTTCTTTATGAGATTGAATGCTCTAAAACACCTGCAAATATTGATCAAAATTAACGAAAAACCTTTGAACACAAAGATGTTGCATAAATTCTTAATACAAATGTCTACATCCACCGAAATCGAATGAATTGAACTACAAGCTTAAGAGAAATCGCTGAAAGGAATTGTAGGAAGTGTGTATTTACAGAGATAACGTTGTTTTCTTTGAAAAATTTCAAGTTCTCCGAAAATACACATAAAAAATTTTTGTTTGTTACCTATCAAATGTCAAACGTAATTTAATTTAATTACTTATTTGTGTCTCACAAACACAAGTAGAAAATTAAAAATTATCACATCAATCTACAGGTGATAGTTACTATGGGTGGTTTCTAAAATGCCGATCTTAGAGAAAAATTCTGAATGAGCTTAATTTTGAAGAAAATTAAAGTTTCATTAATATTTTTTAAAAAAGTTTTTTTTTAATTTTTTTTTTATTATCAGAAAATCTACTTAAAAAAATACATGTTTGTCTTTTTACTCACAAGTGTGTTGAAAAACGTCGTGTTACACGCGTGTGCATTGATCATTACACTCTCGGCTTAATAGGTAACGCCTTGTGTGTGTGTTTTTTTTTTTTTTTTTTTTATACTACTTAGGTAGCAAACAAGCATACGGCCCGCCTGATGGTAAGCGGTTACTGCAGCCTATGGACGCTTGCATCACCAGGGGTGTTATTCGCGCGTTGCCGACCCTGCAGAAATCTCTTCACACCCTTTTTGAAGAACCCCATGCTGTAGTCCATTGGGAAAACCACGGCAGGGAGCCCATTCCACAATCTGAGCGTCCGCGGAAGGAAGCTCCTTTGAGACCGCACAGTTCGAAACAATTCTGGTTTCAATATGTGAGGATGGACTCCCTGTCGATGGCGAGAGTTGTGATGGTAGAAGGTGGCCGTGGGCATCATCTTAAACAATTCTTCAGAACACTGTCCGTTGTACAAGCGGTAGAACACACATAAGGAGGCAGTCTCTCCTCAGACTGAGGGGCTCTAAACCGCTTGTGAGCTCGGGATCGTTGACAATTCTAGCAGCACGTCGCTGTACCGAGTCTAAAGGCCCAAGCTGGTATCCAGGTGCCCCCGCCCACAAATGACAGCAGTACTCCATATAAGGCCGGACTGAATTTGAATTTGAATTTGAATTTGAATTTGAATTTAAAGTTGCAGCCTTTGCCCTGATGTGAAGTACTGCCTCGCTTTGTTGAGCACTCCGAGCTTTTTGGATGCCAGCTTAAGTGATTACCGACTTTGCACACATGTCGCATAATGTACTATTATCTACTTCTGAGACAAATAAATTGGTAATTTAAGTAAATTACGTGTTTTACTTGACTTTTGATACGTTAAAATAACAAAACTAACAACTTTTCAAAATTTCCCGGGAATCGGGAATTCCCGGGAAATCATTTTTTTCATTCCCGGGTCCCGGGAATCGAAAAAGGCCGGGAAAAACGAAACCCTAGTCCTGAGTGACTTCGTCCAGCCGGTAGTCTATGTTTTCGTCGTTAATCTCATACAGTCCACTCTTAGGTTAAAGTAGGTCAGACCAAGTGTGCTCGCCACAGGTATTTTCTCTTTCAGATCCGCAAGGCTACTCTCTAAATGTTTATATGGAAACAAAGGATAATTAGGTAATTAATTGTGTCTTCAGAATACATCACCTATCAGTACAGTATATACAATCAATAACTGAGGAGGTTGCGGTCAAAACGTGATAAGTCACAACTCATACAAAAAAAAAACCTCTAGCCTGTACGAAACTATTTATTTTGTATGTCTAGGGTCTTAATTAAACTATACTTCATCAATCCCGTGTTTTATTATGACTTCTATAAAGTTATAACAATATCACCTGCCACACCATTGATAAATTACGACTCGTAGTAAAACCTAAATGCCCAATACCAGTTTACCCACAAAATGGGGTAAAAGTGTAAGTATGGCAGTATTAATTGTACGTAGCTGTATTATATGTAAATATGTCGAACTATAGCTATCTTCTTCGCCATTCGCTGACTGCAAATCTACCTAATCTTCAATCTACGGTATATCATAAGTCTTAGATTATGGATATGCGAAGATGTATGTAATGTCACAGAATATTCAATAGTACTACGTAGTAATGTAAAAAAACGCAAACTTTATACTTATATCTGTCTCGATAATTTTCATACGATTACTCCATAAGATAAAAAAGGAAAGAGATATATTGCGTGTTTCTGTTTATACCGCCCTGTACAACATTTGAGTTGTCAGTGGTTACTTTTCGTTCCATTATGCTACCAAATTGAATAGGTAAGTGAACTTCGGTGTTAGCCCTTAGATGTTATTTTTATTTTAGTTGTATTTTGTTGTCATACAGCAGACGGACGACGACGCCGCGAAGATTCAAAATATATATGGTTTATTTAGCTTCAAAATTGTGAAAAGCTACTAAATTGTGATCTGTGATAAACACTAATATGGTGTGTGTTGTAATCGTGTGCAAATCTCATTCCTACCGAAAGGAAAATGAATCTGAAATTATTAGCATCCATCGGTAAGACGGCATTTTGAACTTATTTCGGATTTTATTCGTAAGATTGCTTTGATAATTTTTAGAATTGTAGACTAATATTAAAGTATTATAGTATTATGCGTGTTATATGTTTAAAACAAATTAGATTACTAAAATATTGCTATATTTTAAATATTTTGGTATACGTTAAAATAGTGCCGTACATTTCTTATCGACAAATCAATGAGGATAAACTTTCCTTGACGAGACGCTGGTCTGGGATTTCGTATTTTTTTCACAGAAAGAAGACGATGTAAGAAGTCTTTCAGTCCTTTTTTTAAGCAAGAATATTTTTTTCATAATTTTCGATAGTTAAATAATAGAAGATTGTTAATAAAATCACTATTTTGCGTCGTTTCGTTATGAAATGGCTGGCGAGAGCTAGGTTGCGGTAATTCCTGCAGAGCCAGAGTCGGCGCATAAATGAATTTATATCAAAAAAGCTCATACAAAACCATGAACATCTCGGAAACCATGAGTTTGCTTCAAGTTTTGGGGAAACCAGGTTGAAGGCCGTCCCCCCGCCTTCCCTTTGTTGCGTCCCGTCAATGAAAGTTCCATCAATGTTGAAAGTGTCTTAATTTTAAGATTAAATTGTTTATTCTAGATTCCCCGATGTCGGTGGGTTAGAGAGAGTGAGCAAGCACATAACGCTTCAATCAGGCGACGCTTTTAAAATTGCTTGGGAATAGATTTCAGCTGAAAACGTGAGGCATATGATCGAGAGCATGCATTCCAGTCTTCAGAAGTGCATAGCTAAAAGAGGAGGGCATACGAGTTATACACAAACAGAAAAAGAAATATAAAGTGCAGATTTTTTAGTTTTTAGTCGCTTTTCGTTGTTTGTGTTTTTGTCATTTTTATTTAAATATAAATTCCCATGTTTATTGATAATTTATTTAAACAATTACTTGCCTAAACGTTACACAAAAACATTGTTTTATGATTAATTTAATAATAAACGCGTAAATGATTTTTATTTTATTTTAAAACCTTATCTGTAAACTGTCTATAGTATAAGTACCTACTTGAAGAAAGTATGTACCTATTAATTTTTGTATGGGAGATGGCATAGCCACCCGCCGCCATTTAGATTTTTACAATTATTAGAAACTAGCTGTTCCCTGCGGTTTCACCCACGTTCCCGGGATAAAAAACCAATGTCCTTCTCCGTATCATAGGCTATCTGCATGCCAAATTTCATGTTGATCCGTTGAGTAGTTGAGGCGTGAAGGCGTAACAAACAAACTCACTCTCGCATTTATAATATTGGTGAGGATTAACTTATTACGTGGTTGATTTAAATATTTATTAGAGTAGAGTAAAACCAAGGAGCACGAAAACAATAGGATAAACTTTCTGAGACGGGACGCTGGTCTTGGTGTTCAATTCTTTTTTACAGATTGTAGATGAGGATTGTAGGAGTCTTTCAGCGAAGTAATTTCTTGAAGCAACCTCATAGTTTTTGAGATATAAATAAATATCCTGAATAAATATCCTGGGACATTCCTCACACACGGTCATCTGATCCCAAACTAAGCAGAGCTTGTACTATGGAAACCAGATAACTGATATAATACATATACTACTTTTTGTTTGTAAATACATACTTAATATACATT
Source organism: Polyploca ridens (assembly GCA_951394255.1). Taxonomy (NCBI): domain Eukaryota; kingdom Metazoa; phylum Arthropoda; class Insecta; order Lepidoptera; family Drepanidae; genus Polyploca; species Polyploca ridens. The sequence continues at coordinate 5,639,905 of OX596264.1, read as the reverse complement.
AGGGTTTCGTTTTTCCCGGCCTTTTTCCATTCCCGGGACCCGGGAATGAAAAAAATGATTTCCCGGGAATTCCCGATTCCCGGGAAATTTTGAAAAGTTGTTAGTTTTGTTATTTTAACGTATCAAAAGTCAAGTAAAACACGTAATTTACTTAAATTACCAATTTATTTGTCTCAGAAGTAGATAATAGTACATTATGCGACATGTGTGCAAAGTCGGTAATCACTTAAGCTGGCATCCAAAAAGCTCGGAGTGCTCAACAAAGCGAGGCAGTACTTCACATCAGGGCAAAGGCTGCAACTTTAAATTCAAATTCAAATTCAAATTCAAATTCAAATTCAAATTCAGTCCGGCCTTATATGGAGTACTGCTGTCATTTGTGGGCGGGGGCACCTGGATACCAGCTTGGGCCTTTAGACTCGGTACAGCGACGTGCTGCTAGAATTGTCAACGATCCCGAGCTCACAAGCGGTTTAGAGCCCCTCAGTCTGAGGAGAGACTGCCTCCTTATGTGTGTTCTACCGCTTGTACAACGGACAGTGTTCTGAAGAATTGTTTAAGATGATGCCCACGGCCACCTTCTACCATCACAACTCTCGCCATCGACAGGGAGTCCATCCTCACATATTGAAACCAGAATTGTTTCGAACTGTGCGGTCTCAAAGGAGCTTCCTTCCGCGGACGCTCAGATTGTGGAATGGGCTCCCTGCCGTGGTTTTCCCAATGGACTACAGCATGGGGTTCTTCAAAAAGGGTGTGAAGAGATTTCTGCAGGGTCGGCAACGCGCGAATAACACCCCTGGTGATGCAAGCGTCCATAGGCTGCAGTAACCGCTTACCATCAGGCGGGCCGTATGCTTGTTTGCTACCTAAGTAGTATAAAAAAAAAAAAAAAAAAAACACACACACAAGGCGTTACCTATTAAGCCGAGAGTGTAATGATCAATGCACACGCGTGTAACACGACGTTTTTCAACACACTTGTGAGTAAAAAGACAAACATGTATTTTTTTAAGTAGATTTTCTGATAATAAAAAAAAAATTAAAAAAAAACTTTTTTAAAAAATATTAATGAAACTTTAATTTTCTTCAAAATTAAGCTCATTCAGAATTTTTCTCTAAGATCGGCATTTTAGAAACCACCCATAGTAACTATCACCTGTAGATTGATGTGATAATTTTTAATTTTCTACTTGTGTTTGTGAGACACAAATAAGTAATTAAATTAAATTACGTTTGACATTTGATAGGTAACAAACAAAAATTTTTTATGTGTATTTTCGGAGAACTTGAAATTTTTCAAAGAAAACAACGTTATCTCTGTAAATACACACTTCCTACAATTCCTTTCAGCGATTTCTCTTAAGCTTGTAGTTCAATTCATTCGATTTCGGTGGATGTAGACATTTGTATTAAGAATTTATGCAACATCTTTGTGTTCAAAGGTTTTTCGTTAATTTTGATCAATATTTGCAGGTGTTTTAGAGCATTCAATCTCATAAAGAAATTCCCGGGAATTCCCGGGAAATCGCAAAAAAAACCCGACTTCGGGAACGACGTATTTCCCGGGAATTCCCGATTCCCGGGAACCGGGAACGAAACCCTACTCAGGACGCGACCAGATCCGGGCGAATCAGGAGAGACACGGGGACGGAGTAGCAACACGAAGGGGGAGGGGTGAGGGGTGCGCGGTGATGCGCGTAGCAAGAGCAGACGGGGTGCGCGGGACGCGCGGGACTTTTCGGGACTTTTCGGGACAAGCGGGAACGTGCCTGGAACACGGGCGGAACGTGTGGCACCTACTCGGGATACGAGCGGGGCGCATAGAACGTATTCGGGACACTTTCGGGACACGTGGAACGCGCGCGGGACACACGGAACGTATGCGGGATGCGATCGGGACACGGTTGGAACGCGTGGGACGTAATCAGGACACGATCTAAATACGAGCGGGACACGTAGGACGTATCCGGGACGTGGGCGCTGCACAAGGGGCGCGCGGGGGGGCGCAGAAGGCGCGGGACACGCGAGACGCGGGCGCTGCACAAAAAGGCGCACAAGGGACGGCGCAGAAGGTGCGGGGTGCGCTTAACGCGCAAAAGGGGGGGGGGATGGGTGACGAATACTCTCGGCGGGGTACAGGAGGTACCCGATCGGCGGGGCGCTTGAATGCCCAATTCACGCTGGTACTCGTTGGGGCTCTTGCTTTCCCGTAGATATCAGCTGCAGTCGGTGGGGCTCTTCTTTTGCCCAAGGATTCCCAACCACCCAATAAAAACAGCCTACACATTATATAAAAAGAATTACATAAATATCTCTATTTTCTTATGAGATAAAATTGAAAAACCTCAAGTGGCTCTCGTGTCGGTAACGCCGCGTCATTAAACGGTGCTACTACTTAAAAACCTTTCTTTCCTTACCTAAAACCTTAAATTAATACTTTAGACCTTATAATATGAATAATTTCGCACTTAAATGAATACTAGCACTTAAATATTTACATTTCACACTTAAAATTATTTCTTATATACAACTTAGGTAAAACACACACACTTAGGCACTTCACAAAATCAGTTCGCGTCGCAGACAATACCTATATTTGATTTCATAATACATGACATATATCGTCTTTATTTGTAAGTTATTATTTCCGCGTCTGACGAATTCAAAACAATTACTTTCTATGTATCAAACTTACCTATAAATATAACTATAAATGGTTCTTTATGAAATCTACAAAAAATAAAACACGCTATTTAAAGTGGTAAAATTTATAAAATGCTGGTATCCCCATCAACTTATAATCCGACTATTTACGAATGACACGTAGTACCATAGTTAACCACCCCACAATAATAAGCCTCACACTTTGGTCGGTTAGCACTAAAAACAAATTTGGTTGATCATCGTTTTTCGACGAAATTATTTATTAAATTTGCATGATATTGACAGAAAATACACTTGAGTATAGTAATCCTTTGATTTCCTTACTGTATCAATTAAAAAAATCTACTTACCGATGAAAGGTTATGTTTGGTTAATTTCGATCACTACGGCTTTTACAACCAATTACACAACAATTCACCATCACTGCACACTAAACAATATCTTTGAGAATATAAAAAAGGCACAAATAACATTCAATTAGGATTTCAAAGCTCTCATCAACAAAATATCTTTTGGAACCAGAAACTTGTTTGCCATCAACGAGTTCAACGACACCGATTTTGACACTGATGTCATAAATAGAAACCTATACGCGAGATAGGGACAAAAAAATATGCTTAGTCCTGCTCACACATACACGTTTTGCCATATACGTATCTCGCTTTCGTAATTATTATTATTTTAGTGACATATCTACCTAATCCTGAATCTAAGTGATATACGTAGTATCTCTAAGCATCTCTAAGTAATCTGTGTATATGATCTGTGGTGAAGACACTCTGGCTGCATTCCGAATTACCGCTGTAATCGCTGTAATCGATTTGAGCGTGCTTAAACTCGTACCGAATTGAATAATGACAGTTCACGATGTCCCGTGAAACGTCATAGATGACGTCATGACATCCGCCATCTTGCGCTCACACCGACCATGCCCTAAACTGATATCACCGTGAGCGCTGTCAAAAGTGACGGCAAAAATCTAATAAGATTCTTGGTTTTCTATTTGGCAAAGATACTTTTTATGATATTATGAGAGAAAAATAATAAAAAAGGCAGATATTCCTTTTTGCGAGTCAACTTATAAAAGATATAAGGAGTCCTAGCGTATTGATAATTCAGATTTTAATTAAATTATCAAATGTTCTGTTTTGAATACTGTGGGCGTTCCGAATTGTTGATAGTCTCAGCTGTCATAAGCGTGATATCTAATTCGGTACGCAAATTATTGCTGTGATCGCTGTGATCGATATTATCCATTTCGGAATGTACCCTCTGGCAAACCATGGTCATGAACAATTTAAAAAAAATCGTGAAAAAAAAAGAAAAAAATAACAGAAGTTCGCGATTTTAGCTATCGGATGACGAATTATTTAATTTATAATTTATTTATTTACTTTGTGTTTATTCGATTGTGAAATATATATAGCGTGTGTTTGTTATTCGAATTACCTGTTTTGTAAGTTATTTTATATAAATAAATCAGCTGATCTCTTATTTTACTGGGAAAAAAAAAATTGCAAATTATACATAAAGCAATAATTTATAACGAAACGGTAACTGATTTTGTCTAATGATCTATTTTTTATACTTATTACTACACAATCAGTTATTTACCATAGCTGAATCATCCTTCATTCACTGACGCCATTGCCTTCAAAATTGATAAACAGTACCTGAGTTTATCTCATTTGTGCTAAATGTGAAATGTGGGTGTACCAATGAATATAGTGTACTCAGTATTAAGATATCCCCGCTTTTGCAGCGATAATGGGTGGGAATCCTCATATTTGGCCGGCTCAACCCAGGCTTACAAGCTACAAAATAACATATTTTTCCAAAAACTTCCCAAAATTTGTGTTGGTGTTCTTCCTTAGCTGATTACAAATGAAAGCTATGGCCTATCTGAAAAAATATGTTTAACTTCCTGTCGTTGTCAGCTACTGTGCTTAACCTGTTGGTTCTCGCATCATCCTATAATAACAATTGTCATTGTTATTTCTTTAACCTCGAGGCAAAGTATTAATATCATATTTTTGTCTGTGCCCTAGTTCTTCTAATGATGAGAAGATCCTTAGGAGACAATAGTCTGGAATACATGCTCCTCTATCTCTTATAGGCTTTAAATTAGGTCTACTTTGTGGTTTATCAAATAATGAATGAAACTAATTGAATATTTTAGCGTGATGGAGGTGTCCCACTCCCTGACACTGAATGAGGCAGCTCTTCAGCAACTACCTGATGACAAAAAGCCACATTTCATATTTGAGTGGCTGAGATTCCTTGACAAAGTATTAGTTGCTGCACATAAGGTAACTATTTTGTTTATGTACTCTAAAAAACCTTTGTGTAGTTTGTAACCTTTTTTGTTGCACTTGGCTGGTTATTATTCAACTTTAGATCGTTTTTTGATTGACTACAATCTTACGATAAATGATGTGACCGAAGGTAGTTAGTACATACACAGCTTAGAAGAAAACTGGCTGTGAATTACAGCTGCTGGGTTATTTTTAAAATGTTAAATGGGCTTGCCTGACCTTCAACTGATGAGGAACTATGACGAGACCGAGGATGTTGCACACTTACCCAAAAAAAGATGGTAGATGCTGGGTAACAGATTTTTGGCCAGGCATGCTATGGTTCCTTGATGATTCTTTCACCGAAAAGCCCAAGCTCATTATTCATCACTACAGCTGAGTTACCACCGTGCCACACTTTTTACTCTGTGAAAATAGAACCTATACAATTGTAAGCAGTAATGCACACAGCATGCAAAAACTCTACAAAAGAATAGAATGTACCCAAAATTCTCTATTTCTTTTTCTGTATTTGAAGTACAAAATAATACATTGCAATCGCTGCATTTCCATGGGTGTATCCATTCCTTCTAGATTTTTGTTGACAAAATGGGCGAAGACGTATATTGTGGTCTTGAATCTGTGAAAAATCGGTGATGGACTTTTTTGTTTGCCGTCTTTGCTCAAAAAGTCCGTCGTCTGCGCTGCACCTTATTGTATACATATATATTATCACAAATAAATAAGATTGTGTGTCAGTTACTTTTTGAACATTATGTTGATATTTGGGACAACCTTAACCCGATGATAATGTTGATAAAAGGTGAGTTTATAAATGTTGTTGGAGGTAACTACCTCAGGAATGTAACACAATAGTTGACATTTCCCAACTCACCTTTTTAGCAAGTAAATTTTATGCAACATTGATTTTAATTTTTACGTTGTTTGATGTTTTCTATCCTATATGGCAATTATTTATTCTGAGTTATAAAGTAATTACAATACATTATGATAGATATGAGTTTACTGGATCGGCAAACTTATATTAGATACGGTCAATGACAAATGACGTTGGATCAGGTTTTTCAGATTGCAATCCCTAATGTTAGGCTATACTTTTATCCTACCGCATGATACAGTTTTTTAACTAGTAATACTAAATCTGCAATTAGCTTTGTTACATCGTTTGTATTAAAATGAAAAGTTGTAAACTTAAGCTAGTTATTAAGTTGATTTCAATAAAGTTATTAAGTTAAGTTTACTTATTGATAGCTTATGTGAATTTGAAGATACTCGTCCCTGCACACTGCCGGCACAGGGCATCCTCGTGGAGCTCTGGCGACCTTACCACAGGAACACAACACCATTATGTTATTTTATCCACAGTCTGACATCAAAAGCTGCCAACAGAAGCTAGTGGCACAGCTAGTGAACCTCCTCCGAGAGTCCCTCGGTGCCCCAGCACGCAGGCTACTCGCGAGGTGTCTCGCTACTCTGTTCTCCGTCGGTGACACATTTCTGCTCTTTGATACAGTCAACAAATGCAATGATATAATTAAAGTGAAGGATGACTCGCCGTCTTATTTGCCAACGAGATTGTGAGTATATTTCGCCATAGTATTATGCATAGCCACTTTGGTCCGGAAAATAACAATGTATGAAAGCCTCAATGCAAAGGGTCTATTTCTATGGTCTTTATTGAATTTTGCTCATAATGCCTAAAGTTCTATAATATTTATACCTCAATCGGGGCATGGATGGCTTCCATGACTCCGTTCATATTCTGGTGTCCCTTAAATTGGTAAAATTGCAATTTTATCCAAATACAATGAATTTCAGTACCATTATGTGGTTGCTTTTGCAGGACTGTTTATCATTTCTGTTGTATATTTCACAAGTAACAATGTGTCATGGATGTTCATCTTTTCCCGATTTATTAAACATAGTTAAAATTACAATATCCTTGAGCTTATGTGAGAAAAGGCGCCATTTATAATTGAATATTACAAATTTCAGGGCTGCAATATGTTGCTTAGGCAGCATGTACGAGAAACTAGGCAGAATGATGGGAAGGTCTTATGAAGAGACTGTGACAACCCTAGTAAGATCATTGAAGAGCGCTGAATCTCAAACTAGACTGGAAATTATGAACACTCTTGAGAAGGTAAACTATTTAGCCTGAGAGAATAATGGGTATACAATGAAACCATTATTTAATATCTATTCAAACTATAAATGCCGAAGATCTTGGCAAACTTGCCAGGGGATACATTGTGCCTGGGTTCTCTTTATACATACAACTGGGACACGGATTGTTTTCACGGATCTGTTTTATTTTACTTCTATTGATTTTCGACTGAGCGTTCCTGAAAGTTCTTAAAGTAGGCTAAGTTTCAAAGTAGCAAAGTTAACTATCTCTTGTTCGGTAGCACAGAATAAATTATGATAAAAACGCATGTAATGCCAGTATTTATCGATTCAAAGTATGTTACGTAAATGTCTGCTAACTTGAGTAACCGCGGCTAGCGGGAAAACTTAATTATACACAAGAATGCGTTGTTTAATGATGATGCATTGCTTCTTTAAGGATAATAAGAAACACTATTTTGATTTGAACTAGGTATTATTATATCATAGTTATTTTGGAAGATGTTTTTGTTCGGTGACGTCCTTCTGTACCTTAAACTTACGCATTGCGGAGGAAAACATCGAAAATGTCGCCAGAAAATTCCAATTTAACTGACACCTGTTTTCACGTTACGTACAATTTTATTATGTCAGAATGCCGCCAATCAGACAATATCATGGGGACTTGTTTAGGCCAAAATACCTATAATAATATCTATAGTAAAACCTACTCATATTGAGTATCAATGACGAGCCTCTACTTCCCGATTCCTCTCCTTTTCCCACCTCATATGTGTAAGCGAGACAAGAGCTTCGGGAATATTCTACATACTTCGGCGACGCATCACAAAACGTAAGGCGCGCGCCCCGCAACGCCGCAAAAAGGCAGTACGAGATCCGCTACCGAACGGGAAACATCAAACTTTGTGATTTATAAATAAACAGTACGAAAACCGCTGCCGACCGGGAGGCGTTGATTTGTAAATTGAACTCAGTGAAACTCAGTGACTTGTGATTTGATGTGAGATAGTGGTGATAGTTGCTGTGTGCAGTGGATTGCCATAGGAGTTCCTGGTAAGTCCTTACCTTTATCCTAGGAGGCTCCTCGTTTTCCATATTGATATTTGTACGCAAAAACCCACCATTTTTTCTGGTACGCCTTCGAGCGGATTCATTTTGAGTCAGCCATTACAGTAATTTAATTTCATATCAAATCACGTATAATTTCCCGCTTTCTATAGGTTTTATGCCTCTAAATAGGTATATACCTCATAATACGCAAGTCTTATACCTCATAAATAGGTTTTAGACTATATAAATACGATATTTCGTACTCCCGCCATTTTTACCACGCCAATCGTGATAAAAAGTAGTTAGGTATTCAATACCGCCGCCGCTCCTCCATATTTTTAGGACTTAGATTTTATAGGTACCGATTCGTATCTTATTATACGAAATCATATGGTGTACTAATAACCGCAATACGTACTTACTATTTGTACTATTACTACGCATATAATTGCATTCTATGAGCCTTGTCTGTCGACTTGAAATAAACTTTCATACCTATAGGTAGGTGCCTAAACTGTTGGATATACCTACCTACTTACCTACGTCATTTTACTTTAATTAGGTAATTTTGCAATTTATTATTACGCAATCTTTCACAATGGAAGCTATTGAAACTAAAATTAAAATATTGGAAGCTAAAAATGAAGCTATTTTTGAACAATTATCGTTCTTATATGATTCTTCTAAGAATGTTTCCACATCCGCGAGTGCAGACCTTCGTTCCTCAGAGACATTCATGGCGGACACTGAAATTATTAGTACAATTCGTCATGAATTTAATGCCAATTTAGATACAATTAACGCGTTAAATATGCAACTTGATCCAGAATATAAGATTGATTATAAAAAAATGATTTCCTTTGATACAGTGTACACCCGAATAGAAAGGGTTCGTTCTCTTATCGTCAGTAAGACAAATATTACGTCGAATGTGTCCGCGCAGAATACTATTCCGTCCCAATATAAAGGTCGTATCAAACTACCACCAATTCAAATTCCGTCATTTGATGGAAAAATAGAAAATTGGCCCGTCTTCTTTGAATCTTTTAAATCTAATATACATTCAAATCCTGATCTTTCGAATTCTCAAAGAGTACAATATCTTGTAGGTAAATTAACAGGAAATGCTTTAAAAATCACGGCAGGTATTATACCGTCCGGTGATAATTATAATTCTATTTGGGACAGCTTAGTTCAAAAATATCAAGATAAAAGAGCATTAGGCTCACACTACATGTCTAATTTATTCAATATTAAACCCGCATTAAATAATTCCGCGTCTTTAAATACGTTCATTGAAACTTTCCACGCTTCTGTATCTGCTTTGGAACAGTTAGGTATTGAAGATATGAAAGATTTTATCTTACTTTCTTTAGCTTTAAAGAAGTTAGATCCCGCAACCGCTAATTCCTTTGAAATGTTTATGAGGAATAAAGAAATTCCTTCTTATAAGGATTTTGTTGATTTTATTAAATCGCAAGTAAAAATATTAGACCGCACTTCTACGCCAATTGCTGGCTCCGCGCGAACCGCCCCAGTCGGTAGCAACCTTAATAATCCGCCCGCTTCTCGTTCTCAACCGCGTAATTCACATACAGTCCAACATGCTTTCCTTGCACGCGATAATTATAATAAAAGCACTTGCTTATTTTGTAATAAATCTCATCACTATCAGATTTTTTATTGTTCCTCTTTTAAAGCACTTAATACTAAAGATCGTTTAGATTTTGTTAAATCTAAAAAAGGCTGTGTAAACTGCCTCAGCCTTACGCATACTGCTTCTCAGTGTAAGTCGTCGTATAGTTGTAAAACTTGTAATAAACACCATCATTCTCTTTTGCATTTGGATAGTAATTCACAATCGCAACAAATAGTTTCCGACTCGCGTCCCTCTCACTCGGCGCGTCTTGATAATAGCGATAACCGCATCGCGCAGCTTTGCGCGCAGCCGTCCGCCGCCGCCCGCGCCGCGCCGCGACCGCTCCCGTGCGCAGCCTCGCCCGCGCATCTGACCGCGTCTCCTTCTAACGCTACGGACGCTCCTCAACCGGTGTCGCTATGCACCCGAGCGCGAGTTGATAAGAATAATGATAACGAACGCGATTCTTTTAATAAATTAAATCCTTCCCATACTACTGTACTTTTATCAACCGCTCAAGTTTATGCGTCTAATAAGGACAATAAATATATTTCAGTTAGATGTTTAATAGATAACGCGTCTCAAAACAACATAATTACAACTGCCTGTTGTAAACAACTAAATTTAAATATAATACCGCTTAGCAATTCTTTTATAAAGGGTGTAGGATCCACTTCGCGTCCTATTCACGGCTACGTTCAACTTAAAATAACCGCGAAAAATAAAAAATATTTTTATAATATTACCGCTCTTGTCGTTGATTGCATTACTGACAGGTTACCGACTGAATATGTTGAGACTTCTATAGTGCAACATTTAGGTAACTTACCGCTCGCTGACCCTCTGTGGCACATCCCCGGAGAGGTCGAAGTAGTTCTCGGGGCACAATTGTTCCCATTTTTATTGTTAGGTCAAAAAATTATTGCACCTCCCGCTCCTTCTGCCCTTGAAACCGTGTTCGGTTATATTCTTATGGGTGACGTTCCCGCTAACTCTAATATTAATAAAAATGCATCCACTTATTTTAATACCGCGACTTTTTTCATTTCTGGTCCCAATGACCTTACTATTTCTTTAGATGATTCCCTACTTAAGTTTTGGGAGCTCGAAGAAATTCCCGCGCAAAAATTTATGAGCTCGGCCGAAAAGGAGTGTGAACAGCTGTTCTCTCGTAACTTCTCACGGGACTCCGCAGGCAGATATTGCACCGCGTTACCTTTTCGTGAGGATCCTGACGTGTTAGGTGATTCCCGTTCCGTTGCTCACCGCCGTTTACTTGCTTTGGAGCGTACCAAGCTACGCGATCCACAGCTACGCGCTAGTTATAATGAGACTTATAGTGCTCGAACCGCTATTGATAATATATTCGCATTCTCCGATTCTAAAATTACTCTGTCATGGATACATTCATCTCCACATAGATGGAATGTTTTCGTTAGTAACCGCATTGCTAAATGTCAAGAAAATCTTGACCCAAAACATTTCTACCACGTTAGTGGTATAGAAAATCCTAGCGACTGTCTCTCTAGAGGTATTTTACCTGAGCAGCTAGTGTCACATCACTTATGGTGGCACGGCCCGAAATGGTTAAAAGATCCAGTTTCAGAATGGCCTATCACTCCATTTAGTCCCGAATGCTGTGAGGACCTACCTGAATTTAATAGTAAAACGCTTGTTACTTGTACCGCGTCCGCTTCTGTTGAGCCTAATTTAATTTACGAGCTTGCTCTGAAATACTCATCATGGAATAAAATATTACGCATAATAGTATACATACTTAGATTTTCTCGCATAATTTCTCGTGATCAAGGTCACAGCCGCATCACAGCTTCTGAGCTAAATAAAGCTGAAGTCTATTTAATACGCTCTGTACAACAAGTTCATTTTCAAAATTTATTTAATAATATTCAAAACGTTAAAGTATCTTCCCCGCTTAAAAAACTTGACCTCTTTATAGATCAAGATAAAATTATTAGAATTGGAGGTAGACTTTCAAATGCAAATCTTCCGTATGAAGCTCAGCATCCCGCTCTTTTACCTAAACATGACCACGTTACTCATCTTATTATAGACTATTTTCACCGTGCTCACTGCCATACTGGTGCCAATCTTCTGAGCTCGCTGTTGCGCCAGAAGTATTGGATACTGTCCGCTAGAAGTGTAATTAGACACAGAGTACATTCATGTAACTTTTGTTTTAAAAATTCCCCTTCATTTCTCAGCCCAAAAATGGCTGATTTACCCTCTTGCCGCGTTCAGGAGACCAAAGCGTTTGTGCATACGGGCGTTGACTATGCTGGACCCATTAAAGTGACATTATGTAGACGCAGAGGTCAAAAGAGCCAAAAGGCATATATTTGTTTGTTTATATGCTTAGTAACCAAAGCTGTACACATCGAATTGGCAACTGATGTGTCATCAGATACTTTTATTTCCGCTTTTAAGCGATTCATTTCCCGTCGAGGACCTGTTTCTTTTCTTTACTCCGATAACGGAACTAACTTTGTCGGAGCTAAAGCTCAATTACAAGAACTACTTACCGATCAGTACCGCATTGAATGGAAAATGATTCCACCCCGCGCCCCACATTTCGGAGGATTGTGGGAATCTAATATAAAATCGATTAAAACTCATTTATACCGTGTTATCGGTTCGCAGCTCCTCACATATGAAGAGCTCCTC